>LPNX010455604.1:47688-81627 GCA_001517045.1 Pseudotsuga menziesii | reverse complement strand
ATATATATATATATATATATTACATTGTAATATATATAATATATATAAACAAATTACATTGTGTATAATATATATTACAACCCAAACTCGGTGCTATCGAAAATAAAACCCCTGAATCCCAACTATGAAATGATCCCGTGAAAAACACTGAATCGACCCAACTACAAACTGTGAAAGGGTGTTAAATGACATCATAGGGGGTTTCAACATTATAGGGGGTTTCCATTGCACAAGTAAGAACAGGCACAGGAGCAGGACCCAAATCCAAACCGTGAGAATATGGTTTGCAGGCGACAAAAGTGTGAAGAAAGAGCTCCAAGGTCACATGGAGGGCGTCTCCAACAAGTTGTAGGAAAGGACATGCATATTCTTGTTTATTCCTTTCCTCCACTAACTAATAAGAGGAAACTAATATTTGATGAATTGAAGAAGAATTTGAGAACCTCAAGCCTATGGAAACAATATGCCTTCATGCCTGAGCCATCCATGGTCAGAAACTTGAACCCAAATATGTGGTTGCTTCAAGAGTATCTCAAGATTTTCAGGAAGAAAAATCTAGAGGATTCGGAGAAATAAAATAAATGGTGGAGAATTAGTGATGTCAATTTGAACTATAGCATTTTTCCCCACATACCTGTCTCATTTTATAGTGCCTTTAAGTATCAGTGACGAGGAGGTTTTGCAGGCTGCAAATTTTCGTGTGCGGAGAATATTTCCTATTATCATATGGTGCCATCCCTAAAACAGAGATATGCTTGCTCACTCCTCGCAACCTTTGGTCAGTATGATGAATACCAAAAGAAGCATGGTCGTCAAATTCCCATTACATTTGCTCTACCTCCGACGACAAAACCCTGCGAATATGGAACGTCCACACAGGTGATTGCATCAAAAAATTAAAGGGCCACACTAATTATGTGTTATGTGTTAATTTCAATCCACCACACTAATTATGTGTTTAGTGTTAATTTCAATCTTCCACACTAATTATGTGTTCTGTGTTAATTTCAATCCGTAGTTGAATCTTATAGTTTTTGCCTCGTTTGATGAAAATTCTTGAGCAGGGAAAGGTCTTCATTGGAGGTATATCATGGGAGATGATGAAAGAGACTCTGAAAGAGTATTTCAAAGCCTATGGAGAGGTGGTTGAGACTGTTATCATGAGAGACAGGTTAACAGGACGAGCCAGAGGCTTTGGGTTCATAGGATTTTCAAAACCGACCGTTGTAGATCAAGTTTTGCTGGACAAACACACAATAGATGGTAGACAGGTATGGTTTTGTTAAGCTCGTGTGAATTTCTATTTCATTTGTTATACCCATATGGACTACTCTTTGATTTGTTGATTCCCACATGGAATCACACTTAATTTATTAACACCCACAAGGACTCATGCTTAATTTGTTGACTCCCACATGAAGTCATGTTTGATTTCTTGATACCCACATGAAATTTCTTTTTGATTTTCTAGGGTTTGGGATTTAAGGTTTAGGGTTTTGAAATTTGTTTTGTCAAGTTTTGATTAGTATGCTTTGATTTAGGTTGAATTGAAAAGGGAAATGCCAAGGGAAGAGAAACAAAGGAGTGCACAAAAAAGCAGCAGTAATGTAGAATCTGGGCCTAGGACCAAGAATATTTTCATGGAGGGTTTAGCTCCCACTGTAACAGAAGATGAGTTCAAGAGATATTTCGAGCTGTTTGGAAATATTACAGATGTTGTGGTTATGTATGATCAAATTTCACAAAGGCCTAGGGTTTTTGGATTCATCACGTTTGATTCTGAGGAGGCAGTGGATAAGGTGGTAATGAGGAATTTCCATGAGCTCCATGAAAAGATGGTGGAAGTGAAGAGGGCACTACTCTTTTCCCCTGCTCTACTCTTTTCACAAGTTATGTTTTCCTTAGATGTTCTCGTATCTTGTGTGGGAGTCCATATGAACTTTTCTTTCCATCTTATCGATGTTTATTTCTTACTTCTATTTGTAAACTTTTGTTATATGGATTTGATTTTTTATTTTGTAAATTGTTTCTTTTATAATCTTCATTATTTTATTTCAAATTTCTCTTCATTTCAATGCTTTTCAAGTCTTTTCCATAATTTAATGTTAACTTTGTAATCATGTAACTTCAAGTCTCCCATTTGTGCAGTGGCCTTTTACTGTGTGATATTGATGACACCCTCGTCTTTAATTTTTGTTGCTTTTGCATAGATTCTGAGCTATTGTTTCTAAGTTGTCTCTATTTTCTTATGTGCTCTCATTTGTAGAAGAGCTTAGGTGAGCTTATTCTTTGTTGGCCTTCTCTACATTTCAATTCTTTTCAACTTTTGTTCAGCTTTCTTGTGATCAAATGTAGGTGCATAATTTTTTAACTATGATTCTCTCTCTCTCTAAAACAATAGAGCTTTCTATCTTTATGTTATTCTTTTCATTGAGCACAAAGTTTTCCATTTTGGTGTTACTCAAGGCTATCAATGCATGTGAACAAAATAATTATCTAGACCAAAAGAAGTAATCGAAATTCCATTGTAGGAAGCACATAGTAGAATTCAGAAGACACAAATAACTAAGAATGCAATTTCCAACTAAACTAAATTGAAACCCCTGAGGGAGTAGATGAATAATTACTTGGATTTCCAAGCTTATCCTTTAAGTCACTTCATTTTTAGAATGGATGATGTTCAATTCCAAAATCGTAAAGAATGGGAATAAGGAACAATTACTCATCCTAATTCTACTAATCCAAATGCTACTCATGGTTGCTTAGAAATCAAAATTTTGACAGAATACATGTTCTTGGTATTCTTAATCACCCCACATATAGAATTGAGAATTTACAAACAACCAAATATGGTACCATAAAATTTATCTAATTGTTTAATGTTGTACAGTTTGTTATAGTTTCATTCCCAAATGTATCAAGAAGATGGGTTCTAAACTATGGGAATCATCCTTGTGTATATCTTATGTGTAGATTTGATATGTGCACATGAAATATTGCAATTAGTTTTAATGTTTCTAAGCTTCAACACTTTAATTGCATATGGATGTATGACATGTTTGTGTACTTCCAGTACATCTGATCATAATGCAGGACAATAGACATTGGTTGTTATGGATGAAGAATTAGAGCACTTGTGTAATCTTTTGCAAGACAAAGATGGAGGCCCTGCATGGCATCAAGTCATGGATCGTTCAACCCCAACCATGTATTACCAAGCTTGGTGTCATGACAAAGGTATGGATCTTCACTATTTGATAATTGATTTACTTTTAATTTGTTGTAGTTGACCTTTTGGTGTAAATATACTGTATGAGATGCTTCATAGAGTGGTTGAACGGGTACATCAAAGTTGGAGTTCTAGTTGAGAAGCTTTTAAAGAGATATGTGCCATTTGATGTGATCCTAATCAGTTGTAGGTAGTAACAAGGATAGCATTTCTGTTTTCATTTCCTCAGGTTCTAGGGTGTCTGTTCAAGGATTTAAAACTTCCTTTTTCTTAGTTCCTTGGTGCTTAAACAAATACAAGAAACATTTGTGAAAATATTTTGTGTTTTCACAAGTTTTTGGTGATTATTACTTTGTGGGGAGATGAAAAAGGTTATTTTGATGTTTATCAATTGCTGAAGGTAGCATTAGATGATATGACCTTGCAGTTACTATAAAAGAGTCTGAAAAGGGAAGGATGGTAGTTGAGGACATGATGCACAAAATGAAAAATAAAAATGTGGTGTGTGCTATCCTATGTTGTTAATGTAAAATCCCTATCATCACTTGATTACTAAAATGAAATGAAACATGTAAGGCCAGTACAATGCTAACATACCAATTGAACACACAAAAGTTTGTAAAGCATATATGCATGAACCTGCTGATAATGATTGTATGTAACACGTAAGAGTGGTGTTGCTGTGCATTCCAGGAGTGATATGTGTTGCAGAGCAAAATTTAAAAATATTATAGAAAATTGGAAACAATGAGTTTTGTGCCAAGAGATTGGAACGTACTGGATGACACAACATAGGGAGGCCTAGTAATTATGCTTTGTAGGAAGTAAGAGGACAAAAGATTGCAGTGGATCTGTTCTGGAGTGAATTGATATGGAAACGAAGGCTCATGTACATCCACATGAGGTGGATCACTAGATTTAGAAGGTAGAGGATGCAAACATATCATACAAACTATTTTATGGTTCATATCTCCATAAGGGTTTGATTTGGATGGTGAGGCTTGTTTGGAAGGGTGTTGTTTTAGTTGAACAATAGGTTAGTGACTGTTTCAGGATTCCTCCTATATTTGAATCTGTTGGGTGACACAAATTTTGTCATCATAACCTACTATTTGATGTAGGTTGTAACACTTGTTAGTATTGAACGGATAATGGTTCTTACAAGACTTGTTCAGTGATTTCTTGTTGTTACAACAAAAATAAAACCCTTAACTAGTTTAGATATTAATTATAAATTTCTAGTGCAGACATGCTAATGGTATCAAAGCCTCATTTTGGCTCTGAACCTCGTCTTTTGAAAAGTATTCCTTCACCCCTAGGTGCAAAACATTGCTTCCGGTGCTTTTCAGAGTTAGCCCCTGCAATGGATCAACAATAGGTACTCTACAGAATTTAAAATTGTTTAATGATATTTGTAGCCTGAAAAAATATCATTAGCCAGTTTCCCGTGTCATTGAAACCTCTCATATGCAATGTTGTTGATACGCTTCGCCTTCTTCAGCATTTACAGGGTATATAATAGTCATGGGAATGGGATATTAATAAGATGTTGGTATATAATATCAACATATTATATACTAGAATCACATGACGGTAATGAGAATTGGTTTCTTATATATCCTTCTCAGTTGATATATAAGCAACTTTGTTTTTACAATGTCCTTGATAACAATGTTTTTTATTTCGAGGTTGTAGTATTGGATGAGAGTAATGCTAAATGTTAATATGGTGTTGGAGAATACTAGGGTCAATTCCTCTCATGTCTTGATAACCCCGAGTAAAATTGGAGTTGAAAGTTTGTAACAAAAGAATAAAGTCTTGCAACTGAATGGAATTCCACTAGTTGCTCATGTTTAATATTTTCCTGAAAGAATCTCAACTATGGTGATCAATAGTTTTGCGGGTTTATAAGTGAAGACATAATCCAGATACCTAAAAATGTCTAGGTTTCTACTTGGCCTGCCGATTCATCAAATGTAACTATAATTTGAATTGGATCTTCATCATTAATTTCATTCTCATTGGATTGCTCAACATATTCTCAAATTTGTACATTTAAGGGGTAAAGGTTTTGCATAAAATTAGAAAGCATTATGTCTTCATCAAGGTATTTCAATGCCAAGGTTTTTTTTAGAGTAAGAACAAGTTTAACAACATCTCCAAAGAGTGCATCATATTCCTCCTACCCTACCCATAGTGGCTCCTCAGCTTCTAGGAAAGGTTTAGAAAGAGGATAAAAAGTAAGTTTATTTCAATATTGACTGTAGGAAAAGGTCACATTTCTGAATTTGTAGTTAATATAAGCAACATATTTGGATAGCCATGGTCTGCCAAGAATCATGGAATAGCCACTAAAGTCAATATTTTACAACACCATTCATTCTACAGGGTACTCCATGGGTCTATTGATATATTCTCATTATCCACCATTCCTTCGAGCTTGACAGTTGACCTATTCTCCATTTGGAGAATGGTATAAATTGGACTCAATAGCCTTTGGAGGTTGAACTTGTCCATTGTTTCCATTTATAGTTGCTTGTAAGTCAATCAAGGTCTTTTGAATGATGAAATTACTTATGTGGACATCTACCATAGGGATACTCGGGTCTAAAATTTATGGGTAAATACCTTTTGCATCATGAGGTTAGCAAGCTACCCTATTACCTAGCTGGTCTAAGGATCCTTCCTTTAGAGTGTACTTAGATAGAATAAAAAATGAATTATGAGTAATATTAGAAGACATAGAAACTATAGAAATTAATAGGAAGAAAAAGGGCTTAATTTAACTGGTTTATTTAAGTGTATCTTGTATTTTATATTCTGCACTTATATTTATCTTAATATCGTTCATGTTTTGTCATTTTTGTTGGTTAAGTACAATTTTTTTTTTAATTCATTATCTAGTTTATAGCATGTATAATGTTAATGTGAGGTCTATGAACTTACTAAATTGAAATACCATAGATTCAATTTTACAGTAAAGACCAATCTTCAATATGAAGAGCTTTTTTTGTAGATATAAAAAAAAGGCCTGAAAAAACATTATGACTATAATTTATTACTTATACTTTATAGGGAGGAGAATTGAGTACCACTGGGAATTAAATGAACAAATATTATAGCTACCCTACTGTCTATATGGGTAATCTAAGTTACAAATTAAATAAGAGTTGTTTCATATTTCCATGCTCTGTTATGCTCTTACATACAACTATAATATAAAGAGTTTGGGCTTTCAAAAGTCAAAATTATAAGTGCCATTTACTCTGCCTCTTTAATTTAAACTATATTGTCATTCAAAAAACAAGTTTTATTTTATTCATCTTCAACATGCAAGTGGTGGCTGTTAATTGGACAGTTTGCAGCCTTCTTCCCAAACCACAAGGAACTAAAAGTTAGATTGCATGGCGATGGGATGCAATAGATCGAGTTATATTCTTTCTTAGAGGCTATAATTGACAAATATTTGTAGTTAGATAAGCACACCACAAAGTTGTGAAGAAAGAGCTTGAAGAGCTAAGTCAAACTTGTGGCTTACCCTTGATGATGAAAGAAGACTTGAAGGTTGTTTTCATCGACAAAGTTGCTTAGAATTGAACAAGAGGATGAGGAGTCTAAGATTCACATAAGTGGTTAGATTTAGGGTTGCATCCTCAAGAAATCGCTTCAAATTTATACCTAGAATTGGAAATAGAACCTTTTACTATTGATATTAGGTGAGGAAATTCCCTAGAAGCATTATTTTATTGCTGTCCAACCTTAATCCTTGCCCAAAAATGCTTGTTTTATAGACCAATCTGCCCATATTTGATTTTGACTGATATGGTGTTGTAATTTGTTTCCATATTTTCTTCAATCTCCTGTAGCTTTCCTTCTACCCTCAAGATCTTAGACCAATGTATACCAATTGATGATGAAATCATTTCCAGTTGTTATAACTTTGTTCCCAATATAACTCATACAATTAGATGTTAGTAAATTATATCCAATGCTAGAGAGAGTTAAACATATTACTTCACTTCATTTGCTCACCATGCTCCCTGTGAGATCATGCTCATTGCTATGGCTGTCAAGTCAATTCAGCTGTCTCTGTCAAGTTCATCTGTATTTCCTTATCAGGAGTACTCAAACCCTCTGTTAACCTTTTTCTACTTAGTAATTTTTTTTCGATCTTGATATATCTCAACTCTGTGATCAAGGGAGACAAATGCTTCCTTCAGGTGTCTTAGGAATTGCCTTGTACACTTGTGGGATGCAAGTCTAGGTTCCATGGAGGATCTTTGGTAGAGTGACCAGCTTTTGTTAGGAGTGATTATTAGCTAGGAGTTGGTGTCTAAGGTATTCTAAGTTTTCACTAGCTAGGGTTTGGAGAGCTTGACTTATACCAACTTGGTGATGAAACCTTGACTTGTACTTCATCTCTTATATAGAAATGAAGTGTTTCAGATTTCCAAATATTGTGTACTAGCAGAATTGATTTAAATTTTGTGTTATTTTCTTGTTTGCATGGATTCCAACACTTTTCCATGCTGATTTGACATATTATATTGCTGAATTTGTTAAGTGATTTTAGTGCACACCTTGAAGGTAAAGGAACATATATATTGCTGTGAAATCTGCTGTAATAAATTCATTTTCACGTCTTTTATATGATTGAAAAGTGTGCCCTAAGGGATGTACTTTTTTGGTGTTGAAACACACTTAAATGGTATTTATTCTCTTGAGTGGCTGGGTGCTTTGCTTTGAATGAAAGTCTAGTTTTTGCTGCTATAATTAAATATTTCAGATCAGTCCTAAGATTGAATGTTCATGGGGAATAGGTCTAGGAAATCTCATGTTTGAGGTGAAATTTTTGAATTTGCATAAAAACTCAGATTCACAGAATTTTTACACAACTAATGTAGGGTTATAAGATGCCACGATGAATAATATAATGGTAGAAACCTAGTATAAAGCAATACTTATTGTAGAATTGATGGGAAAGGATGGTGAACAAAAATAGGAATAAATCCATTTAATAATTCAGAAGTATATTATGAACTAAAACTTTGTTTATGCTATAAGATGTTGATATCCGTAATATTTCCTTTACTTGTTTTGTTAGTGCTAGGTTTTGATAATGTCATGGTATGAGGTAGTTGTGATCTGGTTTCTTTTATTTTGTATTCATTAAAATAAATTGTCTATGAAGGCCTCTTAAACTGGATGTGAAATGCTCTTGCTTAGTGGTTTTAAATCTTTTGCTAATTAAAGTTATTATGAGCGTACCCAATGGATGTTTCAGTTGAGATAGCATTCCTTGTGCTCACTATTTCTGTCACTAGTTCTCCTCCATCTTGCTTATGAATTGAGCTTCCTTATTTAGGAGAATAAGTTATATGATCTCAATTTCAAGAGATATTTGTGGGGTTTGCATTCCCATCTCAAAGGGTTCCTTATCTTTCATTTCCATCCTTGAAGCCAGATTTACTAGGGAGTTTTGATGCTGAGGATGATCCAATAACAGTGGATTCGTTGAAAACATGTTTAAGCCCTATTGTACAATTTCCTGCAATTGAGCCACTCTTTCCGCCTACCAGATTTTCCACTGCTAGCTGTCATATTTATTGAGACTACAACATTCAGTAATTTACTAAAATTAGCTTTCGAATAGAGATCAATGCCAAGTGCCTGTAATCCACTTGCATATGTCTGTTCATCATCACCATAGCGAACCAAAGCTGCAATAACTAAATCTGCTCCACCACTCGTAGCAAAAGAAAATCGTGAATGAACACTATAGCTGCAAACAACACTCAACAAATAGCATGATAGTTGTATTAGCTTTCTCCTTTGTTGTATACTAACACTAGGGCTCAAATATTTATGCAGAGCACCAATGACAGCCTGCATACCACACTGGTAAATCCCAAAAACATCTTATATCTCATGGACTATGGCTATATAGTTACTTGCAAAGTAAATAGCATGAAGGGAAAATATCATCAAGTCCATTCTGTTTTTTTTAGTCCCATGGCTGAGGAGATCAACTAGTTTTTTCATGCCCACATCACCATCACCCCATAAGGTCTTCTTGATTTCTTGATGATTTTCCACTCCTGATATGCCTATACACACAGTCCCCCATGAAATATAGAGATTGGGAATAACATGAAGAGCCCAAATAATAGTGTCAACATCTTCATATTGGATAATGCACTTAGAACAAATGTTATAGTAGTCTTCAACAATAAAATCATCCCTGTACAATGTTTTTTAGATGACAAAGCATCCCACCATGGCTTACCATGCACTTCTTCATGTGTGTCTAAATCACCTTTTGATATAAAGAAACTTCTTAAATCCAAATGCTTATTCAACATTTTGAAACTATTATCACTTGGTTTCCGTGGCTTCCCAATATCATCTTTTAATACAGATCTGTTAGCTAGGCCATATCCACAAAAACTTTCTAGATGCTTCGCAAGGTCACAAAATACATCTCTGAGAACACCAAGAGCTGCAAGACAACTGTGTCTGATTGATACAACTGACTTACTTGAACAACCTCCACACTGAAATTTCACATTAGTGAACTTATTTCCAAACAACCCAGGTGAAGCATTAGAATGTTGATCGGAAACAGTATTACATGCATCATCATTAGCTTGTGTATCATTAATATCTAATGCAATAGCTTCAGATTTAAGAGATATGATTGATGTAGCTTGTGACAAAATGATATCAACAAAAGCATGGAAATGTTGTTGTTTGGGATGCATGGTCTCTTCGATCTTTGAAACTAAGTCTTTCTCTTGACAAGAAAAAGAGGACATGTGAATGCGATGTGAATTCTATGAACGTTTTTTATAAAATTTTAAGTTCAATTCAATGGATTACCTCTTGGTAATTTGATGCCATTGGTTGATTTTGATATTTTTGTAATGGGTGGTTTGTATCCAGTTGGTTGGTCATGGTCTCTAGTGGTGTTTTTGATGGCTTGGTTGGGGGTTTTAGTGGGATAATAGTTTACGAGGGTTTGACTGGTGAGTAGTCTTCCCACAATTTATTTTATTTGTTTTTAATAATCAAAATAGCTCGACCAAGGGATTAGATAACCCTCTATAGGGATATCTATTATATACATTGACACTATTATATTTATTTTTATTAACACTACTATATACATTGAGTAATATCATAAATGTATAATTCAAATTTACGATATAAATAAGTATCATCATCAAATATCACTCTTAATATACCTAATGATATTTAAGGCTGGGATTGGATATTATGCTAGAGAAAGGTGGTCAAAATAAGGTGAAGAGTTTCAATATTTAGGAAATAGGATGAAAAATGGTGTCAATTTGAGAGCTTGTCAACCAACACCTCTCAAGGTAAACATATATAGGGAGTACATAGAACCATAGTTATTCATCCCTAGCATTATGTCCCTTCTGCTTATTTGAGGATATTATCTTATTTTAATTCAATTTTGTTGACGAATCACGATAACGATGTTCATTTTGGGGTTGTAAAATATGGGTACTTCTATGCACCAATGCTTGCTCTTCCATGATTACACATTCACAAATTATACATGAATGCATGAAATCCCAAGTCCAATTTCAAGGGGGGTTATTCTCATATTAAGCCATTTCAATGCTTAGCCATTCTGATATAAAAATGGATTTGTCTAGTATCTCAACATTAGTTGTTGAATATCACTAATTAAATACTTTTTTGCAATCTATTGTAATTAAAACTAAAATTTGAAGTTTGTTAAAGAGATACAAGTAAAGATGACATTTTCTAAGTAGATAATACACATGTTGGCATGCTTAAGATTCATATTGCATTTTTGGGAAAGAAAGAGAACCATTACACACTTTGATTTGAAATTAAATATGCTTATCAATCAATCAATAGGAAATAAATATTGTTTTATTGTCGTTTGTTAAGGATTATACTTCTCTTATCTCTCAAGGCACTTTCCTTAGAAGCATCATTTAATTAGATTGGGAACAACTGGCCTTTGTTAATAACTAATACTAGGGTTTCAAATTCCTTAGTTAGAGAAGGATAGTGAAATAAGGAGTTAAATTCCCAATCACTTATCCATTATAGTATCGGTCCTAAAATAAACTTACTAGAATCAACTGATCATTACCAAATTACATGAGTGATTTTGACAAGTTTCTTGATTTTATAATCCACACTCGAATATCCATATAATGAGGCCTCTAGGAAGTTATAACTCTCCAATATCGGTGCCACTATATATAATTTCATACTAATCCATATCTTGAGTCCACATATAGGAAGCTTCGAAAAATAATTTAAAAAAAATACATTTCCATTGCTATAGCGAAGCAAGGCCATAGCAAGTTCCGACGAACTTGCTATACGAGCGACGGAACTTGCTATGGCCTGGCGTCGCTATAGCGACAACTCTTCGTCGCTACACCAACACATGTTTGCCGCAACATCTTTTTTTTATAAATTGAATGTTGTCGCTCTAGCGATGAACACTTCGTCATTATAACAACGAAGTTTCATCCCAACACTTGTTTATTTTTTTACCATATTGCATAGTTTCATCGCTATAGTGACGACATTTCGTCGTCACTTTTTTGGTATTTTTGTTGCCACTTTTTGGTATTTTTGTTGCCACTTTTTGGTATTTTTGTTGCCACTTTTTGGTATTTTCATCCCTATAGCGATGAACTAAGGTGGTTCGTCACTAAATTTCAGTCACAATAGCGACGATAGTTCATCATAATAGAAACAATTAATTCGTCGCAATAGCGATGAACATTCGTCACAGTAGAAGCCAGGTATTCATCACAATAGCGACATAAGCTATTCGTCACAAGAGCGATGAAGTGTTAAAAGAGTTGCTATAGAGATGAAAGTTTTCCCATGAAAAGAAGGGGTCATGTTCGTCGCTATAGCAATGCACAAGTGTTGCAATTGCAATGATTTTCCGTGGGAAAAATGTCCACATGTAAATGCTAGGGAAGGTCAGGTTATTGCTAGTTTGGCTTATCATTATATTGTTTTAAAGAGCAGATTAAATGGACCTTAATGGTGGACGAACTGGATTTGGAGGGGTTCTACCCCTCTAAAATTTAAGTTATATTTTTGGTTATGCTTGAAAAACAAAATTCTGACTTGGGATGTTCTACAGACTAGGGGATTTGTTGGACCAGGGAGATGCTCTATGTGTCTTCAGGAGGATGAAACCTAAACCACCTTTTTGGTGACTATGTTTTCTTCCAAGATATTTCATTATTACTAATGAATTTTTGTATGATAGATCACAATTGGGATGGTGCTTCTCTGAAGGATAATCTGCTAAAGTGGCTCGAAAGGAAAAATTAGTATTGTTATTTTCCAGTCTTTGCCGTGTGGGAAATATGGAAAGCTAGGAATGTTTCTATTTTTTCCAATTTTAGTCAGAGGGATGAATTTATATATTTGAATATCTTATCCTCCTTTTCAGAGTGGAACAAAGAGAAAACTTTGAGAATGCCGAACATCTGCTCTTTTCCTTCTCTTTTGCAGGAGCATCCTGTTGGTTTCTTTGATGGGGCTTCCTTGAATGGAGATTGTGGAGTGGTTATGGTTATTAAGATTGGTAATGAAATTGTCTATAAGGGTTGGATGAAGGTTGGGAAAGGCTCAAAAACCCATGCTGAAGTGGTGGGATTATGGAGTTTACTCTTTTTTGCGAAGTCCTAGGGTGTCCAAACTTTGCAAACTTTGGGAGATTCCCAAGTTATTATTAACTAGGCCAAAGGGGAGGCAAAAGTGAATTATTTGGATATTTATCACTGGTTGGATAATATCAAGTGCATGGTGAAAGGTTTGTCTTTTTATATTTTCATCATATTTATCGAGAGCTGAACATAGAAGCTGATACTCTTTCAAAATTGGAACTGGGCAATATGGATGGAAGAATAAAGTCTAATCTCTTCTCTTTTGGAACCATATGCAGCTCCGGTAGCTTGGTTCTTTTCAGTTAGGCACTCTGTTGTTTTTGGAATCAATGTTATGTTTCATGGTGATGTAGCCTGTATTTCTTGGTGAAGCTTACTCTAGTCTTGGTTATGGAAGATTTTTGGATGTGATTTTGTTAGGGTATATGATAATTTTGGATGATGGGACTGTATGATATATTTGTCTTTAGTTACCGTTGGTTATGATGTTAAAAAATTATCATTGGATCTGATGTGATTTTGATACAACTTTTCTAATATATAAAAGTTGTTTTTTTTTCTCGCTGAAAAAAAAAGTCGACCGAGACTATCAAACTTACTAGTGTCAAATATGTTTCATGAGTTTTTTAATGAATATATGAAAAAAATGTTAAAAGATTAAAAAAAAATTAGATGAATATACAAAAAAAAACATTAAAAGATAAACAAAAAAATAGATTACCTTGAATAGCGCTTTATTTTCCAATGGTATTATAGAATTATAATTAACTGTAGATCTTTGAACCAAACCATCTAAATCACCCTATAAACTTAGTTCCCTAAATAGTACTTTGCTTAGGAGTTGAATTATATGGCCTAACATATGCATTTTTTTCCATTAATTTTATTCTTTTGCAAATCCAATGTTTTATTCATTATAGTAATTATATGTTCACAGGGGATGTAAATTAAACTATTAAAGTTGAATTATCCATAGAAAGCAATATTTAAATTTAAAGCAGAAGAAGGAAACATACCATTGCTGATGGAAAGAAAAAATGTGATCATGGAGAATCTAAGCATTGAGTTGTTGTCTTCCACTATATTGAATCAACAAATTGTGAGCATGGAGAATTTAAGCATTGAGTGGTTGTCTTCCAATATATTGCAATTAATGGGTTGCTTGTTTTGTTTTTCTCTTTTATTACCAACTTGTTGAAGAGAAAAAGAAATGGAAACTTCAAAAGAAGAATGAGTAGTTGTTGTGAAACAAGTGGTAGAGGTTAAGTTAACATTTGTATGGAATTATTGGCTAGCCAAGTCTAATTGTTTTCACGTGGAAACTCTAGATTATCCATTGACATGGAACATTTCATCCAATGAATCCAATGTGGTATACACATGGCAACTATTAAATGTTTCCTTGTCCACATGGAAAACATTGTTCACTCCACACATTGGTTTATTGTTGTCAATCAATGGTTTCCCAAAATTACATGAAATTGTGAGGGTCAGGTGTGAAAAACATAAAAGTTTTGGAAACGTAGGGAACATTGATTATTTTAACAGTTCTAACCTACCCTTCATGGTGACATGCAATTTGTTGTCGTTGGAAATTGTAAAATGTAGGGTATTGTAGGCATCCTTGAAAATAGCCATTGCAAAGATGCACATTTTAATCGAATTGATTTTGATTGAGGTTTGGTTAGCCATATAAAGGAACTGTAATGTACCTAGGGAGTATAATATTGAGTATCTAGGAAGGTACCTGATAGGATAATATTATGTATTAAGGGCATCTCTAGTAAATAAGGCCCATGAATAAGTTGTAGTGTGAAAAACTATAATAGTAAGAAGGATCACTAGAAGGTTCTTCATACTAGAAATTTCCTTCTATAGAAAGTATATACAAGGTTCCACCTACAAGAACCTTTCTTCTCTAGAAAACACCTATGGGATTTGATAGAAGTTTTATTTAAATAATTAGAAGAAATGTAATGATATGCCTTGATAAACATTGATAAATTATTTGTAGCGAGCATGGCTTGTGGAGTGATTCCTTTCATAAGGAATAACTAATGGTATTACGCTACCTTAAGGGTTCTTTCCATATTCTTGTGTTCATTCTCCTATGAATGTATTTATGTTTATCTATGATGTTTAAGTGTTCTATCTTGTTTGTGATTAAATTTAATGGTTAAGGTACACAAGATTTGGTATCAAAACCCTTTCTTGGGAAACAAGTACGAAATATTTATTTTTTATTTTTGTAGTTTTTAAAGATGAAAAAGAACATCGTAGTATTAAATTGAGCACATAGATCTATGGATCAACACACAACTCACAAAACAGATCACACAATTTACTCAACAATTGAAGAATGAAACAGTGCAAAAATGGCTTGCAACTATGAATGCTTTCATTAATCAAAAGTAATTAGATAATTAATTACAATGAAGTACAATGGCTAAATAGCCACATGCAATTTGAATCCATGTGAGGAAATTCAAATTGGTTGGACTCTACTTGACTAAATGGTCAACTGACCTTGTCTAAATCATTATCGGAGTTCATCGGAGTTCAAAATCTAAACTCAAGTGTCTAATTCAGTGTTGACTAGTCTAATTGATTGAGGTAGGTGAGTAAATGCGCCTCACCTGCATGCAACCATGCAATCCTAGTGCTAACTGAATAGAATTGCGTGTAGGAAACTAGAACTAAATGTAACTAACTCCTAACTAAGCTTGACTAGTCACCAACTGAACTCAACTAATGGAGGTTGGTATCGACACTCCCAGTGGCTCCAAATTTGTAGGGATTGATCTAGGAGGCTCCTAAACTGATGCATGCAAGTGCAATCAGTGGCAGTTGGCCTCAATTAGTGTTCCCCACACTTTATTAACTGGTGCATGTGCCCTAATTAGGCCAAGTGGACCCAATTGTGCTAGTGACTAAAAATAGACTGAAAGGACTCCCAATTTAGACATTACTCCTGATTTAGACATAATGACTGAATTGGACAAGGGAGGATTATAATCCTAACACGTAGAATTCAAATTGACTTTTGAAACCTCTTGTGTATAATTTGAAGAATCTAATTGAAGATATGAGTTCCTCTCACAAAAAAGACCAGTTAAAGAAATCATCCAAACATAACATTCTACCCTCTTCTAGAATGTATCCTAAATAAGAAAAAGGTAGAGAAAAAGAGAATATTATGGTAGTTTTGCAATAAATTTTGATCCCGAAGTCATATTGAGGTGATCTTGGTACCGTTGGAAAGGTCTCATTGAGCGATACAATTTTTGTGTTTGAGCTTTCCAAGATTCATCATGGTTTTTCTGGGGCGTGAATTGTTTTAAATCTAGGCATGAGGAATCTTGAAAAGCATATTTTCAAATATGCTTTTCATGAAAAAGCATCTTTGAGAAGATTCTTTGTGAAAAACATCTTTGAAAAGATGCTTTTCGAGATTATCCATGCCCAGATTTACAAAAATGCATGCCCCAGCCAAACCGTGAGAAATCACGCGAAGCACAAAACACAAAAGTTGTAGCCCTCGACGAGGCATTTCCAACGGTACTAAGAGTGCCTCTTTATGAATTCAGGATAAAATATTATCACAAAAATACCATAATATTCTTTTTTCTCTCTCTAATTATTGCTTATCTCTCTCTACATTTTTCTTATTTAGGATACATTTTGGGCTTGGTAATTTTATTATGGATCAAAGTCCGACAAGTGAACTTATTGTTTATTTTGAATCAACTATTTATGGGTTTTTTCAATGATATCCAAGTGAATTACAAATTATGTATCTTTTTATATTTTGATATAGTACCAATATTTCCATCAAACCACTTCGAATAGATGCAAAATGACCATGGAATTTCATAATTGTGGTCATACAAGAGATTCCAAGTAATATTAATGAAGTTATAATTATTTTAAATTTGTGCCTCAAACCAACATTGAACTGTAAATTATATTTTTGGTTGTGTATTTTTTGCCAAGAAAATATAATGGTCCTACTATTTAAGAATACATTGTGTATTATAAGAAAAATGTGTCTGCTTGGAAAAGCTACTTGTATACTCTCATTTAAGAGACTAAGAAACTATATGGGGTCAAACACTTTGCTTTGTGGAGCTATTAGAAATTTTAGATGAAGAATACAAAAATGCATTTTTAAATAGGTGGGATAGTGTTATGAAGAAGGATAATGAGATCCACAAGGATTTATTCTCTTGTTGTAAGTTCTTATTACATGTTTGTGGATGTATTCAGAAAGAGAAGGTCATTGTTTCTATAAACCCTAGTAGAAAGCATTATTTCATCAATTTTAACTTAGCTAAATGGTTGCAAAGCACATAGATTGATGTGAAAATGTTCAAATATTTAAATATTTTAAGATTACTATGGATAAATATGTGTTACATTCATATTTTCATACCATGTATATCTTTGGATGGGCTCAGTTGGTACAATTAATATTAATGCACAAAAGAAGATTTTGAATCTTTGTTAAAAGAAAAAAATCACATTGCATGATATTTATGTTGCTAAAGGGCACAAGGTGGCACAACGAAATTTGAACCCAAAATCCGACAAAATTGATGGTCATCGGATTTCACCTTTAAAATTATGAATTTTGATCAATTTTTTTTAATTGATACATGGCATTGTCGAATATCCAATGCCCGTTGGTTATCCGACGACTCTCATCAGTTATCCGATAGCATTCGTTGGATATTCGACATATCCATAATAATGGTAACTGTGGTAATATCATCGAATATACGACAGATTTTAAATTTTAAAAACTATAAATTATGGTAACATTCCGACATGTTGCTATACAAGCGACGGTATGCAAATATTATATTCTTTGCACGGACTGTTTTCTGTAAAAGAATACACAGTTATTTCAATTGTTTTTGTGATTAAAAATAGTGAAGTGTGGAGCTTGAGTTTTTAAGATCGATAATCTTCATTCAAGCTCTTTATGAGAAAACATCAAATAACAATATTCCTAATCCAGATGAACAAAATCAACAATTGCTTGCTAGATTGTGGGATGGACTGAAAATAAAGGGTGATGGGGAATGCTATTGTCCATGTAGTCAATGCAGGCACTTTAAAAGGATAAGAATAAAGATCACAACAATTAGAAAACATTGTAGGGAACATGGACACGCTGAGGGGGGACATGAATATCGTCCATTTGTAAGTTTTTCATTTATATGTTTTTATATTGATTACTTTTGTAAATGCATGCATTATTTTAATATTTCTTATATTAACTAATATCTATTCATGGCTTCATGTAATTATAAAGGAAATAAATCCTACGGAATATCGTTCTGAGGACGTGCTTTCAGAACAAGTACCTAAGGAACATGGAGTTATAATGATCATATTGAAGAAGATGATCATACTAATAACATTATTGAAGATGATGGTACAAATACATTGATCCATGATACATTTAATGTTGGAATGGATTGCGATGATGATGATCATGAAAATGATGACTTCGATGATGTTCATGATTTACCTCTTCTTTAGAATGCATTCGAACCCCTTTATGAGGGCTCCAACACAAATCTTCTCTCTACTATATTGTTGATAATGAACTTGAAGGTTATAAATGGTGTTTCAAACACATCAGTCACACGGATTTTAAAGTATGTAATATATTCCATCACATATATATGATTGCGCTAAATTAAAGGTTATCATTGTTCATCTAATAAAATTATTGTTAATTCATAAGTCAAATTAATATGGATGAATTGTGTTTCATTAATATTATTTATATATTATATTAGCTATTTTAATTTTAATTTGGTGTAGCTTGATAGCTGAATTTTTGTTACCACCGTCAAATATTTTACCTCGCACATATCGAAATTTATCTGCCATCGTGAAAGAAATTGGAATACAGTATGAAGCAATTCATACATGCCCCGATGACCATGTTATATATTATAATCAACATGAATTTGAAACTGGATGTCCAAAATGTGATATCATTAGATATCGAACAAATCAAGTAACAAAAAATGTGCCTCGCAAGGTTCTTCATTATATTTCCATTATTCCACGTTTGCAATGACTGTTCAGGTGCAAAAACATAACACAATTTATGGATTACCATGCATGGAACATAAGTCAAGATGACATTATTTGATCAATGCATACAAAATGTGGTGTATCCTTCTAATATCTTGAAACATTGTACATGAAGTCTACTTTTGGAACTTATGTCTTCAAACAATCCCTCTCAAGGATAACTTCAACATTCATTGCTATATTATTGTGAAACTTATGTCTTCAAACAATCCCTCGGAGCATCATCTTCTTGATTCATACATGTTATTGTGCAACCGTGTTTGTACCCCAGTTTTACCGTAAACTCATCCCAATAGGGGGTGCGGTGGGACATTGTCCTCCCACGGGGTTTTGGTGTGACTGTCCCCACTAGTTGAGTGTTCTAGGGGCCAGTAGGCCCCCAGAAGGAGTTCAGGAAGAGAAGCCCCCAAAATCAATTTTTGGGATGTTTGTTTTCCAACAGTTTATGGGCCCAATATGGTATTAGGTGACTCGTGGTATTTTCTCATTGTAATTCCCCTATAAAAGGAAAACATTGTAATACGGTTGTGTATTGGATTGTAGCATTGTAAAAGGATCTCCATGATTGTGTGAGAGAGACTCTGAGAGAGTGAAGAGTAAGTGCAACAAATGTGCTACAGGTTGTATCCCTTCATTTTACTTGATGGTATAATAATAAAGGACTGGAAATTTATGTGTGGCATAACCCATCTTGGGTGAACCACGTTATATTGGTGTCTCTCTTGTAATGTGTTAATGTGTTTTATATTTACATCTTATTTTATTGTTATTTCTTTGCAATTTTGTTTTTCTAACAATTGGTGTCAAATCCAAAGGTCTATTTGGCTAGTAAACTCATGGGAAAGAAGGGCTCCTGGTTCGAGTGGGAGCAATGGAGAAAGAAGGAAAGTTGAGTGTCGAGAAAATTAATGGACATAACTACCAGTTATGGAATATGTAAATGGAGTATTATTTGTACTAGAAGGATATTTTCCTACCGTTGGAAAGAAAATCAAAACAACCGATGACAATGAAGGACGAAGAATGGAAGGTTATTGACAAAAACACATTGGAAAAAATACGGTTGTGCCTAGCTTCGTTAATGGATTTATATATTTTAAAAGAAAAGACAATGGAGGGTGTGATGAGCGCATTGGATAAGCTGTATGAAAAACCCTCAACTTCCAATAAGGTATTTCTAATGAATTATTTATTTAATATGAAGATGTTAGAAGGTGGATCTGTTGCTGACCATTTAAATGAATTTAATACGGTTACTAATCAACTAAGTTTTGTAGGAGTGAAATTTGATGATGAGGTTAGGGCTCTTCTAATCTTGTGCTCATTGCCAGAAATATAGAATGGTTTGGTTATGGTTGTAAGTAACTTTGTCTTTGTTTCAAACGCTCTTAAATTTGATGATGTTGTTGGTGTTATTCTTAGCGAGGAAATGCGAAGAAAAAACACATGTGAGGCATCATGTAATACATTGACCATGGAGAGTAGAGGAATACAAAGGGAGAGAATAAAGAGCTTGGGTAATCACAACAAGTCTAGAAAGGGCAGATCCAAGTCCAGACTCAGAAAGATAGAGTGTTGGGACTGTGGTAAGAGAGCACATCTGAAGAAAGATTGCAGAGCTCCAAAGAAGAAAAGAGACAGACAATAGGAGACTACTCAGGAAGCTAATGTAGAAAGAGGTGTGTTACAAGATGCTTTGATTCTTGCATTAGATAATATTAGTGATTATTGTGTAGTAGATTCAGGGACTCCATGTCATTCTACACCCCATAGGGCATTCTTTCATGATTATGTTCTAGGTGACTTTGGACATGTTTTATTGGGGAATGATGAAACATGTAAAATTGTTGGAATGGGTAAGGTACATATTAAGTTAAATAATGAAAATGAATGGTTGCTAAAGGATATAAAGAATATTCCTACTATGAAAACAATTTTGATCTCAACATGGAAATTGGGAGATAGCAGTTATTTGTCTACGTTTCGAAAAACATGGTGGAAGATCACTAAAGGAGCTCTAGTAAGAGAAAAGGGAGATAAGATAAGTACATTGTATTTATGTCCTCGTAATAATGATTAGTCTATCTCTGTAGCTTCCACAAAAATAGGTGCAACATTGTGGCATCATAGGCTTCGCCACATGACTGAGAAGGGGATGCAGATTCTCCACCCAATCAAATTGCTTCCAGATCTGAAGCAGGTAAGTTTGGAATTTTGTGAGAACTCTGTTTATGAAAAACAAAAGAGTGTTAGATTTCTCAGGGTTGGGAAACATAACAAGAGTGAAAAGTTAGAGCTTGTGCATACAAATTATGGGGACCAAATCAGGTACAATATCTTGGCGGGTCTCGTTATTATGTTACTTTTATTGATGATGCAACCAGAAAAACTTGGGATTATTGCACTAGACGGAAATTTGATGTGTTTGCTACTTTTAAGAAGTGGAAATCTTTGGTTGACAATGAGACATGGAAAATATTGACTTGTCTTAGATATGATAATGGAGTTGAATACTACGGTAAGGAATTTGATAGTTATTGTTCATACCATGGGATTCATAGAGTGAATATGGTCCCAATAACACCACAAGAAAATGGTGTGTCAGAAAGGTTGAATAGGACGATCATGGAGCATGCAAGGTGTATGAGATTGCATGTAGGGTTTCCCTTACAGCTTTAGGATGATGGTGTAGATACTATTGTTTACGTAATAAACATAGGGCCTTCAAGTGCTTTGGATGGTGGAATTCTATAGGAGGCATGGACATGTAAAATGGTAAACTACTCATTTCTGAGAACTTCTGGTTGTGAAGCATTTGTACATATGAATAAAAAATATAACAAAGCTTAAGGCTAAATCCAAGAAATGTACCTTTATTCGATATGGAGCTGATGATTTTGGTTATTGCTGATGTGATTATGAAAAACAAAAAATCATTAGGAGTAGATATTTAGTATTCAATGAAAATTTTATGTACAAAGATCAGTTGCAGGGAAAGAAAGAGGAAAAGGAAAACATAGTACACAATGCTTGATAAAATAAAGTTTCGAAGGTTCCATAAACTACTGCAAATGTAAGAAGATCTACTAGGTTAAGTAGACCCCCTGAACTATTCTCTCCTTCACTGTATTATTTATTGATGATTGATTCTGGTGAACCAGAATGTTATGAAGAAGTAATGCAAGTGGAAACTAAAAATAAGAGGGAACAATGCATGAATGAGGATATGGTCTCATTGGTAAGAAACCATACTTGGGATTTTGTTGAGTTTCCTGTAGGTAAAAGAGCATCGTAGAAAAAATGAGTTAACAGGCTAAAGGAAGAAGGAGGAGGAAAGAAGTGGTATGAGGCTAGACTTGTGGTAAAAGGGTTTGCAAAAAAGAAATATATAGACTTTGATGAAAGATTTTCTCTTGTTGTTAAAATGACTTCAATTATGACTATTTTAAGTCTAGCGGTTGTAGAATATTTGCATCTTTAACAGTTAGATGTAAAAACAGTTTATTTCCATGGGGATTTGGAGGAAGAGATTTATATGCAGCATCCATAGGCGTATGAGGTCCAAGGGAAGGATCATTTGGTTTGCAGGTTGAAGAAGAGCTTGTATGGCCTGAAGCAAGCTCTAAAACAATGGTATTTGAAATTTGATAAGTTTATGACATAACATGGTTATAGCAGATGTCATTCTAACTACTGTGTTTATTTCAAGTGGCTAGATAATGGAAAATATATTATCTTATTATTGTATGTGGATGACATGTTTGTTGCGGGGTCTAACATGCATGATATAAATGTGCTCAAAAGGAAACTAACTAAATTATTTGCAATGAAGGATTTGAGTGCTGCAAAGCAAATTCTTGGTATGAGAATAATGAGAGACAAGAAAAATCACAAACCGACATTGTATCAGGGTGAGTACATAGAGAAGGTGTTTGAAAGGCTTAGAATGCATAATGGAAAACTAGTTATTACACCTTTGGCCAACCATTTCAAACTAAGGAGATGTGTCCCAAGACATAGGAGGAGATAGAATACATGTCCAAGGTTCCCTATTCATCAACAATTGATAACTTGATGTATGCCATGGTGTGCACAAGACCGGATATTGCACATGTAGTGGGAGTTGTGAGAAGGTATATGAACAATCCATGTAAAGAGAATTGGAGGAAGGTACAGTGGATTCTCGGGTATTTGAGAGGTACCACTTCTCATGCATTATGTTTTGGAGGTGTAGACATTGTTCTACAAGGATATGTTGACGTAGATATGGTAGGTGATAAAGAAAACAGGAGGAGCACCACATGGTGTGATTTTAATATAGGTGGAACACTAATAAGTTGGATTTTGAAATTGCAAAATGTTGTTACAATTTCAATAACGAAAGCAAAGTATGTTACTACTACAGAGTCTAGTAAAAAGATGATTTGGTTGCATAGGTTCATGGAGGAATTGGGTAAGAATCAAGAGAATAGAAAGTTGTATAGCGATAGCCAGAATGCCATTCATCTTGCAAAGAACTCAACCTTTCATTCCAAGACTAAACATATACAAATCGAGTACCATTTCATAAGATATATTCTGGAAGATGAACTGTTGAAGTTGGAAAAGATACATAGTAGTGAGAATCTTGTAGACAAGTTGACAAAGGTAGTAACCAAAGAGAAACTGAGTTCCTGCATCGGTTTGTATTGGCCTTTAAGCATGAAAGTGAAGATGAGAAATTTTCCAGGTCAGAGGTTCAGAGCATAGTCCAACAAGTACAAAAATGGTCGAGTTGTTGTGATCAACCTCGAAGTGGAATATTGTTGGTTGTGGAGCCTGATCTACTTGATTCAGAGATGTTATTATTAGTCATGTTTGTACCCTAGTTTTACTGTACACTCATCCCAACAGGGGGTATGAGGGGACATCATCTCCCCTGCAAGGGTCTGGGGGCAGTGAACCCTCGACAAGGGTTGGGTTCAGCGCCCCCAAGAAAGGGGGTTTAGAGGGAAAAGTCCCTGAAATAATTTTTTGGGATGTTTGTTGGCCAATAGTTTACAGACCCATAGTATTAGGTGACCCATGGTATTTTCCCATGGTAATTCTCCTACAAAAGGAAAGCATTGTAATACGACTATGTATTGGATTGTAGTGTTATAAAACAGTCTCTGTGTTTGTGTGAGAGAGATTATGAGAGAGTGAAGAGGAAGTGTAGTGCTGTGCTGCAGGTTTTATACCTTCATTTTGTTGGATGGTATAATAATAAAGCATTGACAATTTCTGTGTGGAAGTAGTCCATATTGGGTGAACCACATTATATGGGTGTCTCTCTTGTAATGTGTTAATGTGTTTTATATTTGCATCTTGTTTTATTGTTATTTCTCTGCGATCTTATTTTTCCAACACATTGCATCCTAAAGTTTCTATAAACCTAGTGTAACACCCCGGTTTTGACCCTGTTGCATTAAATGTACATGATGTATATATATTGTAATGATCATGGTGCGGAGCTAACGGCCAAGGCCCCACCATTGATCGGTTATGCTAAGTTTTGGATTTAAATTGTCACCGATGGTATATCGGGGCGAGCGGCATACATATTAAGTTTCATCATCATGTAAATATGCATCGTTAATTAAATGAACCCGACCAGCTACGACCGCGGCAACTAAAATGAGAAAGGGGCATGGTTTTCACAAGGCTAAGTGTGGGGAAATTGTCAAACCTTGGGCCAATGAGGGAAATTACCCATGTGTATTCTTTCCTTGTTCTACCCAACCACTTTCATTATGAATGGCTACTGGTGGTTGAGGCAGTTATGGTCTTTGGGAGTGGGATGGCAGGACTGTCAGTCCTCACCCACACGCACACTCCACCACAGTAGTTGAATTCACAATGGAGGAGAAAACCTTCACACACTCTCACCACCATGCATTACTCCACAGTTTGTTCCTTCCTCACAGTTGTTCATTCGTACGCAGACATTCTCCTCTCCACGCCTGTGCTGAACACTCACGCACATCCAATTCACGTCCTCACTGTTGCCTGCTCATCCACGCGCGAGCTGTGAGCTGTTCGTCCTCACGAAGGGAACGTGTCTGCTGTTCTCACGCATCGGGATTTTTCCTGGTTTTTGGCTCATACAGTGAGTTGGAAGCTGTGCGTTTTCATCCACAAATGGTAGTGTTGTTGTGGTCTTTATATTGTGGGACGGGAGTCTGCTCATTTCACGCCCAGCTTGGAAGTCTGTATTTTCTCTTCCTCTGCATGGTCTACCTGTGACTTATCGGTGTTTTCGTTGCCCAGGATGGGCTGTGTTCCCCACGTTGGTTGTGAGCTGTTCTCACTGATACATTTTGGGTTGCTGTGTTTCCCACATTGTTTGCTGTAGATACTGTGATCTCCCTTATGCTTTGGGGATTATTGTAAATTCACTAGAGAGTCATTTTGGCCACGATAGGGCCAAGAATGACTCAGGATTTGTCTCCCCTGTCTTAAGATATATCAGCTGATTGATTGCCAGAATGCAATGGTTGGTCTTCGGACTGCGTGAGGAGCAGGGATGGGGGCTTAGTTTTGCTTGACAAACCTGGTGGCTGGAAACCACACAAGCAGAGCTAGAGGGCTGGCTTTCTTCTCCACAACCCTTGGATAGCACTGGAAGGGAATGCAGGGCCTGAGGGAATGTGTAGCAGAGAAGGGACTGATTCCTTGTGTTGGGTGTGTGTGGGTGTTTTAGAAGCCAGGCCAGTTTTGGTGTAGGTGTTCTTAGCTCTGTAATGAGCTCACCAGCTTAGCATCAAGCCTTTCCAAATATCCTTGATGGCCTGATAAACCCAACTATGTTGGCTTGGTTGTGTTTTGTATATCCTTGGCTATGTGTAAGCCTGCTAGTTCCCTTATTCCTTGGAGAATCATGCCCAACTCGGGGGTGGCAGCGCTGTTGAGAGATTAAGGAGCACGCTGGCCTATGGTTGGGTGGAACGTTGCAGCGACGTAGCTGGTTGTGGATCAAGTTATTCATAAGATAAGTGCTCTTGTCCATTTCTAATTCCGCAACTATATTTACTGTTAATGACTATAATGGACATGTTGAATGAATGCTTGTATGAATGTATGACGTTTCCGCTGTGTCTGATAGATAATTGCATCTGTGCATGATAAATGTTCATGTGTGCATGTTTCTACTTCAATACGTTTGCTTCAGCATTCTGTTTTAGCATTTTTATGCACGTCCATGTTCATGGGGCTCTTGGCCCATGTGTTTTGAAGCTTGTAGTCGCGTCCTCTTCGCCGGTCGGAGGCATGGGGAAGTGACAGTATGGTATCAGAGCTCATGTTGCAGCATGGGCCTGAATGAGCCATGAAGGGTGCAGTGACAGAGGTTGTATTTCATTCTGCCCAATAGAAGTCATAATCTGAATGACTGTAAAATTCAAAAATTTGTTTAAGTGTTGAACAGTCGGATCACCAAGTGGAAGAGACTTCCGAGGTAGCGGAAGATTTCGTGAAGTGAACTTCTGCCGTTGCGGAAGAGTTGGTGAAGTGAACTTCCACCGTTGCGGAAGAATTTTCGAAGCGATTTGCCGCCGATTGAAAGAAAGTTCAATTTTTTTCTAAGTAACGATTAGCCGTTGGAAGAGAAAGTGATTCGTGTGCCGTCGTTGCGGAAGCAAAAGCATTAAGTCTTCCGACGGGGAAAAGTTTCGACTGCCGATGCCAGTCAAAAATAAGTTCGCCAATCGGAGGAAGATATTGTTTTCTATGCCGCCGTTGCGGAAGCAAAAATCATTAAGTCTTCCAACGAGAAAGACTTCCGATGCCGGTCAAAGGATTGGTTCATTGATCGAAAGAAATGGTCGTTTGGTTTTCTGCCGTTGCGGAAGCCAAAGACACTAGCCGACTGATCGGGAAGACAGCCGACGTCGCCAGAGAAGTTTAAATTTTTCTAAGTAAAGGGCAGCCATCGGAAGGAGTTCGTCTTTGGTGTGCCGCCGTTGTAGAAGCCAATGTAATTATCCAGCCGATGAGGAGGACCTCCGATGCCGCATAAAGTTTTAAAATTGTTCCAAGTAAATAGCCGCCAGTCGGAAGAGAAAGTGATTCGAGAGCCGCCGTTGCGGGAGGAAGAATGGGAGGAAGAATGGTCTTGAGAGCCGCTGTTGTAGAAGGAAGAATGGTTCTAAGAACCGCCGTTGCGGAAGAAAGAATGGTTGCAAGAGCCGCCGTTGCGGAATGAAGAATGGTTTCGAGAGCCACCGTTGTGGAAGGAAGAATGGTTTCGAGAGCCGCCGTTGTGGGAGGAAGAATGGTCCCGAGAGCCGCCGTTGCGGAAGGAAGAATGGGTCCGAGAGCCGCCGTTGCGGAAGAAAGAATGGTTCCGAGAGCCGCCGTTGCGGAAGGAAGAATGGTTCCGAGAGCCGCCGTTGTGGAAGGAAGAATGGTTCCGAGAGCCGCCGTTGCAGAAGAAAGAATGGTTCCGAGAGCCACCGTTGCGGAAGAAAGAATGGTTCCGAGAGTCGCTGTTGCGGGAGGAAGAATGGTCCCGAGAGTCGCCATTGCGGAATGAAGAATGGTTCCGAGAGCCGTCGTTGCGGAAGAAAGAATGGTTCCGAGAGCCGCCATTGTGGAAGAAAGAATGGTTCTGAGAGCCGCCGTTGCGGAAGCGAAAGCAGAAGAGGAGCCAAATCTACGAAGGAATTAGAGGAATTGGGAGCCGATTCTACAGGGGATACAGTTGAAATAAGATCCGATTCAGTAGTAAAATGGGATCCGATTCTACAAAGAGAAAATGTGGAGTTTTCAGTAGGATTCCTTAATGAATTTTGACTGTTTCTCATTTGTTTTTCCAGTGAATTTCAGGACTGAAAAAGAGAAATTAGCAGCAAAGATAGACATTCTTTGATGAAGAAAAAGCTAGTGTTGGAAAAAATTGTAATTTTATAATTCTCCAAGAGAAGGTAAGTAATGCTGGTTTATATTAACGATATGTATCTAACATTTGTGTTATTAACACGTTTGTAGAATCATAGCCACCTTCCAGGGCAGTATTACAGGTAGTGCAGTTTGATAAACCAAAGGGTGGTTCAGTATGAGAACCCATGATGGGTATGATGCTTGAGATTCGCATGAACGAGCAGAAGATGCCATGGGAGAAAATGCCCGAAATAGAAATGATGACATTGAGTCTAATGTAAGAAGATTCCAAGAGACACTGTCAGATGTTGTAGCCACTATGAGAAGCTTAATCAAAGCCCAGGAACAACAGTATCATTTGAATGCTGCAATGTTGCAGAGTTTGACAGACTTGCAGAGAAAGATAGACTCTGGAGGAGGTACAACAAGACCAGAAGGCAGTAAGAGCAGTACTAGGAGAAGGAGAAGGACTTCTAGTGGATCATCTAATTCTGAAGAATCTAGTGGGGATTCAAGTTCTTCTTCTCATAGAAGAAAAAGAAAGAGACACCATAGGGATCGCTCTCGAGATGAATTTAAGAAAGCTAAACCTCCTACGTTTGATGGCGAGGTAAAGACTGGACAAGAGGCTGAAGCTTGGCTTCTTGGGATAAAGAAGTACTTTCAAGTGCATGATTATTCAGGAAACATGAAGGCAAGAGTTTCCATATTCAACCTGAATGGAAGGGAATCCATTTGGTGGGAACACTTCAAGCAAGTAAAGAGAATCAGTGAAAGGAGACTCAAGTGGAAACAGTTCAAGAAGTATTTCAAGCAGAAATACCTCTCTGACAGGTATTATGATGACAAGATTAAGGAGTTCCATGAGCTGAGATTGGGACAGCAGACCATGGAAGAGTATGCAAATAAGTTTTTGGAGCTGTTGAGGTATGTCCGGTACATCAGAGATGAAAAAGTGAAGGTCCAGCATTTTCTGAGTGGATTACCTTAGTCCTACAAAGATAGAATTGAGTTTTATGAACCTAGAACTCTTGAAGAAGCAATAAGGAAGGCTAAGTATTTCTATGAGCAAAGAAAAGGTAAGCCGGATTACCACAAGGCATGGAAGGACAAGAAGAACGAGAAGTTTAACCAAAGGAAGAAAGGTTTCAAACCTTCTAACTTCAGGAATCAGCAGAAGCAGCCGTCCCAAGCTGCAAGTAAGCCAGTTGGAGTGACAGGAGAAAATCCTAAAGATCCATAGCAGAACAGAGGACCACTTCAATGTTGGAAATGTGGAGGACCCCACATGTGCAGGAATTGTCCACTCGAGAATGAGAGTGCAAGACCAGATTATAACATCCATGAAGCAGAGATAGTGGGTCAAGTAGCAAGGGTAGTTCCTAGGATCTACGCAGCATTGGAGGACCGTCAAGCAGATCACCAGTCAACTGTAGTTGAAGTAGCAGGTAAGATTGTTGAGCAATCTGTTTCTGTCTTGATTGACCCTGGTTCTACTCATAGTTACATTACTCCTAGAGTAGTGGAGATTTGTGCTTTTAAGAAAGTAAAGCATAGGAAGTCTTGGTTAGTTCAGTTAGCCACTGGAACTAAGAGGAAGGTCAGTGAAGTGGTAGAAAAATGTCCATTGGTCATGAATGGATTGGGCACTTGTGTAGATCTGAATGTTCTACTGATTGGTTCCTATGATGTTCTCATTGGAATGGATTGGTTGGAAGCTCACAGGGTGAAGCTTGATTGTTATAATAAGACTTTTGAATGCATGGACGAAGAAGGGAACTTAGTAGTTGTGAAAGGTATGCCAAAGGTGGTTTCAATAAGGCAGGTTTCAGCAATGCAGTTAAAGAAGTTCTGTAGGAAGGGTTGCCAGTTGTATGCAGCTTAGATTTTGGAGGAAAGGAGAGATGAAACTCCGAGGTTGGAGGACTATCAGGTGTTACAAGAATTCAGGGATGTGTTTCCTGATGAGATTCCAGGGCTTCCTCCAAAAAGGGACATTGACTTCACAATTGAACTTGTGCCAGGAGCAGCACCAGTGTCCAAGGCACCCTATAGGATGAGTACACCGAAGATGCTAGAGTTGAAGATGCAATTGCAAGAGCTGTTGGAAAAGAATTATATCCGGCCAAGTGTGTCTCCTTGGGGAGCACCGGTTTTGTTTGTAAAGAAGAAAGATGGTACACTCAGATTATGTATTGATTACAGACAATTGAACAAGGTTACAGTGAAGAATAAATATCCTTTGCCTAGGATTGATGACCTCTTTGATCAAATGAGAGGAGCAAAGGTGTTTTCTAAGATTGACTTGAGGTCTGGTTACCATCAGGTGAGGATCAAGGATGAAGACATTCATAAGACAGCCTTCAGGACAAGGTATGGGCATTATGAGTTTGTAGTGTTACCATTTGGCCTCACAAATGCACCAGCTACGTTTATGTGCCTTATGAATAATGTCTTCAATAGATATTTGGACAAGTTTGTTCTTGTTTTCCTTGATGACATTCTTGTTTATTCCAAGAATGAGAAATAGCATGAAGAGCATTTGAGATTGACATTGAATTTGCTCAGGGAGCATCAATTGTATGTGAAACTAAGCAAGTGTGACTTCTATAGAGACAGAAGTCAGTACTTGGGTCACATTATCTCAGAGGAGGGTATATCTGTGGACCCTGAAAATATTGAATCCATTACGAATTGGCCTACTCCAAGAAATGTGACAGATGTAAGATCTTTCATGGGACTTGTAGGATACTACAGGAGATTCATTGAGGGATTCTCCAAAGTTGCACATGCTATCACTTCTTTGCAAAAGAAGGGGATGAAGTTTGAATGGACATCGAGGTGTGAAGAAAGTTTTCAGAGGTTGAAGAATCTTCTCACCAGTGCACCAATATTGAAAGTTGCAGATCCAGAGAAATATTTTGTGGTATGTACCGATGCATGCGGACAAGGGCTTGGAGGAGTCCTTATGCAAGACAACCACGTGATATGTTATGAGTCAAGAAAGCTGAAGGAACATGAGATGAACTATGTCACTCATGATCTAGAGCTTGCAGCCATAGTACATTCTCTCAAGATGTGGAGACATTACTTGATGGGTAGGAGATTTGAGCTTAGAACAGATCACTGTGGACTGAAGTATTTGTTTGATTAGCCTACTCTGAATGCTAGGAAAGCAAGATGGCTGGAGTTTTTATGTGAGTTTTCTTTTGAGATCAAGCACATAAAGGGAAAAGAGAATAAGGTAGCTGATGCACTCAGCAGGAAGGTGTAGGAAATGCATGTGGCATCTCTTAGTATTTGCCAATCAGATTTGAGGCAGCAGATTGTTAACCATGTTGCCAGAGATGAATTGTATGAGCAGGTAAAAGACAAATTGCAGCAGCAAAGTCTTGAGGAGAGGTGTGAAGGATATAAATTGGAAGAAGACGGAATTCTCACTTATAAAGGTATAATTTATATCCCAGATGTAGCAGATTTGAGGAGAGTTGTTATGGATGAGATCCATCAAGCTCCGTATTCTGGTCACCCAGGATATCAGAAGACAATTGCTACGGCTAGAAAGTAGTACTTTTGGCCAGGAATGAAAAAGGACATGGCCGAGTACATTTCAAGGTGTATGAAATGTCAATAGGTAAAGGTTGAGCATCAACATCCAGCAGGTTTGTTGCAGCCTTTGCTAGTTCCGGAATGGAAATGGGAAGTTATTTCCATGGATTTTATTACAGGATTGCCGATGACTTGGAGACAACATGATTCCATCATGGTTGTGGTAGACAAGTTGACTAAGGAATCACATTTTGTACCGGTTAAGTCTACACATCAGACGGATGACATTGCAAAGATCTTCATGAAGGAGATTTTCAAATTGCATGGATTGCCGAAGGCGATAGTCTCTGACAGAGATGTCAAGTTCACTTCCAACTTTTGGAAGGGGTTGTTTGCAGATTTGGGTACAAAGCTAAACTTCAGCACTGCATACCATCCTCAGACAGATGGTCAAACAGAGAGAGTTAATTAGGTGCTTGAAGACATGCTTCGCATGTACGTAATGGACAAACCAACTAAGTGGAAAGATTACTTACACTTGGTAGAGTTTGCTTATAACAATGGACAGCAAGCATCCTTGGGGATGAGTCCATATGAAGCTTTGTATGGAAGAAGGTGTAGGACACCGATGACTTGGGATAATCCAGTGAACAGAGTTGTGCTTGGACCAGAATTGCTCAAGGAAATGGAGTAAGAGGTCGTAAAGATTAGGAAGAATCTGAAAGTAGCACAGGATAGACAGAGAAGCTATGCAGATAAGCATAGGGTGAACAGGGATTTCAGTGTTGGGGATCATGTTTACCTCAGAGTGAGGGCAAGGAAGAGTTCCTTGAAGCTTGGAAGTTGTGCCAAGCTGTCACCCAGATATTGTGGGCCATTTGAAGTGCTTGAAAGAATAGGGCCAGTTGCATATAGACTTGCATTGCCTGCTAGCACTAGAGCTCATAATGTTTTTCATGTTTCTTTGCTTAAGAGATATGTACATGATCCTATCCATGTGATAAATTGGGATGTGATTCAGGTGGAACCCGAGGGAGAGTTCCGAATCGAGCCAATGCGCATCCTCGACAGGAAGGTCACAATGCTCCGGAACCGAGCCATAGGTCAGGTAAAGGTGCAATGGGAGAACTTTGGACCTGAAGAGGCGACATGGGAGCTGGAGGATGCCATGCGATTGGCACATCCATTTTTGTTCAATTTTGTGGAACACTAAGGCGATACTGGTGTAGCATTATGTTCAATTTTGTAAAGCATTGAGGACAGTGCTATTGAAGGGGGAGGGGAATGTAACACCCCGATTTTGACCCCGTTGCATTAAATGTACATGATGTATATATATTGTAATGATCATGGTGCGGAGCTAAAGGCCAAGGCCCCACCATTGATCGGTTATGCTAAGTTTTGGATTTAAATTGTCACCGATGGTATATCGGGGCGAGCGGCATACATATTAAGTTTCAACATCATGTAAATATGCATCTTTAATTAAATGAACCCGACTAGCTATGATCGCGGCAACTAAAATGAGAAAGGGGCATGGTTTTCACAAGGATAAGGGTGGAGAAATTGTCAAACCTTGGGCCAATGAGGGAAATTACCCATGTGTCTTCTTTCCTTGTTCTACCCAACCACTTTCATTATGAATGGCTGGTGGTGGTTGAGGCAGTTATGGTCTTTGGGAGTGGGGTGGCAGGACTTTCAGTCCTCACCCACATGCACACTCCACCACAGCAGTTGACTTCACAATGGAGGAGAAAAAATTCACACACTCTCACCACCACGCGTTACTCCACAGTCTGTTCCTTCCTCACAGTTGTTCATCCGCACGCAGACATTCTCCTCTCCACGCATGTGCTGAACACTCATGCACATCCAATTTGTGTCCTCACTGTTGCCACCTCATCCACGCGCGAGCTGTGAGATGTTCGTCCTCAGGCAGGGACCGTGTCTGTTGTTCTCACGCACCAGGATTTTTCTTGGGTTTTTGGCTCATACATCGAGTTGGAAGCTGTGCGTTTTCATCCACGAATGGTAGTGTTGCCGTGGTCTTTATATTGTGGGACGGGAGTCTACTCATTTCACGCCCAGCTTGGAAGTTTGTATTTTCTTTTCCTCTACATGGTCTACCTGTGACTTATCAGTGTTTTCATTGCCCAGGACGGGTTGTGTTCCCCACATTGGTTGTAAGCTGTGCTCACTGATACATTTTGGGTTGCTGTGTTTTCCACATTGTTGGCTGTAGATACTGTGATCTCCCTTATGCTTTGGGGATTATTGTAAATTCGCTAGAGAGTCATTTTGGCCACGATAGGGCCAAGAATGACTCAGAATTTGTCTCCCCTGTCTTAAGCTATATCAGCTGATTGATTGTCGGAATGCAATGGTTGGTCTTCGGATTGCGTGAGGAGCAGGGATGGGGGCTTAGTTTTGCTTGACAAACATGGT
>LPNX010455604.1:14116-47631 GCA_001517045.1 Pseudotsuga menziesii | reverse complement strand
CCAACTGTGTTGGCTTGGATGTGTTTTGTATATCCTTGGCTATGTGTAAGCCTGCTAGTTCCCTTATTCCTTGGAGAATCATGCCCAGCTCGGGGGTGGCAGCGCTGTTGAGAGATTAAGGAGAACCCTGGACTATGGTTGGGTGGAACGTTGCAGTGACGTAACTAGTTGTGGATCAAGTTATTCATAAGATAAGTTCTCTTGTCCATTTCTACTTCCGCAACTATATTTACTGTTAATGACTATAATGGACATGTTGAATGAATGCTTGTATGAATGTATGACGTTTCTGCTGTGTCTGATAGATAATTGCATCTGTGCATGATAAATGTTCATGTGTGCATGTTTGTACTTCAATACGTTTGCTTCAGCATTCTGTTTTAGCATTTTTATGCACGTCCATGTTCATGGGGCTCTTATCGCATGTGTTTTGAAGCTTGTAGTCACGTCCTCTTCGCCGGTCGAAGGCATGGGGATGTGACACTTAGGGTGAGAAATATGTAACCTGCTATGCAACATTTAATGTTGTGGGGGGTGCATTGCTTCCCGTTGAATCTCAAGCAGCTCAAAATCCAACGGACAACAATGAATCTACCGCAACATTGAATATTGGATAGTGAGATGCATACTACTCACCCTAAGTTTGGACATCTATACCAATGGTAGACAACTATCTGTTGTTCCTTTGGTGCCTAGATGAAAGCCATCTCATAGACATTTCATACAAAATGAAAAATAAATTTTGGTTTACACTATAAAGGATATAGTGGAACTTTGTTTTAGGAGATCCCTCAACCTTTGGAGTATGAATCATGTCCTATGACTAGGCAAGATATTCCTTTCAAGTAGCAATATATGCATCTCGCTCTACAATAGTAGCTATCATCTATGTGGGAATACAATTGATTTTGCGATTGAGTGGGGGGTTCCTACACATAAGATGTAATGCCCTTTGGTTTGAAAAATGTGCAACACGTTAATACTATATAGAGGTATATTTGGAATGGTATAGCAATGGTTAAGTGCACATTAATACTTTGTAGAGGTATAGTTCTTGGTATGAATGCCGAAGCAATGCTTAAAATTTTATACAATAGTAAGGTCAAGATTGGTAAATCATATCTCGAGAGTTTATACTTGCATAGGATGGCATGATTCAATGGATCTAGAAATGACACAATCGTTTGATACTAAATTTGAATAGAATTGTATGACTCACGTGTTCCCATGAGATCTGATATTATAGAATTGTTGAGGCACGTGTTCTTATGCAATCATGTACAAAACAAAACAAAAACCAAAGAAACAAAACCTCCATGAGGTAATGGTAACATGATATTTTGTTCCTATGTGATATTAATATATGAGGTCATAGTCCGGATTTATGCATAGACAAAAATGTAAAGAAAATGTCATGCAAATTAAATGGCTTATTAAACTTATTTGGAATTGGAATTAAAATTACATTTTTATCAAAATTGTAAATTTCGGCTATCTTATTTGATTAAGGTATGGGTTTCGTCAATAAAGCGACACGAGTTCAATTTCTATTACAGGTGAACTATTTGGAAGGTGTAACACCCTGCTTTTGAGACCATGGTATTGAATTGTACATGATGTAAATATTGTATTGAAATCATGGAGAGGATCTCAAGGCCAAGGCCTTGCCATTAATTTGGTGCTTGTGTATAGGTGATCAAGGTTGATGCCTATGGTTGTTGTATTTTTTATGAACAGTATATTTTGAATATCATGTAAATGCACAATTTAATAAATACCACAGCTAGCTATGGAACCGCAATGTGAAAGAGACGGGGGATTATTCCACAAGGGATAGGGAGGGGAGTTAGTCAAATTCCTGAGCCAATACGGTGTGACCAGATGTCAACGGGGAAACCCATGAACCCTCAACTACCCTTTTTTCCTCTATCCCCAATCATTCAATTCTTCTAGAAGTTGGTTGAGGCAGTCAATACCTTGGGAAGATCAAGGCATGGAAATTTGTTTGTGTGTCTGAGCAAACCTGCAAGTTTGCAGTCTGGGAAGTCGCGATATTGATTCTAACACAAGGAAGCACGTGATGCGTGCCAGTTCATCTTTCCTCAGTCGGGGGAAAGTTTTGTTGTTCTTCAACGTTCATTGTCGAGGATTATTCTATCATTCTAGGACCATTCTTTCATTCACGATTATGCATGGTAGCCAGAGTAACATAGCGTTTTTGGGTTGAACAAAGTGTTGCTATGCGTTTCTGCAATTGTTTTCCCCTTTGCCGAGAAATTGGTTGATGTGTTGCAGCGTTATCCTAAACAACAGATTAGTAGGAGACCTTGTTTTTCTATGTGTTACAGAGTGAATCCTGTGTGGTTGTTGTGATGTGCATCCTTGTTTTGGTCTGAAAGAATTAGGAGTGGAAGAGGCCCATAATTGGATGATAAACCTTGTGAAGAGAGGAACCTCATAGATAGATCAAGAGGGGCTGGAAAACCCTTTCTGCACACCCGGGAGAACACTATAAGGGAAGGTATGTCCTGAGAGAACTATGTAGCAGTGAAGGGAATACTTCCTTGTGTTGGGTGGTGTAGGAATTATGGAGGCCAAGCCATATAGTTTTTAGGTGTCCATAGCTCTGTGGTTGAGCTCACTAGCTTATCAATTTAACCTTTCCATTGCCTTAGCATTCTGAGAAACCCAACTGTAGGTTGGTTTGACTGCATTTTGATGTGAGATGGCTTGGCTGTGTAGCATGTGAAATCAATCTATTTGGCCTGTTTCCTTAGCAATCTGAGAAACCCAATTGTAGGTTGGTTTGGCTATGTTTTTAAGTGTGTGATTCATTGCCTTAGTAGCTTATGAAACCCAATTTTATGTTGGCTTGGATGGACAGTCTGTGAAACCCAACTATGTGTTGGCTTGACTGTGTGTGTCATGATATGGATATGTGTAAGTCCGTTGTTCCCTAGTTTCTTGTGAAAATCATGCCCAAATCGGGTGTGGCAGTTGCGTTGAGAGATTGATGAACAAAATTGGCCTATGGTTGGGTGGAAAGTTGCAACCACATAGCTAGTTGCAGGACAACTCCATCATCAAGATAAGTATTCTTTGTCCTTCTTGGTTATGCAATGTATTTGCTTATGAATGGACATGCTGAATATGATGAATTATTATGATGAATGCTTACTTATGCCATGTATTTGTCTATGAATTTATATGTTCATGGTGAATCCTTGTTGATGGTTAAGTATAGTTTTACTTGTGTATAGTTTCCTGCATTTTACTCCTATATATGCCTTGTGTTTTTCAATGCATTTTTCTTAAGTCCTTGGAGGCTAAAAGCTTGGTGGTAGGATTAGAATGCCTGTGATTTAGTGTTTCTACCCCTTAGAATCCGCTTAAGGAAAGCATCAGGTGGAATGTGGAAAAAGAGAAGTGGAACAATGAAGAATGTGAGTTTTCTTCACCCCGGGATCCACCTGCAGAAGGCGGAGGGCAGAAGCGAAAAACTGCAAAAACGTTGAGGTCGAAAAGTGGAAGCCGGGAGTGCAAGAAAGAATAAGGTCAAAAGCTAAGCTTTCCGATTCTCGATTTCCGCACTAGAGGGAAGAAAGGCATAAATGAAAATAAAGGTTCCATCATTTGATAGTTTTTCAACTTCCGAGTTCCAAAGGCGGAAGGTGGATTATGGCTAAGTAATTCCGTCAAAAGTTTATGTTTTCGACTTCCGATTTCCGAAGGCGAAAGGCAGAAGGGAAAAAGGAGGAAGTACAGAAGGTGGATTAATGGTCGAACACTTCTATCGAATGTTAAAGTTCTAATTCCCGAATTCCAACTGGAAGGCGTAATAATGGTTGAACATTTCTGACATATGTTAAAGTTTCGATTCCTGAATTCCGAGGTCAAAAAGGCGGAAGTCGGAAGACGAAGAGTGCTCGAATATCTCCATCGCTCTTGGTGTTTCTGATTTCCAATATTTTCAATAGGAAGGAGTAAAGCGGAAGTGTGGAGGGCGGGGTGCGAAAAGAATAGGTCTAGTGTAGAAATGGTGTTTCCGGTCGCAGAAGGGATCTGCGAAGGGAGGAAATACTTTTACAGTGCTTTCTAAGCCTTATAATGAAGGTGGAAGAGTTTGTTAATACCCATGCCCTGTGTTTCGAAAGGAGAATAAGCGTTCTTGAAGCAAATTTTTTAATTATTCCGCATTATGGGGTATGGGGACGTTACATATTGGTATCAGAGCTACTGGTTGTAGCATTGGGACTAGAAGGGCCAAGTTAAATAGTTGCAGAAAGAAAACTACAGCAAGACATATTACTATTTTAGCAGTTTCTCTAAGATTAGCCAACCCAGCCAAATGTTCTTGGCAACGCTTTATATAGAGAGGACTTCAAATCGAGGGTGAACTCGATTTCATAAAGGATTTTGCGCGTAGCATCTACTATTAACGCACTTGCTAGTTAGCCAACGAAATGGATTGCCAACCGTTGGATCTATACCAATGGTGGATCTCAAATAAATTAAGGCAGATTTCATAAAGCATCTCACCTGTCAAGGTTTTCTTCGTCCGCGCTAGTTCACCCAGCGAAATCGCTGTCAGCCATTGATATACTTAAGGATCAACCAGGTCCATTGATCTTAAATCTTCTTCGTGGCGTTTAGTTTTGATTTTGCAACTCAGCACCATGTTTATCCTTCTTGTTCTTTTATTTGTGAAATGAACCTTGACCATAGATCTGGGTGATACCACGATCTCGACTGTTCATTCTTGCAGTGAGCAGTTGGTAAGTGATTTTTGAAAATTCTGAGAGAAAAATTCATGCACCTAACTGTTAGCTAGAAATACGCACCTCTTGCCGACAAGAGTTATTTCCCTAGGTTTGAATGGTTCTGATATAGAACAAAACAAAAACATGAAATGTTAAACTTCCCCTAGATCTGGTTAATCACTTGAATGTAATGCCATGATACTTCTCTCAAAGGTTGTCCTCACTATCCTTAAATATTTCTCCTCTGATACTATAGAAGAACTTGTAAAATATGGAAGATAACAAGAAAAAGATGATAGCATACAATATAATCAACTATATCTATGCTTGTGACCAAGGAATCAAGCAATATATACACATGAAACAATATATATGGGAAAGAAAAGACATTTTTTTATTGAAAATGATTGGAGAGACTACAAGCTTCATGCCTTGGTGTTGAGAGCTCCTTCCAATGGATCATTGCCTCTAAATTCACCTTGCCTTGAAAAGCTCAAGAATTATTTTGGAAGAGTCTAGGTTTGCAACACAATTCTTCCTCCCTTTTCCAATGGGGAATGGACCAGTATTTAAAGGCATGGGAGGATGGGCATGGTTGAGGATCTCATGGGTGAGGTGGAGATAATATCCAAAAAGGGAGGATCTCGAGCTCTAGGTGGTCCTAAACCATAGGGATGAGGCTCCACGGAGGCAAGCTTCGAGAATCTTCTCGAAGCATCCTTTTTTGCCTTAAAAACTAGAGCACTGCACCTTTAATGAAGTAAACAGATAGTGTTAAGGGGGTAACACTCTTTCAATGAAGGGAAATATCGGTGGCACCACTTGTTTGTTGTGTAAAAGGAGCGTTGCTAACTTAAGTAACGCTTTTCATTAATGGAGAAGGAGCGTTACTGGCTCAAAATAGGGAAACATTGTAAGGGAATAATTTCTTCCTTCATAACATGATGGTGATGAGATTCATCTGTAACATAATTCCCCCCAAAGTATGATGGCTAGAAGGAAACGATAGGAAATATACTTTGATAGAAGAAGGTATAATTTTGAGGAAACGATCCAATGGTCAGAACTTCTCAAACATCACAAACTTTCTGCAACACCTTTTACATTTTGATACATGTTCCAAATGACTCACAAAATGGCTGTTGACCAATACAATGCAGATCCATGTGAGATACAAAAAATTCATGGCTACTAAAATACACCGTAGATCCATGCGAAGAAGACTCAAATTTGGTCATAGCTACCAGACATACAATGTAGATCTATGTCATACAGACGAAAATTTGAGCACAACCACGAACATATAATGTGGATCCATGCTAGGACTCATACAAAATATTCCATCGCAACCTGGGGAAAGCAATGAGTGCTTAACAAATACCCAGGGTCTTCATCTCGCCTTCCACAAAGTACGAGTATATCCATGTGATTACAATGTTTTGATGTCGAACATGGTAGAAACCACTTTATTACCGGTCAATGACGAGAATCGTTACCAAGTGCAAGGGAGATCACCATTGATGTCAATGATTCCCAAGGTACCCTAGTACATCCTCCTGAGTGTGAATAGATGATTTGATGTTAAACACTCAGTCGAATATTTTGATCAAAGGTCAATGATGTGAACCTATGTCGAGAGTGAGAGAATCTGTCATTAGTGCATACCGATCTCAAGGTACTATATTTTTTTCTTCTAAACTAATTCCTAGATGATGATCTGACGTCGACAGGAATAGTCCCGTCAAAGGAGGGCCATGATGAATCCCACATACATGACATGAAACTATGAACAAAGTTCTGAAATTTTGAGTATGTTGTAACCATACGACTGACTCAAAAGTAACTAACACAAAAATTTGTTTTGACTGCAGGTGTAAACTCTCAATACAATTTCCCTTTTGAACATAAGGTGGCACAATTGAAGACTTGGCAGCATTGACTTGATGGGGCGGAGCACAATGCGACAATGGACAATGCATTCTTTGAAAGACTCAAATGAGTGACATTACTCATGAAAGTGGATAAAGTTGGAGACAAGTTGAATACCTAATTGACTGAATGAAATGCAAACAAGTGCCACGTTCAAAGGTGACTAACAACTGCCATTATTGAAAAATGAAATGTATTTCCCTTCCCTTAATTCCGCCATCATGATTAATAAGTGCCTCTTTGATTTTTAACGTGTTGGAAAAGGGTAACAAATGCTTGATATAGCTCTTCCTTTGGACAAGTCCAATCTCATATGTTTTTCGAACCTGAGAAAGGATGGATTCGTTCCCAAAAAAGGGTCTCTCATTGTTTGATTTAACAATTCTACTAAAAGTTAACTTAGTATCGTTCATGTTTAGCGAGTCTGAATGAAAACGAAAGAAGACTCCAAAAAGTACTTTTTTTTGTATGATTTAGTCTCCAGGGCCTGAAAAGTATAAAATAATACCCAAGAGAACTCTTAGAGTCATGATTGGTTGGAGTGTACCTTTTTCATAATTAGTTCCCCCTGGTTTGAAAAAGGGGTAAACTATCATCAGGAAGATGACTCTTCATGTCCTTTTACGAGCGTGAAGAAGAAAAGTTCACTCGGCAATCTTTTCACATTTTAAGAGTCCGAAAAGAGCTTAAAGAAGACTCCATTAACATTTTTCATGTTTGAATCCAAAGCACAAAAAAGTAATAAACTAAGCTCAAACCACTTTTCGTGTTTTAACCAGAGCATGAAAAAATGAAAAGTAAGCTCAACACCATCTTGCTGTTTTTAACGAGATCAAAGACCAGTTGAAAGAATGCTCAGGGTATCTGATTCATTTTTTAATGAGCTTGACACAGAATAAGAACTATGCTAAAAAATGGTTTCATTTTTATGCAAGCTTGAAACCAAAAGGTAAAGTTTGCTTAAAAAATCCTATTTCATTTTTAACGAGCTTGACATAGAAAGAGAACTATCCTCAAAAGGTTGTTCCATGGTTTAAAGAGCCCGAAACTAATAGAAACTATGCTCAAAATGGCTCCCATTGATGGGTATTTTTCCAACATGATGCCCAGTGGTTGGTACTTTCCCCTAGTATAACTGTCAAGTAGAATAACTACGGCATAATGTAAAGAGGTTGGCTTTGTTTCCTCTGCCTACTCTATTCATCATCCAACTAAAATCATGGTTACTACTAGGAAAAGGTTCACCAGAAACAGATAAAGAAATAAGATCAAGTTATATAGGAAGGTGAAAAGAAAGTTCAAGGCTTGACACAATGGAGGAATCTCTTTCATTTTTTAACAAGCTTGACACGAAAAAGGAACTGTGCTCAAGGTCAGTTTTATTTTTTAACGAGATTGAAACAAAAAATAAACACCACTCAAGGTAACCTGTTTCATTTTTTACAAAATCTTGAAAAATAAAATAAATATGCTTGAAACATGGTTTCATTTTTATGCAATCTTGAAACCAAAAGGTAAACTTTGCTTAAAACACCCTATTTCATTTTTTAACGAACTTGACATAGAAAAAGAACTATGCTTGGATGCATCTGTTGACTTTTTAATGAGCTTGAGACATAATAGGAACTATGCTCGCAATCCTGCTCTTACCCAACATGATATTTAGAGGTTGGTAGGTTTGGGCCCTTTCACATAAGAAGTTAGCAGCTTAATTCCAGTATGATTTCCATAGGATTGAACCATGCCCCCCATTTTTCCTATGATGGGAAGAAGCTAACTAGAAGAAAGGGAAAGAATCACAAGAACATGTGAAACATTAAGGGAAGTTTGATTACTAGGAATGATGCAATGGTCCGGTGTAACAAATGAAAGATGATCAATGGTCACAAATTTCCCATCATGGGTAAAATGCATCACTCTAAAGAGTGTGGACACTACAACCTTCATGGCATAAACATAATCACTTCCAAGGAGAATATTGAAATATAAAGGACCTTGGACCACCATTACATCAATACAGACAGTTTTCCCTTCTAATGTAATAGGTAAATGAGGAAGGATCCTTAAAGGTGCAATAGGTCTTCGATTAAAAGCCAGTATATGATTGGTGGCTGGCACAAGTTGAGGAGAACCTAAAGCTTGCCAAGAAGTTGAGGAGAACCTAAAGCTTGCCAAGAAGTTGAGGATATAATACTAACAGAAGCCCCTTCATCAACAATAGTGCGAAGCATCCTCCTAGCGGTAACGTTCACAACTATCTGGAAAGAAACACTTGAATGAAGACGAGACTCTGTTAGGTGATTTTGTTTGTTGTGAGATACACTTGCTTCTTTGTAGTTATTATATCAAAATATTAAAAAATCTTATTTTTAATAAATGTATTGGTAGGTTCATTAAAGTTATATGTTCATGAATCAATTTAGTTTGAGGTACTTTAACCCAATTTAATTTAGTAACGTTAATAAGAAGCTAGTGTATTTGATTGGGAGAACAGATCCCATCATTGAGATGTTTAACCCCAATTTAATTTAGTAATGTTAATAAGAAGCTAGTGTATTTGATTGGGAGAATAGATCCCACAACTGAGATGTTGAAACACCTTGCAAGGAAAATGCACTAGCTTGTATGCCTTATTTAGAGCATTAATTTCAATTAAAAAGCTTAGGATTAATTCAAGTTTATTGTTGAGTTTCTTTTATTTAATTTTTTTAAGGTCAAGATAGTCTTTATTTTATGGATTTTATGTTGATGATAGTTTCAACATGTTCACTTGTTATTTTTTTATGGATTTTATTTGTTAATTGTGAATTGTTTATTTGTTTATGATAGTCTTTATTTTATGGATTTTATGTTTATGATAGTTTCAACACATTTACTTATTATTTGTCGGATGAATATGTGTGTTTTTTAATCTGAATGTTTGTTGGAGCCAAACTTGCTGAAGTCAACAAAACCCTCTCCAAGTACTAAGGTTATTTCCTTTAACTAGAGTAACCTAATAGAGTTTCGTCTTCATTCAAGTGTTTCTTTCCAGATAGTTGTGAACGTTACCACTAGGTGGATGCTTCACACTATTGTTGACGGAGGGGCTTCTGTTAGTATTCTATCCTCAACTTCTTGGAAAGCTTTAGGTTCTTCTCAACTTGTGCTAGCCACCAATCATATACTGGCTTTTAATTGAAGACCTATTGCACCTTTAGGGATCCTTCCTCATTTACCAATTACATTAGGAGGGAAAACTGTCTGTATTGATGTTATGGTGGTACAAGGTCCTTTAGATTTCAATATTCTCCTTGGACGTGATTATGTTTACGCCGTGAAGGTTGTAGTGTCCACACTCTTTAGAGTGATGCATTTTCCCCATGATGGGAAATTTGTGACCATTAATCATCTTTCCTTTGTTACACCGGACCATCGCATCATTCCTAGTAATCAGACTTCCTTGAATGTTTCGCATGTTCTTGTGATTCTTGCCCCTTCTTCTAGTTAGCTTCTTCCAATCATAGGAAAAATGGGGGGCATGGTTCCATCCTATGGAAATCATAGTGGAATTAAGCTGCTAACTTCTTATGTGAAATGGGGCAACCTAACAACCTTTGGATACCATGTTGGGTAAGAGCAGGATTGTGAGCATAATTCCTATTCTGTGTCAAGCTCATTAAAAAATGAAATAGATGCATCCAAGCATAGTTCTTTTTCTATGTCAAGTTCGTTAAAAAATGAAATAGGGTGTTTTAAGCAAAGTTTACCTTTTGGTTTCAAGATTGTATAAAAATGAAACCATGTTTCAAGCATAGTTATTTTATTTTTCAAGCTTTTGAAAAAATGAAAGAGATTACCTTGAGTGGTGTTTATTTTTTGTTTCAAGCTCGTTAAAAAATAAAACTGACCTTGAGCATAGTTCCTTTTTCATGTCAAGTTCGTTAAAAAATGAAACAAATTCCTCCATTGTGTCAAGCCTTGAACTTTCTTTTCACCTTCCTATATAACTTGATCTTATTTCTTTATCTGTTTCTGGTGAACCTTTTCCTGGTAGTAACCGTGATTTTAGTTGGATGACGAATAGAATAGGCAGACGAAACGAAGCCAACCTCTTTACATTATGTCATAGTTATTCTACTTAACAGTTATACTAGGGGAAAGTACCAACCACTGGGCATCATGTTCGAAAAATACCTGTCAATGGGAGCCATTTTGAGCATAGTTTCTTTTAGTTTCGAGATCACTAAACCATGGAACGACCTTTTGAGGATAGTTCTCTTTCTATGTCAAGCTCGTTAAAAATGAAATAGGATTTTTTAAGCAAAGTTTACCTTTTGGTTTCAAGCTTGCATAAAAATGAAACCATTTTTTGAGCATAGTTCTTATTCTGTGTCAAGTTCATTAAAAAATGAATCAGATACCCTGAGCATTCTTTCAACTGGTCTTTGAGCTCGTTAAAAACAGTAAGATGGTATTGAGCTTACTTTTCATTTTTTCATGCTCTGGTTAAAACATGAAAAGTGGTTTGAGCTTAGTTTATTACTTTTTCGTGCTTTGGATTCAAACATGAAAAATGTTAATGGAGTCTTCTTTAAGCTCTTTTCGGACTCTTAAAATGTGAAAATATTGCCGAGTGAACTTGTCTTCTTCACGCTCGTAAAAGGACCTGAAGAGTCGTCTTCCTGGTGATAGTTTACCCATTTTTCGGACCAGAGGGAACTAATTATGAAAAATGTACACTCCAAACAATCATGACTCGAAGAGTTCTCTTGGGTATTATTTTATATTTTTTCAGGCCCTGGAGACTAAATCATACGAAAAATGACTTTTTGGAGTCTTCTTTCGTTTTCATTCAGACTCGCTAAACATGAACGATACCGAGTTAACTTTTAGTAGAATTGTTAAATCAAACAATGAGAGACCCTTTTTTGGGAATGAATCCATCATTTCTCAAGTTCGAAAAACATATGAGATTGGACTTGTCCGAAAGACGAGTTATATCAAGCATTTGTTACCCTTTTCCAACACATTAAAAAGCAAAGAGGCACTCATCAATCATGATGGAGGAATTAAGGGAAAGGAAATACATTTCATTTTTCAATAATGGCAGTTGTTAGTCACCTTTGAACGTGGCACTTGTCTGCATTTCATTCAGTCAATTGGGTATTCAACTTGTCTCTGACTTTATCCACTTTCATGAGTAATGTCACTCCTTTGAGTATTTCAAAGAATGCATTGTCCATTGTCGCATTGTGTTTCGCCTTGTCAAGTGAATGCTGCCAAGTCTTCGGTCGTGTCACCTTATGTTCAAAAGGAAAATTGTCTTGAGAGTTTACACCTGCAGTCAAAACAACTTTTTGTGTTAGTTACTTTTGAGTCAGTCCTATGGTTACAACATACTCAAAATTTCAGAACTTTGTTCATAGTTTCGTGTCATATATGTGGGATTCATCATGGCCCTCCTTCGACGGGACTATTCCTGTCGACGTCAGATCATCATCCAGGAATTAGTCTTAGAAGAAAAAAATATAGCACCTTGAGATCTATATGCACTAATGACAGATTCTCCCACTCTCGACATAGGTTCACATCATTGACCTTTGATCGAAATATTTGACTGAGTGTTCGATATCAAATCATCTATTCACACTTGAGAGGCTGTACTAGGGTACCTTGGGAATCATTGACATCCATGGTGATCTCCCTCGCACTTGTTAACGATTCTCATCATTAACCGGTAATCAAGTGGTTTCTACCATGTTCGACATCAAAACATTGTAATCACATGGATATACTCGTACTTTGTGGAAGGCGAGACGAAGACCTTGGGATATACTCATGTTGAATGCTTGTTTATGGTTAAGTAGAGGTTTACTTGTGTATGTTTTTCTGCATTTTACTCCTATATATGCCTTGTGTTTTTGTATTGCATTTTGCTTAAGTCCTTGGAGGCTAAAAGCCTGGTGGCAGGATCAAAATGCCTTGTGATTTAGTGTTTCTACCCCTTAGAATCCGCTTAAGGAAAGTAGAAGGCAGAAACCGGAAAAAGAGAAGTGGAACAAGATAAAATGTGAGTTTTCAGCACCCCGAGATCCGCTTGCGAAAGGTGGAGGGTGGAAGCGGAAAAGTGTAGAAAAGTTCTGAGGCAAAGTCAACTTTTCGATTTCTGAAGTACGAGGTCGGAAAGCAAAAGTCGGGAGTGCAGGAAAGGCTAAGGTCAAAAGCTAAGTTTTCCGATTCCCGAGTTCCACACTAGAGGGCAGAAAGGAGGAATGCGGAAGGCGAAAACGAGGATAAAGGTTCCGTCATTTGATAGTTTTTCGACTTCTGAGTTTTGAAGGAAAAAGGCGGAAGGGCGGAAGGCAAAATATGGCTAAGTAATTCCGTCGAAAGGTTGTGTTTCCGAGTTCTGAAGGCAGAAGGCGGATTAATGGTCGAACACTTCCGTCGAATGTTAAAGTTTTGATTCCCGAGTTCCGAGCGGAAGGCGGAAAACGGGAGTGCGGAAAGCGGAATAATGGTTGAACATTTTCGTCGAATGTTAAAGTTCTTAGGTCGGAAAGGCGGAAGGAGGAAGCGCGAAAGACAAAAGACAGAAGAGTGGTTGAATATCTCTGTCGCACATGGTGTTTCTGATTTCCGAGCTCTGCAAGTGGAAGGTGGAAGTGCAGAGGGCAAAGTGCAAAATGAACATGTCCAGTGCGAAAATTGTGTTTCTGGTCGCAAAAGGGATCTGTGAAAGGGCAGAAAGACTTTTACAGTGTTTTCTAAGCTTGAGAATAAAGGTGGAAGAGTGTGTTAACACCCATGCCCTGTGTTTCGAAAGGAGAACAAGGGTTCTTAAAGCAAACATTTTAATTATTCCGCATTATAGGGTATGGAAATGTTTTAAAAATAGACATCCCAAAATCCAACCAAGTTGACAGCGAATATAGTCTAGAATAGATGCAATTCCCAATTGATTTTGAGGAAAATACTGCTTAATCATAATTTCTAAGACTAAAAGCCACAAATAAGAAAATTTCGAAAAAAAAACAAAAAAATATTGTATTAAAATTTTGGACTCATGAAAAAAAGAGTCACTCATTAAAACTCTTCATGACAACATTGAGTGTCCCATCCCACCGATTTTATTTTGAGTCTGACTCAATAGAAAAATATCTATAATTTTTTTAATAGTATGGATCTTTTGGATTCTCATTGTTGGATAAACAACAAACATTTTACAACAAAGTAATTAGTATAAATTGACATATCATTAAATTTAAAACTTTTACCTTTAATTTTATAACAAAATAAATAAATAACTAGTTATAAATTTAATAACGAATTTTGATTGACAATACTTAGCGTGCTGCAGAGCATTTAATGCCACTGCAACAGGCATCCTAACGGTTGGATCTTAAACAGTTTTAATCCAAGGGTTAGCATGCCTGCTGCAATCGCATTGAATGCTCTGCATCAGGTTGAGTATTTTTCGTGGACATGTTAATGTTTTTTTGAGTTGTCTAATTTTTTTTTTTTTTGAGTTGACGTTTTTCTCTCTATTTCCGGCTGGTTTTTACTCGTTTCTAGCTACGAATCTTTACGGAATTTTCAAAACTTGCAAAAATATTGCTAGATGTTACAGAGTGTAGATGTTTGGGAGGTTTTGGGTCATAAGATTTCATTTCTGCACTTAAAATTGCCCAACAAACAACAAAAATTACAAAATTTTGTGACTTAAATTCACCAAATTCCAACTAAAACTCAGCCGAAAAATCAAAATCGTCCACTCCGTTTTCTTCATAGCCGCCCAGCCACCCGCCGAGTTACAGATGCTTTTGGGCCGTTTGAATTTTGTAGCCGTGACTTCGCCATTCGCACGGCGAGTGTAGAGAGTATGAACAGGTCGGTAAATCTTGTTATTCCTTCCGTCGGCCGCACTTGGCTGCTGGATAGCTGTCACATCATACTGGTGGGTGACACAGTTTACACATCTAAGGAATGAAATGGCCATGGGATCGCAAAAAATGGCAAAAAAATTGAATGTTTCAAGATATTTGGGTAACCTACGTACATGCCACAAATGAGATTGACGAAAAGGAAGGTGACACATCTACATAACAGGCTCTACCTAACCAACAATAATGGGGTTTTATGGGTGAGAATGATGTTGCCTCCATTTGACTTTATAGAGCACAACACAATAAAGTATTGATTCTCCAAAGTGGTTGTGTGGTTGTCATGTTGGTATGATACTCTATCATTTATTTAATCAAATAAATAATATTCTCTCTATATTATATAAATTTTAATATCGATTTGATCATCAGATGCATGCAGAGTGGACTATCCACCGAAGAGTGAATGTAGAAAAGTTATTTAAAGTTTGAAGGAATACGAAGGGCTTTTGTTGACATAGTTAATGGATTAGAAATGTATGCCTTTATCTAATAGTTTGTAATATGAAAATTCTTTATCTAATAGTTTGACTTTATCGAAGTGGTTGAAACATGTTTTATAAGTTTTTTTTAATGATATATAAGATACTAAAAGATTAAAAAAACAAATTATCTTAAGTAGTGTTTTATTTTTTTATGGTAGTTTAGTTATATTTAATTATAGATCTTTGTATCAAATGAATTAAAAAAAACAAATTATCTTGACTAGTGTTTTATTTTCTATGATAGTTTAGTTATATTTAATTATAGATCTTTGTATCAAACGAATTAAATCACCATAGACACTTAGTGCTTCAAAGAGGATCTTGTATAAGTAGTTTGTTTAAGGGTTGAATTATATAGATCAATGTATGCATTTTTGGCTAGTTATTTTTATTCTTCTCCAAATTCAATGCTTTAAACATTATGGTAATTATATATGCATAGGAGATGTAAATTAAGCTTATCTCAAATTGTTCAACTTAAGCATTCATAGTAGTAAATATTTAAATTCAATATAGAAGAAGAGAACATACTATTGTTGATATAGAAAACATATTGTTATCATGGAGAATTGAAGCATTGACTTGTTGTCTTCCACTCTATTGCAATAAATGGGTTGTTTGTTTTGCTTTTTCTCTTATACTACTCACTTGGTTGAAGATAAAAAATGATCGAAACTTCAAAACAAGAATGAGTAGTTGTTGTGAAATAGGTGGTAGAGGCTAACTTACATATGCATGGATTTCTTAGCTAACCAAATTTAACTCTTTTAGTGTGGCCACTAGAGTTTGACCATTGATATGGATTGTTTCATCCAATGAATCCATCGTGATATACAAATAGTGATTATAAGATGTTTCCCTGTCCATAGGGAGAACAATGTTCACTCCACACATTGCTTGAATGTTTCCAATCAATTGTTGCTTACACAAAAGTGTGAGGGTTAAGTGTGAAAAATATTAATGTTTTGGAACATTAAGAAATATTGATGATTTTTATGGTTCTAACCTACCTTTAATGGTGCCATGCAATTTCCAATCGTTGGAAATTGGAAAATGTAGTGTTGAAGGCACCCTTGAAATTTTCATTGCAAAGATGTACATTTTATTCGAATTGATTTTGATTGAGGTTTGGTTAACCATATAAATAAATTGTAATATACCTACAGAGGATAATATGGGGTACATATGGAGGTACTCAAGGGGAAAATGCTATGTATCAATGCCATCTCTATTAAATAAGTCCCATTAAGTAGATGTAGTGTCAAAAGCCAATAACCGTAACAAGTTTTACTAGAAGGTTCCTAATACTAAAAACTTCCTTCTCTAGAAAGTACGTAGAAGGTCCTACCTATTAGAAAGTTCCTTTGCTAGAAATTACCTGGGGTGGTTGATAGAAATTATACAAAGAAGTAGAAGCAATGTAATGAGATGTCTTGAGAAGTATTGATGAATTATTTCGTAGTAAGCCGCTGGCTTGTGGAGTGATTCCTTTCATAAGAGATAATTAATGGTGTTAACCTGTGTTAAGGGCTCTTTCAATATTATTGTGTTGATTATCCTATGAATAAGTTTATGTTTATTTATGAATTTTAAGATTCATATCTTGTTGTTGATTAAATTCAAAGGTTAAGTTACACAACATTTAGTATCAAAGTCATTTCTTGGGCAAACAAGTGGAGTTTTCTTCTTCTTCTTCTTTTATAGGATTTTCGAGGAAAAAAGAGGATGGTAGTATTAAAACATATTTATGGAACCTTTTATGTAGAATTTGAAGAATATAATTTTAGATCGAAGTTCTTCTTGCAAAAACAATCGATTTCAAAAGAAAATGTCCAAATCATAGTTTGGGAAGTGGACTTATAATTGATTTAAAATCAATGTTGAAGGGTTTTTCTGATGATAACCGAGTGAATTGCATATCATATATATTTTCATAGAGCACCCAAATTTTCGTCAATCCACCTTTAACAGATGCAAAATGACTATGAAATTTCATAAGTGTGGTCAAAATAGACATTCTGAACAATATTGTTGAAGTTATAATCATTTTAAATATGTGCCTCAAACCATAGTGAATTGTAAGGTATAGTTTTGGTTGTTATATTTTTTCCAAGAAAATGTAGTGGTCCTAGTATTCAATAATGCATTACATGTTATACGAAAAAGGTGTCGCTATGGAAAAGCTACCTATAATCTCATTTAAGAGATGAAGTAGCTACATGGGGTTAAACACTTTGTTTTACGGAGCTATTGAAAATTTCAAATGAAGAATATGTAAATAAATTTTTAAAAAGGTTGGCTATTGTTATGAAGAAGGATAATGAGATCCATAAGGTTTTATTTTCTTGTGACAAGTTCCTATTACGTGTTCATGGATGCTTTCAAGGAGAGAAGGTCGTTGTTTCCAAAAACCCAAGTAACATGAACGATTTCATCAATGTTAACTTGGATAAAGGTATGGTATGTTCCTGCAAAACATATTCAAAACACATAGATTGATGGTGAAACTGTTGAAAATTTTAAAGATTTGAAGATTTGAAGATTAGTATGGACGGATATGTGTTGCATTCAAATTTTAATGTGATGGATATGACTAACGTGGATATTGTTTTGGGATATACTTGGATGCACTTAGTTGGTACAATTAATAATAATGTGCAAAATAATTTTTTTGAAACATTGGTACAAGAAAATTAAAATTCTATTGCATGATATTTATGTTGCTAAAGGGTCTAAGGTAGCACATGAAGAAGTTTTTGCAACACTCACTAACATATCAGATGAAGAGTCTAAGGTTGAATCAGAAGAAGAAGAAACTATAAAAAACACATAAAAAGGAAGAAGAATCTAAGGATCTACAAGCATTAAAGGAAATACAGGTTGAAGGGTTAAAAAAATAATGAATAGATAAGGTAGTTATATATTTCCACCCACACTACCATGACAAACAATAGTCATCAAATCAAGGTTGGGAGTATAAAAACAATGGAACCAAAAAGGAAACCAATATGGAGGCACATGGAGGTATAAAGGTATGCATGGAGATATCAGAGTAGTGTAGTGGCAACACGGAACCAAAGGAGAAGCCACATTGAAGATCAAAGTGGAAATGAAGAAAATGGAACCTATTGTTATGGAGAAAACTTCCTATGGCTTGGGGTACCACAATAGACAGAGTAACCGCAAAAATCAATCCTTTCCTATATGCAAGAGAAACCAAACATCTAACACTAAAGGATCTCAATACATACCTTATTCCAGACGGTTGATGTAGATCCCTGTTGAGCTTTTCCACTCCTGCTTGTATTGATAATTTGCTCTCTCAACATTCAGCAAACAAGACAAGCATTCTATATAATTGTGTTAGACCTACTCTAGCATATATAATCAATAACATATAAGCATTTAAAAGCATGCAAGGATATAATACTCATTTAAATACACATTATTGGACAAGAAAATATATTTCTATTAATATAAATCAGAGATTACAATAATGAAAACCTCTATCGGCATGTCTGCGAATCGGAGAAACTGAGTTCTCCACCTGGGCCTCCACCACTTCAATCCTCCATCTCTCGATATCAAGCTCACAAGCAAAGGCAAGCTTGGGAAGAACACAAAGTGATCCAAGGGACAAAGGGATGCAGACTCAAGTATAAGCTCTGGCAACAATGGACTATAGTTTTCTTGCTCTTCAAGTCCTCCCCTTTCAATGTATCCAAAGGGTTCCTTATATAGTGCTTCAATGGGGTAATATAAGGTCAAATCCGAGCGATCTCAAGGCATATGGAAGACCAAGAGACAAGTGACTCAGATCCACATTAAGGAAAACTCCAAAACTATTTGGCCTTTTGCACACATCTCGATGTATGCGGGTTTAAGGGTCAAATTCATGTATATACGCGAGAATAGGTTTAAAAGTCACGTATAGCAAATAATGCATGTTTTTAGGGATGATATTGGAAACATAAAAGGTACAAAAATGGTCCATGGGGTCTAAAGAGTCTGTAGAGTGATAGGGAAGGCCATAAAGGTGTGATCCACCATGTGTGGTAAAATCAGCTGTAACAGATGCCCCCTAATGTGTGAGGTTAGAGGGGTCATAGAATGGCCGAAATACATTATAATTCCATCCCATAAGTGGAGTGATGAAGAACTAGGTGGAAGAACCAGCCATCCAACAGTACAATACGATAATGAAACTCTGCACATAACTGCAAGTAGACATAGCAGTCCGGGATACCTAAGAGTACAATGGCCATGAATATGCATGATACCAAATATGACATGTGTGGTCATCACAGCGTACAATATAGATAGATCAGAATCTCCATGATGAAGATATACAAAGGATCATGATCTCCATGAAAGCTAAAGATATATAATGGATCAAGATCTCCATAATGTCTGGAAACATTTGACATATACTAGAATCAAGTCACGAGAGCTGAAATCTCATGAACACTGGCACGATCAAGGAGGTAGCATATATGAAATGCCACCAATATGGAAGGTCTTCTACAAAATCCGCTATGAGTACATGTCCTACTATGTGAATAGAGGTGTCGAGGTCGAACATAGTGGTCCATTGTCTGATTACCGATTATTGATGTATACCGTTAAAAGATGTGAGATCACCCACCGATAATAAAAATGGGAATCAAGGTACTAGAGTGCAAACTAACAAGTGTGAATAAATGTGTTGAGGTCGAACACTTGAAATGATCCATCGATCAGGGGACATTGATGTATTCCCAAAACTGTCGATGGTGAGAGAACCTGCCACTAATGACTGCAAGTCTCAAGGCACTCAAAAATGACTCTAGATTCCTATCCCAGAATAAATGATCTGAAGTCGATGGGATGAAATCCGCTGGAAGGAGGGAATTAATGCATACCTCATCATCCAACACGAGGTACTCAGCGAGGCTGTATAATATGGAAGGACTCGATCATAAAGTGCACGAACCAGTATCAGTACCGGGAATGGCCGACATGCAAAGTCAAGAGAATTGAGGAATGGACGACTCAGGTTTCAACTTCCTTTGAACAAGAGCATAAAGGAAAATGGTGACTAAATGTAGGCAACATAGAATCGATATACAAAACTGGGACATCTCTGCAACACAGGAGGCATCGACAGAGGCTCCATAGGGAATGGAAGCTTAACCAGTCGGTGGAGATAAACTCAGAGAAACGAGTATAGCTCCTAAAGTCAAACTATTAACCCAACCAATGGATGTGATATACAGTGCTCTGTTCAAAGGCGACACGACTCGACTGCTGCCAAAGATAACATCTTTTCTTGTCCGGCTTTTTGGTTTTTTTTTTTTTTTTAGACTTTTTCAAATATTTTGAAAAGCTCGAAAAAGAATAAAAGTGCTTTATGGTTACAGACTAGGAGGAGACGAGTGTCAATGGGAAAATAAGCTAGTTCCAAGAAGCGGAACATACCTATGCTTTGCAAGGACACTCGGGGGGAAGTCCCCTCCCGGTAAAAATGGGGAATCAAGCTGCAAAGGATATATATAATGGCTCTGCGTGGCTAGACATGAGACAAGCTCAGGCTATATGGCTGATAATCAAAGTCAGGGAAGCCGGCATAAGGCTCAATGAGGCAGGTAAAACTCATGATAATGTAATTACAACTTGACATAAGGGAGTCTTGGGACAAAAACCAGCAAAAAAGATCAAGAGGAGTATGAGGCTCTTGTGCAAAGACATGGCGATACTATACAAAGGACTCCCACACCCTAAAGGGAAAAATGTCGGCATGGACGCCAAATGCAACAAAGGAGCTAACTAGGGCACCCATGTATGGTCAAGCTCTACCATTCACATCATGTCACTTCTAAAACAACAAGAAGGTTCCGTGACAAGATAGAATGGTCCGTACCTAAGGTTATAATGAAATGGTCATAAGGTCATGCAAAATGCACACATATGTGAAATCTAACCTATATTCCAGTTTAGACATAATACCTGAGAACGGCATGAACTGATCAAAATAATGGTCGAAACAGCGCTCAAAACAGACTCCTACATCATTAGATTAGTCCAAAACAGTCCAAAATGGTTAGAAACAGTCCAAAACTATAGAAAGGGGGTACAAATTTCAAAAAATTTCTATAAATAGTAAAAAAAATTCAAAAATTACATATCATTTGAAATTTTTACCCATTTGAACTCAAAACTTCAAACGCGAATTCCGGGAGCTTCGTTCAGTGAAATTCGACACCATTTGTTCCAAGTAACTTCTCATGTCCTCCTCTTCCATTTTCATGTAAATTTTTTCATTTTGCATGGTCAATTTTTGAATTTTAGGCCAATCTAAATTGGTCTTCTCAGCCCACGCATAAATCAGGGTTTTTTCCGCGTATAGGGCTAGCTATACGCGGAAAAACAGCCCAAACCCACATACATACGCGGCTGTTTTGCAAACAGTCACGTATGCGGTTGCGCACATGGTTTTTTAGGTTAAATAATGACCAAAAATTATTTTTAATTTGCAGGATGGTTCTAGAATGGAGGGAGAGGGAACATGGAGACATAGAAGAGGCTGTTCGAGGTGATTTGAAGGCTCAACAAGCTCTACGTGCATGTGGGCTATACAAGTTTTGGTGTCTTGGCAGCCTGAGGGCCAAACCAAGACTATTGCAGATGCTAGTAGACTACTGGGATCTAGACTCAGAGTCTTTCCATATCGACGGGATGTCCCTCACTATAGAGGTGGAGGACATATACTTCATTACAGGATTGTCCCGACAGGGAGAGGTGGTGAACCTACACTCTCGCAGGCTCGGATGTGGCATCACCATTGATGAGTATATTGCAGTATATTGTTTTTCAGACACGAAAAAGGTTGGGAGTCAAATCTTGACAAACTCCATCCAGGTGCTAGGACTGATGGCCATACTACTAGCACTCAGCAAGATAGCTGGTTTAGCATCATTCCACTAGGCCTCGCGACCATTGTTGTTCTATGCAGTGGAGTGCATGAGACCCACAATTTACGATTGGAGCACTGCGCTGTTGAGTAACATGAAGTAGTAGCTCAGTGACTGCAAGATGGGCAGGGTACAAAATTTGGTTTCGGCAGTATACTGAGCATGTTCTTCTTCGAGCGTGTTCTGGGGCTAAGCCCTAGAGATGACGTTCCTCCTCATGGGGTTTGAGATTTGGCCCAACGATGTTGGGCAGATACTATGCGTAGACTAGGCAGAGGTAGGGTGTCTAACCCCTACCCAACTGATTTCTTTCCATGGTGGCAGCGACAGATAGTTGCCATCGATGATTACCCCTATGCGGGGATAGATTTTCGGGGAGATCCCGACATGCCCCTACCACCAGGAGCAGCATATGGTGACATTGGTAACGAATCCCAAACCCTCTTTTTAAAGTTTTTTGAACTATTAAGTTTTTGTGTTTTTTGATATATAGTCTCAAAAGACATGTTTTTGGTGTGCTGACACATAGTGACACTTTGTCATATGTATGCAGATTTTGGACCACAGTGGCGTGATGGCTTCCCTTGTCATAGACGGAGGGGAAGAGGAGATGATATCATGGGTGTGGATGCGGAGCGGACGCTCCAAAGCATCCACACAAACTTTCTACGACTGACACACTGGGTACCCATAGCGCAAGTCGAGGACTTGCCTGAGGCCATGAAGCGTCAGGTGGTTGGAGTACCACAAGCATGGGTTTGGTTATTCCGACGACTAGCTAAATCCGTGGTGTGCTACCATGATCAAAACCTCCCTCCTCCACCACCATAGGCTTAGAGACCTGAGAGTGATTCATTTTTGTACTACCGTGTATTATATTTTGGTGGCTCGAAAGCCCCATTTTTGTATTATGACACTTATGTATTATGACGTCACATTTTGGATGTTTAACAAAATTTTTTTATGATGATCGATTTTATTTATTTACATGTGTGTAAAAATGTATGTTTGTGATGTGCTTATGGTATATGAAACAAATTCCAATCTAACACATAGTTAGCATATGAGTCAACAACTTGATTAAAAATTCTTGGAACATGTATGTATGCTATGTTGTCAAATTACCGTTCTAACAATCTCATATGTAAGAATCTTTGTAATAATGTTAGATCCCTAATACGATACAAGCCATTAATTTGTGACACTACTAACTGCGAATCAAGATGTACCTCAAGAGAGAGAACACCATGTGAAGTGGCATCCCGTAATAGCTCGATAATGGCACTATACTCAGCAACATTATTTGAAGAAGGCCGTAAACATATGCCTCCTGAAGACAATACCTGACCCGTAGGAGTATAAATCACCCAAGCAGTAGAGGCTAAGTGTTGAGTGTGGCAGCTAGCACCATTAGCAAATACTATGTAAATGGAAGACTCCATTGACATCCGCCATAAGAAACAAATGCTAATCAACAAACCTGATCACCATAAGAAAAACCTAACTATGCAAAAAACTGTACAATAATATACAATAATCAGCCCTGGCTGAAGATCATGCATAGTATTTTTAAAGATAGAGCCCATTTCTAAGCTCCGCCAAGGCTGTCCCTTCATAATCCACCAGCTCATAGGCGCCCTTCTCTAACACACGTTTGACCACGTAAGGACCATGCCACATGGGATTAAACTTCCCTGCCCCCAAGGGTTCTTTAGCTTGGTCCCACAAAAGGACCAAATCTCCTTCACTAAACCTCCTCCGACGGACAGATTTATCATATTGGACCTTAACACGATGCTTATTTACTTCTAGAGCCACTAAAGCATCTCAGCGTTGCTCTAAGTGGACCAAATGTTCCTCCAATGCGGAAGTGTTTGGTAAAAGCTCTATGGCTAGATTCAATGAAGGGATTTCGCATTCAACCGGTAATATAGTCTCCACTCCATGTACGAGATGATATGGAGAAAAACTGGTGGCTGTGCCTACCATGGTCAGTGACAAGCTCTTTCGGAATACCAAACCAGGTAATAATTTGGTTGAATACGAAATGTGCGGCTGTCTCATCGTCAGATTTAATTGTGGGCATAGCCTCAGCCCATTTCGTGACGTAATCCACAACCACTATAATATGATGATGCCTCCCAACTGAAGCTGAGTTGCAATCCATGAAGTCAAGCCCCCACTTGGTGAAGGGACCGGTGGTGATAATCGGATGTAACGGGGCATGATGTGAGTGCATATTGCGTGCAAACACATGGCAAGGGTGACACTTCTTGACCATGTTAACACAATATTTAAATATTGACGGCCAAAAATATCTCGCTCTCAATATTTTTTGGGCTGTAGAAAGCCTAGATAAATGACCACCACACGCCCCTCCATGGCAATCATTCAGCACAACCTCGGCCTCTTCATGGGTTAAACAATGACGTAAAATGGAATCTACCCCATGGTGGTACAAAGTGTTATCCACTATAAGGTAGTTCTTAGATACGTGACGTAGTCATCGTCGCTCATCCCGTGAAAGGTGAGTAGGGACCTTCAACATTTGTAAATATATGATATTATCCCCATATCATGGATCCAAAGTTGAGATCATGAAAATATGCTCATCGACAAACGCATCCTCATAAACCTCCTCCTCCTCTTCACTTGGGAAATCGGAAATGAGCTCCGCAAAAATTAACGATTTCTTCGATTTCGCCGAAACAAACTTGAGATTGAATTCTTGCAAAATAACAATCCATTTATTATACTTTCCCCCGATCATCCTTCTAGTGAGAACGAACTGAAATGGATTGACATGGGATACCACCAAGGTTTGGCAAATGAGAATGTAGTGTCTCAATCTCTGAACCGCATGAACGGTAGCCAAGGAAAGTTTCTCCACATGGGAATAATGGATTTTCTCATCTATAAGGTTCCAGCTCAAATAATATGACATTCTCATGGAGCTCCTCATCCTCCTGAACCAAAACCATACCAATCGTCTCCATGGACACGACCACATAAATAAAAAAGTCACGGCTATAGTCAAGTGGACTAAGCAAGAGGGCCGATGGTAAGGCTCACTTAAGAGCATCAAAGGACTCCTGGGCTCACTCATCCCAGCAAAAGGAAGTGTCCTTCTTTAAAAGACGCATAAAGCCTTTAGTCAAATTGGTAAAGTTAAACATGAATCTCCGTAAGAAGTTTTCCATGCCTTGCAAACATTGAATATGTCTAATATTTCTCGAGGGAGACAATTGAAGTATTGCCTCAACCTTTAAGGGATCGACTCTTATACCCTCCTTGGAAACAATGAATCCTAGCAAGTGACCAGACTTCACGCAAAAGATGCACTTATGCGGATTTAACCTAACCTGGTAGTGACGACATCTTTCAAATACTAATATCAAATGGTATGGATGACGCAATCTCAGCTAAGAATGAGCAGCAAGGTCATTCAAAAAGACTTCAATAATCGATTTGAGATCATGAAAAATCAAGGTCATAGCCTGCTGAAATGTGGCTCCGGCGTTTTTAAGACCGAAAGGCATCTTCCGATATGCAAACATACCCCAAGGACAAATAAATGCAGTTTTGTGTTGGTCCCCGAGTTGGATCTGAATCTGATTATATCCGAAAAAGCCATCCATAAAGGAAAATACCTCGCTTCCCACACACTCATCAAAAATATGATCAATAAATGGTGTGGGAAAATTATCCTTAGGACAAGCACGATTTAAATCGCGGAAATCACTGCATATACGGATCATTACCTGCTTCTTATCAACCAGAACGGGGTTTGAAACCCACTCCGTCAAGGGAACGAGATAGATTAAACCTCCTTTTAATAGCTTTTCTATCTCATCCTTAATCGCGGGTGCTTTTCTAGGATTCACCGCACGCAAACGTTGTCGAACAGGCTTCGCATTCGGATAGGTCTTAATTTCATGTTTGACAATACGAGGGTCGACACCTGGCATTTCCTCATATGACCAATGAAAAGACATCACATAATTCTTTGAACAGCTCGGTATACTCCTGAATCTCAGCATGGGAACATTTTCCCCCAATATAGACATTCTCAATCTTGATAAGATCGTGAGAGATATTGATAGGAATAGTAGGTGATATATTCGCCATGTTCCCATCAGCCATCTGACCAGGAGAGCTTAATGGAATCATGGGGCTACCAATCCTCTTGCTAAGAATCTCCCTAAAGTCATCATGCTCCAAATGGTCAAGATCGGGAAGAAAATATGATCTATGATGTAACTGTTCCCAAGGTGGCTCAACCCCCGACATGACCTCAATAATAGCTTCATCTAACGAAAAAACACTATCAAGGCAGTCACGTGCATGAGAGGAATCAACTGCCCATGCAAGCAGCACATACGGGTCCTCCTCCTCTGTCCGCAAAGAGGAAGGACTAGGCTCTGCAACATAATCAAGATTCGCTTGATATGCAATCATTGCTGCAGGCAACGACACGCCCGTTTCGATAGGTCCGTTCGAAAGACTTGGTGTAGGAAGAATCCAAGGATCTTCTGTATGTGTAGTGTGAAAAGACACCAAATTCAATGAAGATGAAGCCCCATCAAAACTAGATCCGATCATAAGGACGGGTGCAGAACAACTAAAGGTCCCCATAAGGGATGGATACATGTCAACACCCACACTCCCAGTTGTCGGCTAAGAATGATCGATAGTCAGGATAGAAGCTCCCGACGATGCACTAACACTCATATTTTTGAATGATGTCTGATCAATTGTAACAATCTTCCCATTAAATAGAAAGCATACAACTCAAAATAGAGAAGATGCTACGGCTTGCATACTATACATCCAATTTTGACCCACTAAAAGATTGTAATCAAGGGGCGTATCAACCACCTCGACCTCGATTGCAACGGTCTTCCCTCCCAAACGGACCTTAAGAGATGGAAGAATTCTGTGTGGCCAAAACGATATACCATCAAATGTAGTCAACATGGTAGCGGATTTAGACAACTTGGGAGAACCTAAACCCTTCCAACACGACAAAGACATCACAGAAGCAGCAACGCCTTCATCAATCATAGTGCATTTGACGGTCATGTTAGGAAATTATACATGAATCAAGAGAGACACATAGTAAGGCAAGCAAGGATGTAGTCCCATGGTTTCAAATTTGATGATGGAAGAAGAGTTATCATCATTCACCCCAAGGGCAGAAAGCAAAGATTTCCTTTGCGAAGGACAATTATGAAGAACTTCAAGTGCAGACATTGCACAAGGAGTTTGGCCCAAATCCTCGACAACAAAATAGTTCTGGGCGGCTTAGGCATTAGGATTGTGCCTTGAACAATTTAGGAATCCCGTAGGAATGCGAGGTGCAATCTCAGGTTTATCCATAGGGTTTTCAATACACAAAGGGCTTTCGGTAGGAGGAGGTTCCTTCCCAAGATCTGGTTGTGACGAACCATAGTATTTCGCACGAGTCACAACCTTAGTGGCATGCACCATGTTGATGCACCCATGACCAGTACTGGTTTTTGGCGGATTTTGATCTCCACTCGATGTAGAATGAGGATCATGGGTCCTTGAGTTCATATTTTGATTATGGGGTAAAGGATTGGTCAGCATAGTTGGGCCCTGTGCTATGAACCTCGAGGCATCTTCCATACAAGGGCACAAGTGAGTGAGGTGGTCATCCTTACACAACTTGCAAGGAAACTTAACCTTACGTTTAGAATGCTTGTCCCCCCAGCATTACGGTCATTCTTTTCATTAAAATTGGCATTTTCATTCTTGTTCCCATCCTTATGATTGTTTTTACCCTTTTTCTTATTCCTTTCGGGCTGCTGGTTGCCCTTCTGGTCCGACGATTGTATAGAAAGTACACTCGTTGTTTGGGTGGGTTGAGATGAAGCAGCGGCTTGTCCTGGAGCAAATTGATTGATAGAAAATTGACTCACTTGTTTCGCAACCGAATCTGCAGGTTTGGTACTCGTACAACCCACAATGCCATCGACATGTGGTCCAGGTTTGATCTTGGGATCAAAACTAGAACACAGAGTGTTAGGTATGATCTCATATAATAGTCTGGATTGAGCTTTAATCAAATCCAATTCATGTGCCCTAAAAATTGCTTGTTCCTCATTCTAAACTCTGGATGTAGAAACATCCTTCGCAATGTAAGGTAGCAAGGATTTAAGGAACCACTCAAGGAGAAACTCTGGCGGTATGAAAGATTTAATCAACTTCTTCCGTCTATGCCACTCTTGGATATGGTCCGAGATATGTGTGGCCTTGTCCTGCCAAAATGTCGACAAGAGCTCTGTACCAACGTCGTAATGCACTGGTAGCTGGAATTGATTGAGGAAAGTCATAGCAAGTTCATTGAACAAAACGAATTCCCCCCTCGGTAACTCTATGTACCATTTCGCTGCAGGCCCAGTGAGGGTGCGTTGAAATAGCCTTAAACGGATCAAATCATCGTGTAAGGAGTTGGAAGAGCACCAAAGGTGAAAGGTAGTGACATGTTCACTAGGATATTCTCCTGGTTTTCCCTCGAATTTGGGAATGTCTGAGGGAATCTTAGTAGGGACAGCCGGTTAGGCCGGATCATGAGATACTGGATCATTCATTAGTCTCGATAAATCAAGTAAATTTAACGTTGTGAGGAAAGGGAGCCTAGGTTGAGCCAGTCTATGCCATGCTCGCTAATATTTTTGGTTCATATAAGGCTAACTACTGTAAATACCATGGCCTTGGCCATAATATCCTCCTCCCATTTGACCCGTATAGGGTGGCATGGAAGCATTATGATGTGGTGTACCTTGACTATGCGGTGCTACAGATCCATAATTAGAGGAGTAAGTGGGTTGTTGATATCCATAGCCATAATGTTGATAGCTCTGTCCATACTATGGTCCATAGGATTTTCCATGAGAAGCTCCATAAGATGTCCCATGGGATATCCCATGAGAAGCTCCATAAGTAGGGATACGGGGAACTCCTTGCGATGGACCGTAAGACGATCCAGAAATAGGAATATGACCTCCCAATACAACGGGAGATACTTGACTCTGAGATACTACTATGTGAGCAGTCGCAGTACAAACCTGACTAGTAGAAACATTCTGACCCGAAGGACCACGTGAATGCGGGGGAGGAAGGGTTGTCAAAAATGCATTCGAAGGAGTAGGAATAGAGGATGAAGGGACATGTGAAGGGATATAAGTGGTATTCCCTATGTTCACTCATCTCGGCTCTGGTATTCGTATATGACTACTAACATTAGGTCTGGGATGGGTGCATGAGGTAGCTTCCACCACTGGGTTGGAAGGTGCAATGTGACTAGTGCTCCCAAATCTCTCCACATGGAAAAGAATAGGAATGCCCCTAGGCGTAGTGCTAGGTTCAATTTCTGACTCAGCATGATGTGCCGGATCATGTTCAGGGATATCAGACATGCCATAACTAACATGACTAGTGCTTGTGGGTTCATGGTGAGTCTCGTCGCCCGGAAAGCAATACCAGTGATCTATGAATGAGGGATCATAACTGGAATGTGAAGGTATATCAGGTGAAGGATCATATACAGGAGTAGGATATTCCTCCCCAACCTCTTGAGGTGGAGAAGACATCTCAAGAATCTCATCCCCATGATATCCCATCGTGTGTGAATCAATGTGAGAAGTAGTCCGCCCAGACTGTCTATTTCTCTTTCCCAAAGGAAGAGGAGATGTGGAAGGTAGAAGTCCTCCTAAACGACGAGAATGGTGAAGTGCCACACCCGAATCCACAATGACTCAAAAAATGAAAAAATACTTCTAATTACGCAAACCCTAGGAAAACTAGCGTGCACAGAGCATACACCTATATAATGTAAAGCCAAATCACAAGCAAGTAAGGATAGGATATGTGAGCTCTCGAATGAAGTAGGTATGTATCGCTTAGGAGAGGCTTGATACTCCCATACACAACAAGTAGAGGTTCGTAACCAATTATTGTGGCCCTCAGCTTCAACGCATATAGCGACTGTGCTGTCCGACCCCAACCTGGCCGGGACACCTGCAGAATAACCTCTGTGAAGTACCCCCTCGATAACCTAGGAAAGGAAACTAAGGTCACCTCAATATAATCAATGCTCAGGGGGACAGTCGTAGGTAGGATTGACCGTATGGGTAGGGTAGCAAATCCCGAAACTCCCAAAAGAGCCCCCATATACGAATACAATCCTGGAAATATCTCCGATGCTACTCAGTTATGACTAGGGGTCATCCCAATCAATAACTGTTCACACTGCCTCGTGCTTAACTCCCTTGTAAGAGGAGGATCCTGAGAAACACTAATTATACCAAGTAATTTCACACTCTCACCTGGACAGACACATACATGTTTTTGTTTAGTGGTCTTGGAGAATTTATTCACAATGAACTATTCCAAGACCCTAAAACCTAATCTTGTTGGTGCACCCTATAAAAGAAAAGAGTGTAATTCATTTTATTATGTGTTGATTTTAATTGGATTATTACTCAAAAGGGTAAATGATCGTGCAACTAATGGTGTTATGACGCAACAAGAAGTAAAATGCACACCTAACAATCAATGCAAATGCATTGTGTCAAATGAAAAACGAGGTATGCTACTATGTGAAATGCAAAATTCTCCTTCAAATGAAAAATGTAGTCATTCCTATATGAAAATCTGACTAGTACTTCTCTAAGCAAACCTAGTGCAAGTACCATGCAAAATCCAAGATGCAATGATGCATAATGATGCGAAGAAGCAAATATTTTTGTAATTTTTTGAATTAAAATGAGATAATAAAGCAAAAGAATGACTCTACCATCCCCAGACTCTGCAAGCACTATCAAATAGCACCCACACAAAGCACTAAGGCAAAAGAGACCTAATGCACTAATCCCAAAACAAACATAGAAGATGCAATGACAAGAACATTCTTAAAAAATTCAACCTAAAAAGCATCTCTAGTCAGAAACAGAGGTGTATACAAACTCTAGAAGCATCCAAGGAGACTTAGCAATCATCAAAAATCACTTAGAAACACTTAATATTCCCCTAAAAGGCAAAACTCAGGGCATACGCGACTGTGTGCAGAAAACCCGCGTATATACGCAGAAATCCAAGTCAAAACTGCGTGTACATGCGAATGTGAAGCAAAAACTTGCGTACAGGAAGAAAAAGAGATAAAAAAGAAGGTAAACAGACAAGCTGAGACAAAATTTATTCCTATCAGACACTACCAGGAAAACATGCCCCCAGACCCGACTCAGAAATAGAGAAATCAGAGCAAATCAAGAACATTGAATGCCGATAAAGACCCCTTGAAAAATTCCTATGGCTTGGGGTACCACAATAGACAGAGTAACCGCAGAAATCAATCCTTTCCTATATGCAAGAGAAACCAAACATCTAACACTAAAGCATCTCGATACATACCTTATTCTGGATGGTTGATGTAGATCCTCGTTGAGCTTTTCCACTCTTGCTTGTATTGATAATTTGCTTTCTCAACATTCAGCAAACAAGACAAGCATTCTATATAATTGTGTTAGACCTACTCTAGAATATATAATCAACAACATATAAGCATTTAAAAGCATCCATGGATTCAATACTAATTTAAATACACATTATTGGACAAGAAAAGATATTTCTATTAATATAAATTAGAGATTACAATAGTGACAAGCTCTGTCGGCACGTCTGCGAATCAGAGAAACTGAGTCCTCCACCTGTGCCTCCACCACTTCAATCCTCCATCTCTCGATAGCAAGCTCACAAGAAAAGGTAAGCTTGAGAAGAACACAAAGTGCTCCAAGGGATAAAGGGATGCAGACTCAAGTATAAGCTCCGGCAACAATGGACTATAGTTTTCTTGCTTTTCAATTCCTCCCCTTTCAATGTATCCAAAGGGTTCCTTATATAGTGCTTCAATGGGGTAATGGAAGGTCAAACCAAGCGATCTCAAGGTATATGGAAGGCCAAGAGACAAGTGACTCAGATCCACATCAAGGAAAACTCCAAAACTATTTGGCCTTTTGCACATATCCCGATGTATGCGGGTTTAAGGGTCAAATCCACGTATATACGCGAGAATAGGTTTAAAAGTCGTGTATAGTAAATAATGCATGTTTTTAGGGATGATATTGGAAACATCAAAGGTACAAAAATGGTCCATGGGGTCTAAAGAGTCTGCAGAGGAACAGGGAAGGCCATAAAGGTGTGATCCACCATGTGTGGTAAAATCAGTTGTAACACCTATGTCCACATCTCACTAGGATGGATGGATGCCCATACTTGGTACCAATTGGCCACATTCTTAATAGCTCATATTTTATGAATCCCTCCCATGTTTCAAGGATGAAACATATGAAGGGGGATGGAATGTAATGTACCTAGGGAGGATAATATCAGGTATTTAGGGAGGTACCTAGGGATATTGCTATGTATCATGACCATCTCTATTTAATAAGGCCCATGAAGTAGATTTAATGTGAGAATCAATAATTGTAAAAAGGTTTACAAGATGGTTCCACAAATTAGAAATTTCCTTCTATACAAGTACATAGAAGGTCTTGACTACTAAAAAGTTCCTTATTTAAAAAGTATCTAGGAGGTTTCATAGAAATTATATAAATAAGTAGAAACAATGTGATGAGATTCCTTCAGAATTATTTATGAATTATCTTGTAGCAAGCATGACTTGGCAAGTGATTCTTTCCATAAGGAATAATTAATGGTGTTACCCTACCTCAAGGATTCTTTTCATATTCTTGTTCCTTCATTCTCTTATGGATGTATTTATGTTTATTTTTAAAGTTTAAGGGTTCTATCTTGTTTGTGCTTAAATTTTTGAATGATGGTACACAATAGAAACAATAACAAGCAATATAATTATTAGTTGAATACCTTGTAGATTTATGGTTGTTTGAGATCTTGTACAATATTCACTTATAAAGAAAAATATTTAAGTGTCGTTCTTAATAAATTATGTTATGTTTGACAAATTATTTAGCCCCCAATTTTTAGTACCATGTTCTTTAATCGCCTCAACCTTCTTAATGGTTCTGGATAGCTTTAATGCAATTTCAAATAATTTAAACATAAGATAATACAATACCAACTCGATAGTAACATATTGATTTTTTGTAGTTTTAGCACATACCCAAATATCCATCCAACAAACATTCAGATCAAAAAACACACATATTCATCTGACAAATAATAAGTAAATGCGTTGAAACTATCATCAACATAAAATCCATAAAATAAAGACTATCACGACTTAAAAAAAAAAAAATTAAATAAAAAAAACTCAACAATAAACTTGAATTAATCCTAAGCTTTTTAATTGAAATTAATGCTCTAAATAAGGCATACAAGCTAGTGCATTTTCCTTGCAAGGTGTTTCTAACATCTCACTAATGGGATCTATTCTCCCAATCAAATACACTAGTTTCTTACACT
>LPNX010455602.1:0-38547 GCA_001517045.1 Pseudotsuga menziesii | reverse complement strand
CCAATCTAAAATGTAATTAGCATATGCATCAGTCAATGAATTCTGATTTCTTGGAATGTGATTGAATATAATAACTTCAAAATTTATTTCCAATAACCTAGTTTGCATGAACTGACGTAATAGAATAGGGTTTCACACTTGATAAGCTCGATTGAGCTGGGAAACCACCAGCTGAGAGTCTAGACGGACTTCAAGCTGGGTGATACCATGTGACAAAGCATCCCATAGAAGCTCAATTACATCCCTATATTCAACAACATTGTTAGAAGCAGGACCTAAGCAAGCACCTCATGCGGTAACTAGCTGTCCTGAGGGAGAGTAAATAACCCACGCTGCTGAAGCTAGGTTACAAGTGTGCCGACTGGCGCCATCGGCGAACCCTATATACCTCTCAGAAGAAATTTGCAACAACCAACAGATGGTATAAAAAACAAAACCGACAAACTAATGTACATAAAAATACATACAATAAAAATACAAGAAAAAGTGCTAAGCCTAAGCATAGTACTTCTTCAGGTAGAGCCCATTTCTAGGCTCAGGCAGCTTGTTCCCATCAAAATCAACTAACTCATATGCGCCCTTCTTCAAGACTTTCGACATGACATAAGGTCTTAACCACATGGCCTTGAATTTTCCTGCCCCTAGGGCTTCTTTGTCTTGGTCCCAAAGTAAGACAAGTTCCCCCTCAAAGAAAACCTAAGGTTTCACCATTTTATCATATTGAGTTTTGACCCTATTCTTATGAGCTTGATTAGCAGTCAGTGAATCTCTACGTTGTTCATCAAGGTGTTCTAAATGTACCAAACATTCCTCAAGCTCTGTCGTATCAAGTAACACATGAATAGCTATTTTTAGAGACGGGATTTCACACTCAATCGGGGTAACTGCTTCCACTCCATGGACAAGTTGGAAAGGGGAGAAACCCATAGCTATTTTTACGTTAGTTTGGTAGGCCCAAAGAGCAGGATATAGCATGATGTGCCAGTTGGAACGGGATGCATCAATTGTACGTTTACGGATAGTCTTTAAAGTTTTGTTTACAGCCTCAACTTGAACGTTTTCTTGCGAATAGTACGAAGATGAATGTTCTTGTATGAATCCGAGCATAGTGGCTGAGTTCCGTCATCATGCTATTTGGAAAATGACTACCATGGTCAGTGAAAATCACTTTGGGTATACCAAACCTTGCTATAATCTGATTGAATATGAAGAAATATGTTGTTTCCCCGTCGGCTTTAAAAGTAGGCATTGCCTATGCCCATTTCATAAAATAGTCAACAGCGACAATAATATATTTATGCCCCACATCCAAGGCTAGGTTACATGTCATGTAATCAATCCCCCATTTCATGAACGGGCCTACTGAGACAACAGGAAACAACGGAGCGGGATGTGACCGCATTTTCCTGGTGTAAAGCTAACAAGGATGACAGCGCTTCACTGCTTCCACACAATCTTTGAAGATCGTGGGCTAGAAATAACCGGCACGTAGTATATTCTGCACCGTTTCTAACCCAGATAAATGACCCCCACATGCTCCACTATGGGAATCATTCAAGACAATCTCCGCTTCCTCATGGGTAAGGCATCGACGTAAAATGGAATCTACCCCTCTTCGATATAATGTATCTCCTATGATGAGGTAGTTCTTAGCATGAAGGTGTAATTTACGTCGTTCCTCCCATGAGGAAGATGCAGGGTACTTCAAAGTCTGGAGATATATAAGAATATCCCCGTACCAAGGATCAGAGGTGGATATCAAGAAGATATGCTCATTTGGGAATGAGTCATCTTCAACGGCTACATCTTCTTCAATAGGAAATTCTGCTATAAGCTCAGTAAAAACTAAAGGCTTCTTAGACTTAGAGGACTGAAAATCCAAGTCAAACTCTTAGAGAATGACTATCCATTTGTTAAATTTTCCCCAAACAATCCATCGAGACAAAACATATTGAAACGGATTCACATCCACCACTATTGTTGTGGTCCTCAATAAAATGTAGTGACATAACCTCTGAACAACATAAACAACTGCTAAGGCTAATTTCTCAACGTGGGAGTACCTAAGTTCAGGTCTGGCCAAAGCATGGCTAAGATAATAAACGACATGCTATACAAGATTATCGTCCTCCTGGACTAGCACTACCCCAATGGTCGACTCAGACGCGGCCAGATATAATATAAAATCCCTAGAGTAATCTGGCGGACGTAGTAAGGGTGCCGAAAACAAAGCTTTTTTCAATGCCTTGAAAGCAAGTTGTGCAGTTTCATCCCATACAAATGGGGTGTCCTGTTTAAGCAAGCGCATGAAACCCTTAGTAATCTTGGCATAGTTAACAATAAAACATCAAAGAAAATTAGACTTCCCTTGCAGGATTTGAAGTTGCCTGATAGACCGAGGAGGAGGCAGATTTACAATGGCCTCTACTTTTAATGGATCCACCTGGATGCCTCTATTAGAGACAATGAACCCGAGCAATCTTCCTGACTCTAAGCAGAATACACACTTGTGGGGATTCAATCGAATTTTATAATATCTGCATCTCTAAAATATCAACCGTAAGTGATCTGGATGTTGAATCCTCTTACGAGAATGTGCAGGCAGATCATCAAGGTATGGTTCGACAATGGCTTTAATATCATGGAAGGAAAAGTTCATAGCCCGTTGAAAGGTTGCCCCAGCATTTTTCAATTCAAAGGGCATTTTCTTGTACGTGAAGGTACCCCAAGGACAAATGAAAGCAGTTTTATGTCGATCTTTCAGTTTTAGTTGAATTTGATTGTATCCAGAGAAACCATCCATAAACGAGAATACCTCACTTCCCACACACACATCTATAATATGGTCTATAAATGGCGTGGGATAGTTGTCCTTAGGACAGGCTTTATTCAGATCTCTGAAGTCAGTACAGACGCGGATAGTCCCTTGCTTCTTATCAACAGGAATAGGGTTGGATACCCATTTTGTCAAAGCTATCGGATAGATAAAACCAGCCTTCAAAAACTTTTTAACTTCAGCCTTCACAGTCACTGCTTTGCACAGGTTAACAGGTCTTAACTTTTGTCGAACTGGTTTGGCATCAGGATATGTTCAGATTTCATGTTCAACAATCAATGGATCTATGCCTGGCATCTCCTCATATGACCAGGAAAAGACATCGTGGAATTCCTTAAACAAGGCAGTATAGATAGCAACCTCTTCAGGAGAGCAGTTTGCACCTATGTATATGTTTTCCACGACATCAGGATTTACAGAGATGTTAATAGGTATAGTGGCAGAAATATTTGCCATATTCCCCTCGGCAAACATTCCTTCCCTAGGCAAGGGATTGATGGGTGTATCAACATCTTCTGACAGTCTCAAACGAAACTCTTGATTTTCTATTATGCTTAGTTCTGGAAGAAAATAGGATCGATGGTGAAGATCCTCACAAATCTTACCACGTCCACTCATGGCTTCCAAGATGGCTCCATCAGAAGGTAAAACCATATCTAAACAGTCCATAGAGTGCAAAGAGTTTTCTGCCCACACAGGCAAATAGACTTCTTCCAGATCCTCTGAGACTGTGAGAGGATCCGAAATGGGATCAATAGTGGTTTGAGTGATAGCTTGGTAAGCTACTTCCACTGCCGATAAGGGCACCTCTAGTTTGTGGGGGGAAGGGAGAACCCAAGGATCAGTCCTATCAATAACCATGGATATGGACCTCCCGACACTAGTAGAACCAATATAGTTAACCGAGGCTGGAAGATCAAATGTGCCCATCAGTGATGTGTACATTTCAGTCGCCAAGCTCTATGCAGCAGGTTTGACCTAATCAACCAATGGCACAACGGACTCATTAGACTCTAAACGGGATTTTCAAGTAAAATCAAGTTGGTCAATAGTAACCAACTTTCCCTCATGTGGAAAAACCACTAAACAAAAGATGGCTGATGCAATAGCAGACATCGTATAAGTCCAGTTTCTTCCCAGAAGCAGATTATAGTCCAAGGGTGCATCAATTACTTCTACCTCAACAGACACTACTTTCCCTGCCAACTTAATTTCAAAAGCTGGCAGGATACCATGCGGACGGAAGGACCTTCCATTGAAAGCAGTAAGTAGAGTGTTTGATGGGACCAGCTCTGGGGATCCAAGAGCTTTCCAACAGGTCAAGGACATAACGCATGTAGAAGCACCCTCATCAACAACTTCCCTTCCAATGGTATTTCCACCATGGATGACATCTATTGATAAGGCTACATGGTAAGGTAGGCGAATTTTAACATCCGAACAAATGAAATTTCTCCATGAGACTCGATGAGTCCATGCTGCCTAAAGTTGCTAAGAGGGCATCCCGCTGGGCGGGACAACTCTGTAACACCTCTAAGGCTGACATTGCACACGAGGTTTGGGCTAGATTTTCAACCACATAGTAGTTTGAAGCATCCCTAGCATTAGGGTTATGCAAGGTCTTCTTGAAGACACCTTTCGGTATCTTCGGCATAGTTTCAGCAGGCTTCTCTATCTTGAAAGGGTTAGAAGTTTCACCTACAGCTTTACCCTTCTCAGAAGTCTCTTTCTCATAATTTTTATTCCTTGTCTATAACAAAGTCGAAGATCGAACCATGTTGATATAGTTTGGGTCAGGGGCATTTTGAGTGGCCCCTGCTACATTAGAAGTTGAAGCAGAGTTCTGCCCTTGGGGAAAAGGATCCTTCAGGACAGCCGGTTGTTGAGCTTTAAGCAGCTTCTAGGCTTGTTCCATAAGGGGTCAAAGGTGAGTAAGGTGGTCCTCGTGGCACAACTTACACGAGAAGTTAAACTTCTTCTTTTCTTTCTTGCCCCCATCAGCACTATTCACGGGTTTCTGCTTGTTTTGGTTTCCCTCTCCTTTCTTTCCTCTCTTTTTCTTCCCACTGGGCTGTTGATTACCCTTCTGAGAGGTCTGTGCAAAAACATTTGCACTCTAGGGGGAGGGGGCAGCCTTTGCTGCCTCTACCGTAGACTACTTGACGAACAACTGGTGAAGTTTCTTAGCCAAAGACTCTATGGTGGGAGAGTTTACGGACCCAACCACACCATCGGCATGGGGTCCAGGCTTAGGCTTCTCCGCATCGTGGGTAGGCCTTGATGCCTCAAGGATAATCTCATACAAGATCCCAGATTGTGAATAAATCTAATCCAATTGCTAGGTCCTAAGAATGGCTTCTTCTTCATTCATCACTCCTGAGGTGGATACATCCTTAGATATGTAGGGCAACAGGGATTTAAGGAACCACTCTAGTAGGAACTTAGGAGGGATGACGGATTTTATAAGGGTCTTTCGCCTCCTCCACTCTTGGATGTGATCCGAGATGTGGGTAGCCTTGTTCTGCCTAAAGGTAGATAACAAGTCCGTTCTGAAATCATATCGAAACGGAAGCTGAAAGTGGCTAAGAAATGCACTAGCCAATTCCCAGAAACTATTGAAAGCAGTAGAAGGTAAATCTATATAACATTTTGCCACGGTACTTGTTAAGGTTCTCTGGAACAGCCTCAACCTGACTGAATCTTCATTCAGTGAATTCGAAGAACACCATAAATGAAATGTGGTGGCATGAGCTCCAGGATCTTCACCAACTTTGCCCTCGAATTCAGGGATGTATGATGGCAATTTGGTGGGAAGAGGTGGCCACGAAGGGTCATGCCTCACTGGATCATTCATCAAATTTGACAAATCTGACAAGTTTAACGTTACCAGGAATGGAAGCTTGGGTCAAACCGGGGCACTAAAAGTGCCAGCCTAGGGATGAGAGGGACCTGCCCTTGAATGCCCATAGTTAAAGGTGGGGTTGCCCCCTGCCATTGGTTGTGAGGTGGGTAGATTACTCTCAAACAAATTCCATTCGTAAGCCATAGGGTTGTGAGTGGGAGGTGCAGTATAAAAATTTCAGGCCGTCCCAATCGAAAATGGGGTTTGAAAGACAGGAGCCGGTATCCCTCTGCTAAACAACGAAAAGGGAGAGCTCATAAACGAGGCTAAAATCGGAGTTTGAAAACTTTTCCCATAAGAGGTATTGTTTCCAAACTGCACTCCTACATAAGAAGGTGATGGGCATACGTACAGAGTGGATGGGGGAATGTGCCCCCCATTTCAAGGAAATCCTTGGATGAAAGCCGAGGATCCTACCAGACCACTCTTGGTAGTGTATGGAAAGGAAGAAGGAATAGTAGGTATACTAGTAATCTCAGTAACCATATCACCAGAAGTACCTACTAACTTTGAGTGAACCGGTGGTTGGACCATACGGCTCGCTGGAGTCAAAGGCGTAGAAGGTATACTAGATCTAGGGGCACTTACCGGGGGAGGTAGCACCCCTTCAACCAGAAGGGCTGAGGTGAACAAAAAAGAACTTTCTCCCACAGAAGACATAATCCTACCCATAGGGATACCTAAAACAGGTGAATCAAAAGGTCTAACCTAAACAATCACAAGATTGTTTAAATCAGTCAAGGGCGTGTTAAAATTTCTTGCAAACTCATCAGTCTACAAGTATTCTATCTCAATTGTATCAAGATTTACATGGTTAGCTACAAGTGCTGGTTCACCTAGAACTTCACTTACTCTTACCAGTTCAAATGAACCATCCGTGTCCAATCTCTGCCTTTGGGGTGGAGGTGGAGGTTCCAATGTAATGAGAGGATGAAGGTTTTGCAACCTTCTTTACCTTATTATAGGTTGGTCCTCCACGATTGAAAATTTAACAAATCAAACCCTAAGGCCAACTAAACACAGGAAAAACCACTGAGCACACACTATAAAAATTCCTAAAGCCTCAAACAATTAATCAAGGGTGAAAGATATGCTTTCCCAAAGAAAGCTGAAGAACGATTACTTGGTGTCCTTGAAGTGGTTCTTAGGCATAAGCGGAGGAATCAACCACTGCCCTCCCACACTTACAACAAGGGTTACCTTCCAAGCCCGTCCAAGGTGAACCAGAAATAGCCTTCCGGTTTACCTAGGTATGAACCCTAAATGTCAAGAGACTAAAGGCTACCTTAGTTATACCAACAGTCTGGGGGGACAGTCGCAAGCCTGAATCGTACGCATGGGCAGGGTAGCTGAGCCCGAAATTCTGTCTAGGATAGAATCCACAGATGCATAAAAGTCCTGATTTACGTTTTGACAAGGAATCAAAGGGTTATCTCCTCAGTCCAATGCCTCCACGCGGCCTCGTGCTTGACTCCCTTTTGAGAGGAGCTTCCCAGATGCAATTGATAAAGACAAGGATTTACCTAAAGAATGGTCCACTACGTCTGAATTTTAAAACTTATGGGAATTTTACACTTCCTATCCCACAAGTCTAGCCTAAGCTAGTAGGTGAAAGGCCCCTAAAAATAAAAATTACTAGTAAATTTTAATTATTGCGTTCATTTTAAAGGGTTATTTCTTACTTAGAAGGAAATGGAGTGATGAACTATGGTGTTTTTTACTCGATAAGAAATAAAAAAGTAAAGGTGAATTTTTTTTTTTCAAAGCAAATTGCCACTATTAAAGCAAACTTCTTTTTCTTTTTGTAAATATAGATTGATGAACAAATGCAAACGATAAAGAGAACATAAGACTATGTTTTTGTAGTTTTTGAGATTATATTTTAAAATTGAAATGAAAACTACTTATGCAAAAGCAAATTCAAAAGCTTGAAAATGTTTTTCTTTTCACTTTTTAAAATGCTCAACTACTACTATACACCTAAAATGCATTACAACTTGAGTATACTTGGATCAAATCAACTGTAGAAAATAAGCAAACTGAAGAAAACAGGTCAATAAAACCAAGAGTCAACCAACAAGGAAAGACCGGGAACCCTAGCTTGGGTGTGTACAATGACAAGAAATCACTGTAAACTCACGAAGGTAAGTGACAAACCAACCACTATCAAAAGATAGACTGGAAAAACATTGCCCAAGACCCTGATCACTGATTCGGACAAAAACACTTCAACCTATAACCCAAACAGGCCAACCTACTTCAAAATGCAAACAGAAGACAATCCAAACAAAAGAAACCCAAGGGCTTTACGAGAAAGCACAAAGTGTGGTCACTCAGGTCTTCAGACTAACTGCATAGTATTTATAAATAAAGCCAACTAACAAACATGAATCACAAAAGGACAGGGACAAGCAAACCCTAGCCCAAAAACCCTTATTTCCAGGCTTATACACGACTGTGTATAAGGGAAACTCGCGTACTATACGCGACTGTCCAAGAGAGCAACCTGCGTATGCAGGCCTCTGTACGCGACTATGTATGAGAGCAACCTACGTACAGGTACACAATTTTTATAAAAAAAGGGAAAATCCACAAGGCTTTCAAACACTATGGTAAGCATGAACCAGGATAAAATACCACACACAAACTTCAAGGCAAAGACTGGTAAAGGGTGATAGAAATAACCTACAGTAGTCTGGGCTCCCCAGTGGAGTCGCCAGTTCTGTTGTACAGGAATAAACACCTTATAACCAAAGGTTTGGGGTTACCAATATACTCATAAAACTTGCAAGCAATCAACTTTAGAGTACAGAAAGGAAACAAGACGATAGTATAGACTCACCTGATTCACGACGGTTGATCCTAGCTTTGTCCTCTTCCGCTCTGCTTCTCCTCCAAAGCCTTCAGGGATGTTTCTCCTTCACCTGTAAAGAGCAAATCCTCCAAGTGCAAGCTTATACATGCATATAGAACAGGTTAGATAAATCATACATAAAGTGCTTAATCATAAATATTCATCAAACCATGATACATGAAAAACATTCAAAACACATTTGGAAGAAGGATTCTCTTTATTAACAATAGTGAATGAGTTAAGATTACAACCCAACGCCTGAAACAAAGACTCCTCTGCATCCAAAGGATTATGAGTTCCACTGCTCCAAAGACTTCTGAATAGACACCACCAGCATAACTTTGCTCTCCAAGTATCATTCCTTAATACCCTCCCCAAGGCCTTTATTTATACTTAGGGAAATAAGGCAGTTTCGAGGGTTGAGGAGGTTGAGACAGTTAAGATGGTTATAGTTAAGGGCTTAACAAATCTCAAATAATTGCGATTTATTATTTTTAATGTCAAAGGAAGGCGTACGCGGGTATTAATACTGGCAACCCGCGTATGACACGCGGGTTTCTCTAAGGGAATTCCGCGTACAGATCTGTACGCGGGTTGCAATTACAAATACTCACGTACAGTACGCGACATGCTGTAGGAAAAGTCGCGTATGTACGCGGGTTTCATATAGGAAAAGGTGCATACAGCAATTGACATATTCAAAGGTAAAAATGGCAAGCTAGATGGATAATGAATGTAGTTCATAACATGGCCATCTATAGTGTTTTCGGCAACCTTCAATCCATAAGTGTCCTTTTGTGTGTCGACATAGGGAATGTTGGCACTCAGACGAAGAAGTGCCATTTGGGTAGATAACAGTCTGGAAAAAAAACTCTCCGATCATTTTGGTTGTCCATTCCTCACGCAAGGGATTTCTCTCCTCTGTCCATTTTTTTTCACACAGGGGACACCAGCTGTTTTGCCTCACGCACTGATTGGGGGTCTGGGTATGTTCTTCCTCCGGTGTATGCAGAGAATTGATTTTTCGGTGCAGAAGCCATTCACGCCCAGGGGCCATGTGTATGTGTTTTACCCTCATAGATTTTATGGTCTGCGTAAGTTTTTCCCCTGTCTAGGCTGAGAATCGGTCTTCTCCTCCATTTCAGGCGGTGTTTTCTTCTCTCGTGTTGTAGTGTTGGGATTGGGGGCTGTTGCTTTTCCCATGACTTATTTGCTATGGTTTCAACTACATTTGAGCAGCTGCGGGTTCTTATTATGGAGTCGTTTTGGCCATGATAGGGCCAAGAACGACTCAGGGATTTTTTTTCCCCTGTCTAAGCTATGAATCGCTTGTTGGCTGGATGTATGCAGTGGTTGGTCTTTGGACTGTGTGGAGTGGGATTGAAAGCTGGGTATGCTTGAGAAACCTGGGTTTGGGGAGCCACACAGACAGAGTCAGATGGATGGATTTCTTCTCCACAACCCCAAAAGAGCACTGGCAAGGGAATTCAGGGCCTGAGGGACTATGAAGCACAGAAGGGACTGATTCCTGGTGTCGGGTGTGTGTGGGTGTCTTAGAGGTCAGGCTAGCTCTGGTGTAGGCATCCTTAGCTCTTCCATGATCTCACACGCTTAGCATTTAGCTTCTCCCAGCTCCTTGATAGCCTGATAAGCCCTACTGTGTGGGCTTGGCTGATTTGTGTACCTTGGCTATGTGTAAGCCTGCTTAGTCCCTTATTCCTTGGGGAATCATGCCCAAATCGGGGGTGGTAGTGTTGCTGAGAGATTGATGAGCACGCTGGCCTATGGTTGGGTGGAACATTGCAATGATGTAGCTGGTTGTGGTCCAATTTCTTTATGAGATAAGTACCCTTGTCTATTTCATCTCTGCAATTATATTTGATGGCTAATGAACTATGATGAGCATGTTGAATGCTTGAATGTATGTTTGCTTCCGCCCTGTATGCGAATGATTATGCATCTTAGCATGTTTTATGTTTTAAAGAATTTTACTTCAGCATTTTATGTATGTTCATGTTCATGGGGCTAGTTTCCCGAATTTTTTGATGTATAGTAGCATCCTCTTCACTGGTCGGAGGGTCGGCGACATTACACATGTAATTGAAATCGGCCTTGTTTCGCTACAAATTTTTTGTTTCTTATGGTAAATGGAAAGGCTAAATAAATATAGATGAAAAACTTAGCCTTAGATTGAAAAAAAGGTAGGATTAACATTAGAAAACCTTGTTACACTTGCTTGACATGACCATAATCTTATAGCATAGCTTAATGGGGATATGACCCCACCTCTAAAAATTTCAAAACCTAAAGACACCTTAACATGACAAAAAATTGACATGACAAGGTTGGACTAACTCTGTACTAATGAGACTTTTCCAGTATTAACATTGGCTCCAACTGGGGATGATAACTTCACTGTGAGGTAGAAAAAAACCCCACAAATCAATGATTTTTTAATCACACTTTTCCTTTTTTTTTTTTCTCTCTTTTTCTTTTTTCAATTTTTTTTATGTACAAACAAACTTAAAAATATTTGTAAATGATTAAATAACGACATTCTTCAAACTTTAGATCCTTCACCTCGAGATTCAATGTTTCCAATATTCCATTCACTCTTTCAAAAATGCTAAAATGAATATGTACATTGGCTATTTACATCAGACTTCTTTGTTCTCTTAAGAAATATAATGTTTCAAGAGTCCTCCATTAACCAAAACTCCTCCAATTGGTTAGCCATTAAGATTATGCAAAATATAAGTATTGTTTCCTTGATAAGAAACAAGTATATAAGGTCCCTTCCATAAATGATCAAGTTTATTAACCTTATCTTCACTTCTGGTATCCCACTTCAAAACCACATCTTCTAGCTGAAAATCATCAATTTTTGTTTTCTTATCAAAGGTCTTCTTCTTTTTTTCCTGATGAAGTTGAATTTGGCCATATGTCGTTTCCCTCATCCTATGAACTTTGATCAATTGATTTATTCTCCTATGTGCATGATTTGGCTCTTCTTCTTCCCCTTCCAGCAACTTCATGACTCACAATCCTAAAGAAGGAGGAAAAGCAACTTTTGTCCCATAAACCAACTGAAAGGGTGATGTACCAATAGACCTTTTTGCGAATTATGTTTTCCCACAAGGCATGCTTTAATTTTGTGATTCATGCCTTTTGTTTTCTTCTAACAACCTTTTGATAATCCGGACTAGACTTTTATTGGATGACTATGCTAACCCATTTATTAAGGGTAATAGGTAGTGGAATGATTTAAATTGATATGGTCATCATGGAAGAAATCAATCATATTTTTGGATTTAAAGGCCTAGGCATTATCTGTAATGAGTCTCCTTGGGAACCCGAACCTAGAAAGAATATTCCCCTCCAGGAAGTTGATAATGACCACATAAGCAGCTCTTCTAGTAAGGATAGCATCTATCAACTTTGTGAAATAGTCCGTAGAAGTCAAGATCCATTTATGTTTTCCTCAATAAGTGGGGTTAATTTTCCCAATGAAGTCAAACCCCCATTGCTGGAAAGGAGATTCTATTGAGATTGGCTGTAAAGGAAAAGAAAACAACTTCTTCTTTCCATAAAAGATATGACATTTGTAACAAGCTACAACTTCGTTATACACATATGAAAACATACTTGTCTAGTAAAAATCTTCTCTCAAAATATTATTAACAACGACTTTGCAAAAGTGATTTCGTTCACATACACCTTGATGGAACCCTTTCATGTTTTGAGTAGTTTCATTTTCTAGTAAGTAATTTAATAGGATTCCCCATGGATCCTTTCAATATATGTAGCCAACTCATAATACAAATTTGTTTTTCTTGTAATTTCACTTCCCTTGCTGTAGTCTTGCTTAATTCGGGTGGTTCTTGCAAATTCCACAACACATATACAATGTTTCTATACCAAGGGGACAAAGAGAAATCTAGTGATACCTGCATTTCTTGAGATGATTGATTATGCATGCTACAAATAATGTTAATTTCCAAGCAATCACAATTGGGTTTAGTGAGCAACCTTGCTAATCATTGTCCTTTAATTAGCTTTGTGGGTATAATATATAGATTATATTCCAATAAAACAACAATCCATTTAGCTCTTTTTCCTTCTGGGTCAGGCAAAGTTAAAATGTCTTTCACCATGGTATTAGGAACAAAGGCACCACATGAGAATGTAGAACATAAACCATGAAATATTTCAGTGATTTGACTGATGTATATGCTTTTTTCCATCATATTATACTTGAATTTTGCATATCTCAGTAGTTTGCAGAAAAGGGAAATAGGTTGCTCTGCCTTATCCTGTTTTTTCTATAACAATACCCCAACAATTGTATGCTCTGATGCAAAAGAAAAAATCATGAAGTATTTGCTACAATTAGAGTTGATTAAAACACGTGCTTTTGTCAATGCCTTTTTGATATCATTGAAATATGTTTTTTCTTCTATTGTCCACTCAACTTCATTTTATTTTCTTAGCATGTTAGTAATGAACTACAAAATATCAACAAAATTCGGAACAAAACCTTCTCAAAATTTTTATTGTACCAATGAATGACTGAATCTCCTTTTTAGTCCTTGGAATACCAATTTTCTGAATGGAAACCACCCTACCAATATCTACTTTGATTCCATCTTTCAATATTATATGTCCCAACAGGCTTCCCTCTTTCATAGAAAAATTAAACTTCTTTGGGTTAAGGGAAATACCATATTTCTACATTTCATAAAGACTTGTTTCAAGTATTTCAAATGATCGATATCATATTTGGAAAAAAATGTTATATCATCCATGTAGACAACCGCAAACTTGTCTTTTTCCTCTGCAAATGTTATATCCATTTCCCTCTGGAATGCCTGCGAATTCATTATCCCAAAAGGCATTTTTGCATACATAAAAGTTCCCCAAGGTGTAGTAAAAGTTGGTTTTTCCTGTTCTTCTAGGTGAACTTTGATCTGGTTATAGCTAGAAAAACCATCCAACATTGATATTCTTTCAGCCCCAACAACCTTTTGCAAAATGTGGTCCATTTTTGGGAGGGAATAATTGTCCTTTAAAGATACTTTATTCAAGTTTCTAAAGTCCACACACAGTATAATTTCCTCGTTTTTCTTCCTCACAGGGACCAAATTATCTACCCATCTAGAAAACCTTAGAGAAACAATATATTTGCATAAAAAATCCTTTTAGCATCTTTCTTTGTGAGTGGCATGAACATGGGGTTTATTCTTCTTAGATTTTATTTAAATGGATTTTCATTAGGCTTTATGGGAATAGTATGATTAATTATGGATGTATCATACTCCTTCAAATATTCATAACTCCAGGAAAACACATTTAAAAATTGTCTCATTAACTCAACATACTTACCTTTTTCTCCCTGGGACAAGGACTTGGAAAATTTCACCATCTTCGGTTTCTGTTATGTACCAATATTGAAATATCACACTTCATTGCTACCTGGAACAACTTTAGGGCTTTTAGCCACATCATTACTATAAAATAATTTTTCCAAAGGAACTAATCCTTTAGGAATGGAATTAGTATTTAATTGAATAATATCCTTACCCCCAATAGTATTCAACAATTCCTGTGAATCATGATCCCAAACTTCAATATTATTTTCTTTCCCATCCTTTTCTTCATCCTGATTTTCCCCATCAATTTTAGTTCCTACAAATTCGTCTGTCGGCTCGAAAAAATTCTTTATTTGTTGATCATCCTCAAATAGCTTCCAGTTTATTACATTATCTAGTATGGAAGGCATGTTTCTAACCTAGATTTCATACTTCTTGTTTGGATGGATTGGAATTTTAAAAGTACTAGCATCGGTAGCTAATGTTTCAGCAATACTAGTTTGTTCTCTTGGAATCGAGAAAATTTGATGTTTAGTGAAGAAATTTCCAAATAAATCCCATACCTCGTTTATGTAGGCTCTCATTCTTGGGTGTTTGGTTCTTAGTCGCCATTTACATGTTTAACTATCAATTTTGAATATCCATATATAGTGATCCTTTTAGCTCCCAAATCTTTTAAAATGTTCAACCCCAGAAACATAGCTTCATACTCGGCATCATTGATTGTGCACTCAAAATCTAGCTTGAAAAAATGAAGCTTTAATTCATTGCTAGGTGTTGATGTAATTGTAACTTCGGAATGTATTCACTTGTATTTATTATGTATTGTACCCCGATGTTTATTTTGGGATGTGTCTATAATGTAATTGAGTCATGTCATGCCTCGATGTTTCGATCGGGAGTTTCTATAATGTAAACAAGTCATGTCAAGTCAATGTGGGTAACCCTCCTATTGTTTAAGGGTTAAATTCCCTGCAGTTCTGGGGCACTAGGGTTATTAGACTCAATTAGTGAAGTCGGCCCTAATAGGGTTTAGTCAAGTCGAGAATTAGTATAAGTAGAGAGCTAGCCTCTCTATTTATCACACACTCACTCACACTCAGTTGTAGCGCATAACTGAGGAAGAAGAAGACACTGGGGCTAGGAAGAAAGAAGGTTATTGATGTCGGGAGATCATCTTACTATTTTGGGTTTTACTTTTGGTGTTTATTCTATCTCTGAGGAAGTTGCAGGATTTTCTCCATTTATGGTTTCCCCGAGGAAAAACAATGTGTTCATTGTCTCTTGTGTTTGATTGGTGTGCTTGTTATTTTCTCAGTTAAAGATCCTAATATAATGCTAGCTTAATGTTAAAAATCTAACATGGTATTAGAGCTAACCTAAGAAGAAGACACTGTGCAAATGCGGGAACTAGGGCTTCCTACTTTGTGGATCTCTCTCCACAGATTTTCAGCAAAAGAAGGTTGGATTAACTCTCCTCCCTAGGTCGCATCTTTCTGTCGAAGCAGAATCCAATTTTGAGGTTTTTCAGTTTTGGACCAGACACTGCTGCTGGAAATTAGGGCTTTCCACAGAAGTGAAATTTTTCAGTGAGCCCAGGCCTGGCTTGATCTCCTCCCCAAAATAGAAGTTTAGAGATCAAGATCAAAGCATTTCGTTGGACAGAACTCCGAAAAAGCAAAACCCTAATCTGCTCCTAAACCAGCACTGTAGAATTTCAGCTCCAAATCCAGATCCGACATCTTGACCTGGTAAGATCTAAATATTTTGTATTTCCATTTGAGGTTCGCAGTTAAGATGTCTCATCATACCAAGCTTGATGAAAAGCTTGAGGGAGTTGATAACTTCCGAGCCTCGAAGTATAGGATCTCCCTAGTTCTGGAAGAAAATGAGTTGAACTCCTACATCCATGAGGAGGTTCCAGTTCTAGAGGGAGATGGGGCTAAGGCCTTACATAAGAAGAATTTGGTTATGGCAAAGAAGATTATTTCTGATTCAATCAAGGATCACCTCATACCACAGGTGTCCTCCCTCAAGACACCTAAAGCTATGTTTGATGCCCTAACCAACATTAGAGGAAATTTGGGGTCTAAAATGGGCCTTATAAGAAAACGCGCCAACAATAAATTTTGTGAGTTGGAATTCAAGAACCAATAGAATTTCAATAAAATGAGTCAACCATAATGGTTGAATTGACATATTTGTCATAAAATAAAACTACTTTTTTTGTTCATATTTTCGACATATCTCCTTGTGTTTTTACTCAAATTTTAGGCAAGAGAGCTTGTTGTATGTGGAATTTAATTCCACATCCAATGAGTACCCATAATTCATACTTTTGATATACCTCGCTACCCCCAAAATAAGAAATACCTGAAAAAATTTGATGATGACATCATCATCACATTTTTTAGGTATTTATTATTTTTGGGGTAGCGAGGTTCATCAAAACTATGCAATGTGGGTACGTGTTGGATGCAGAATTAAATTCCGCATCCAATGAGCTCTCCCACTTGGAATTTGAGTAAAAATACAGGGAGATATGTCAAAAATACGAACAAAAAAGTAGTTTTTTTCATTCTTCCTCCAAAATTAATAACTATTATTTTATTATTTTAACTATTATTTTATCATTTTCCTTAGGAGGCCCACTTTAGACTTCAAATTTCCTCTAATGACTGTTTGAAGGGAAGAACATAAACCGAAAGATGACTCTAAGGAACCAACTGAAGAATGTAAAGATCCAGAATCAGGAAACCATCCAGTCATACTTCACAAGGGTCTCCCAGATCAAAGAACAACTTGAAGTAGTAGATGAAGAAGTGGAGAATGCAAAAATTGTGATGACAACCTTGAATGGTCTCCCTAGGTCATGGCATTCTTTCATCTAAGGAATCTATGCTAGCAAGAAGTTAGTCAAGTTTAGTAGACTGTGGGAAGAATGTTCACAAGAAGAAGCTCTAATAGCAGCTTGAGAAGAAAAGATGGGAAGTGAAGATCAAGTTCTCACAGTACACTCCAAGAAAGGAAGAAGGGGAAATAATCATCACCAAGGTAAGCATTCTCATCAGAAAAGAAGGGATCGATCCAAACTCAGATGTTATACATGCGATGAAATAGGACGCTTTGCTAGAAGTTGTCCCATGAATAAGAATGGATCCAAGAAGAAGAAGAACTCCAAAAGAAGACATCATGCTCACACTACTGAGGATGATTATCCTCCCAGGAAGAAAGTAAAACAAGAAAGTGAATACTGTTCAAGTGATGAAGAATATGTTCTGATCTCCACTCTCATAGGAACTGTCACTCATGGAAGCAAAGATTGGCTTATTGATAGTGGGGCTTCCAAACGCATGACAGGTTTCAAGGAATCTTTTGAGAAACTATCCGAACATAATTCACCCCATAAGGTGAAACTTGGGGATGAATACCAATATCCCATAAAAGGTAGTGGTGAATCCTCCTACAAGCTAGACTCTGGCAAGTCTATGAAAATGAAGGATGTCTTGTTTGTAATAGGACTAAAGAAGAATCTTCTCTCCATATCGGCACTAGATGCAAAAGGCATGAGGGTTGCATTTGTAGATGGCCAAGAGGAAAGACTATTGATGATGCAATAGTAATTGGAGAACAAGAAGGAGGATTATACAAATTGAAGGGCCATCCAGAACAAGCTTTGGTCCATGACACAGTAGAGCCAAATGAACTTTGGCATAGAAGGCTTGCACATGTGCACTACAGAGCACTACCACTTGCAAGCAAAGTTGTTGAAGGTCTTCTAGAAATTCAAGCAAAACATGAAGGAGTCTGCAAAGGATATGCGAAAGGAAAGAATACGAAGAAGACATTTCCAAGTAGCGAGAGCAAGGCAAAAGGAATCTTGGAAATCATCCACTCCAATGTATATAGACCAATGTCATCAAGTTCTGTAAGCATCAGCTTGAGAAGTCAGATTTTCTCAACCATCAACAAGCTAATCAGATTGCTACCCTTGAGCAACAAATTAAGCAATCACATCTAGCTTCAGCCACTTCATCTTTCTCCAGGTTAATAGTTGAACAATTTAAGCAGTTAGCTTGCAGAGTTCATGATCAATTATGTCAATCCATTTCTAGTTTGTAGATAGGGTTCAATGAAATGAAATAATTTTTTAATTTGTTTCAATGACAAGCTGATATCCTGCACAATCATCATGATCGAATAATAGCAACACTCAAAGCATTTAAAGACGTACTGGATTGGAAAAAACACATTAAAGACAGACCATGGGATTTCCTAGTAATGGATAAAATTCGGGCCAAGAAAACTAAAGTCACAATCGAGACCTGGGGAAGAATTTGAGATGCAATGGACTCCAACATCAAATATGGACAAGAATCATGCAAACGTAGATGGTCGACCGATGAGGTTTTGCTCCATTTTCTGGAATTTCCTTTGTTATATCCATGTTATATCCGATTGACAAGGCACCCTCTCCCAAGCTCAAATTAGAGGAGATGGAACATAATTTTGTTGCATCCAAGGAACAGATTCAGGAGGTAAGCCAGCTCATGTTACAGGATATCTCGAGGTGGATCGAGATACCTAATGCTGTAATGCTCAGGATATAGGTGTACCTTGCACAGTGGAATAAATTCAAGAAGAGCGATGTCGCCTTGCAAATCTCAAGAGCGGGAGTACACCTAGAACACATGAAGTATCAGGATGTTGATTATTTAATAGAATTAGATGCCAAGTGGCATTCTGCCCTTGGGAAATATTAACTTTGTTTTATTTTGTAATCAAACATCTTGGGAGTTTTCCTTTTTTGTAAAAATTGTAATATTATTTAAAGGGAAGGCTTTCCCAAGTAGAGGGAGGAACTTTGGTGGAGATTAAGCCTAGGAGCATATTAAAGAAATGACTGCCAAGTTGCATTACAAGAAAGTTTATGATTTTGTACTTTGTAATTTCTTACAAGTTAATAAAATTTCACTTATTTCATGCTATGTTTCTTGGTTTTTCATTAAATTTCTTTAATGAATTCCAGTCATTCTTCCATCTTTATGGCATGCTGATTATCGATTGTATCTATTAATGTGTCGATCCATGTATTGATTTTTCATTACACAATTGACGTGTTGAATGTATGTTGAACAAATGTCTTTGTTTCATCTATGAGATCTATTTCACAACTGATGGTTAGTTAATAATCTCTGGTACTAATTTGTCAATTAGTATTGCATCTTGGATACATTGTATATTTATAATCTTTAGATAAACCTTTGCAATGTTTTGTGCAAGCTTTATTTGAAGCTTGTTAAAGGAATTGATCTTAATTTGCATGCCTATATGTTGAGTAATCAAATTCTTCTACCTTTTATGCTTTACGATTGTCCGAATTTAAGTCCATTTTTCACCCTGTTTAAATTTTATTAGGCAGTTAGTTCAAGAAACAGTTACCTTGAATCTTTTTGTTAGCACTTGTGCTAAACTTTGAAAATTTTCACATATGTGTTAACACTATTTTTGGGCTAAGTAGTTGGTAAGGGATTAGGCTAGTGAAAGGAGGAATAAGGTCTGTAAATTTTCATATCACATGACCTTGAAGAATGGTAATAAGGTTCTCAAGATGTTCGAAGGATCTTCCTAGGTTAGAAATGCCAAATAATTGAAAGATTTCTGATTTGTTTAACTTTGCAAGTGTGTATGAATGATAAATACGCTCCAGGTTAAATGGTGAAAGCAATAAACGACTTAGATGCATATGTGGAGGAAACTGAGGCTGCAGATTAATTTTGCTAAGGGAAAATGCACGATTTTAAATAAATTCTACATTGACGGAAGGAGATTACTTTTCAAGAAAGAGCGACCGTTGGATGTACAGGGAGAGGTAGATCGACGGTGTATAAGGATTTTGTTGAGTAAACACGCACAGACATACAAAATATCCGCATTTGCAAAATCCGGTATGAACAACATATTTCAAGGGTTGACATATAACGATGATGAAGATCTATGGCCAAAAATGATTTCACAAGACAAAGGTGAGAGGAGGAAGAAGATAAGTTTGTGTGTGAAATGGAGATAAAGCATGGATAAAACCAATGGTGCAGATTTCCAGTGGGAGAGATCTAGGGTTCAGAATCATTTCAAGAGGGAGACATGCTCACTATGAAAATGGAAAAAACTTTGTGAAATATGGTGGGCCCGAAAGCGCTTCCATGGTAAACATAGGGGAAGATCAATGGCTATCATCCATTCATGCATATCCAATGAGATCTGGCGGTGTACACGCAAATCTCTAAGACAACTTACACACTCAAAGTCAGAGAGGGGATGTGCGATGGGGAACATGCGTAAATGACGTGTCCCCTCAGCATTGGATATCGCGCTCGAAGATCGAAGGTACAAAATACATGTTTACAAATCATGATGGTTTATAAGGCTAATCAGGTTGACATTAACTGCGTAACGTGGGATTTGAAAAACAAATAGTCTATTACTACTCCTGCCACCCTACAACTCCAACATCCACCAAGCATCAGTCAGCTGGATACAATTGCAACCTCCAAAAGTGTCTACCGTCACCACTAGGTACTCGTTCATCATTTATCAACCATTTTGTATTATGTGATTCATCTAATTGAAAGTTCCTCCATGGCCTCATCTTTAAAAATCCTTGACCCGTCCGAGAATATCATCTATGATCAAATTTACGATGCTTATGATCCTCATTTGCAGTTGTCTAGTTTCAGTGATGCCCAGAAGGCTTTCCTATCACCTTCCGAAGACCAGTAGGAACTGTTGGTAAATTTAAAGCCATCCTTAATAGGTTTCACATTAGAACAATTTCCCCATTTCCCAGATATCGTACAAAGGGTAGCCTCTAATTATTCCGCCACTGGTAAGTTCATCTTATATGATACCCATTCCCATGTCGTTTTCAAAATTAAACCAGAAGCTATCAGGGATTCCCTAGGTCTCTTCGAATCCCTATGTCAGGCCCTAATCCCCTTCACTGAATCATAGGTTTTGTAAGTGTCCAAGAAAGCCAACCTAGAATCCAAGAATAAATTGTTCTAGACCATTTTAAATACCCCAGTTCCCTCAGAGACCCTTATCACCCCACTTTCCTCTGAATTGTTCATAAAGCTTGTTGTATCAGCCATCTCCCTCTTGAGTCAAATCCTAGGTCTTGATAGCGATATCATGGTCTCTGAAGTAATGCTAGGCATTCTCCTTAACCTAAGCCAATCCGAAGAAGTTATTAAGTTCAATGAGTTCTTGGCGAGAGAAATCAATTCTCAGCTTGAGAAGTTTCATTTGGATAAGCACTTTAAATACCAGGTGTATCTGTTTTCCATCATAGTCAGTTCCAATCGGTAGACCCTTGAGGACATGGATCCAGAGGTGTTCAAAGATTGGCCTCGGTTTGTCCAAAAGATTCGAGACTGGTATTACACCCTATTCATTGACAGAATTGACCTCGACATCTCTAGACTATTCAACCCTAAAGAGAAGAGGATATTAGAAGACATGAAGGTTTCCTTGCAGCAAGAGGGTATTGGAGATTGGTTCTTGATGCAAAAGTATTTATTTATCAGGGTATATGGTTTTTTTGGTTTCCCCTTTCGTGCTACCAATTTTCCTAACTCCCTTAGTATTCGCACTAGAATTGATTAGGAAGAGGATTTCTACTGATGAGGAGAATTTTAATGCTCACAGGAAGAAATCTTGGATCAAATACCCTATTAATTTTGGGCCCTTTGTTGTGAAGACGCCAACAGGATTACCAATGGTGGAGAAATTTTTGAAGGACATGAACTTTCAAGTGACTCATGTACAGAATTACGATCGTAAAGGGATCATTTCCTAGAGGAGGGTCCAGGTGCAGAGGTCAGTCTTTATTCACTCCATGATTCCTGAGTTGTCCCAAGAGGAAAATTATCTTTCCTATGATTTTGGTTGGACTCCTGCATTGAAAATTCAAGCTCCTAAAGAAGTGCAAGGTACGGTCCGAGCTACTCCCTTCATTAGAGGAAATTTCAACTCAAAATGGGCCTTTTAACTTTAACTCAAATTCCATGTCATCATGTGTTAGCCAATGAAATTGCCTTAAATTTGAAATACCGTATAGGTCTTAAACACCTTTTTAATATAAATTTGGGGATAGGTATCGTAAAAAAAACTACTTTTTTTGTTTGTATTTTCGACATATCTCACAGTGTGTTTACTCAAATTTCGATCGGGAGAGCTCGTTGGATGCGGAATTAAATCCTGCATCCAACAAGTATGCACTCGGCATACTTTTGATGGACCCTGCTACCCGAAAAATAAGAAATACCTGAAAAAATGTGATGATGATGTATCATCACATTTTTTCAGGTATTTCTTGTTTTTGGGGTAGCGGGGTCCATCAAAAGTATGCCGAGTGGGTACTCGTTGGATGCGGGATTTAATTCCGCATCCAACGAGCTCTCCCGATCGAAATGTGAGTAAAAACACGGGGAGATATGTCGAAAATACAAACAAAAAAGTATTTTTTTTCTTTTCTTCCTCCAAAATTAATAAATATTATTTTATTAATTTTTTTTAGGAGGCCCATTTTGAGTTGAAATTTCCTCTAATGTCCTCTAAACAATGATGGTCGAAACAAAAGGTATTGATCAAAGGTGGAAGATATGCAATGCGATGAACAGACTACTAGAAATATGCCTAGGATAGATGTAGAGGAGGGCGTAATCGACCTGGAGCAGGAGTTTAATTTTGAGTTTGATTCCCTCAAGTCAATGATAGAAGAAGAGCTTGCTACTGAAATCCCTGTTGGAGGGGAGGCTGCAAATCAGGTGGTGGTTGCATGACCACTAGTGGTTGGGGAACCAATCACTACACGATCAAAGGGAAATCCCTCAAGAGATTCACAGTTAAAGAAGAAGGAAGTTAAGGATCATTTCCTCAAATATCAGACATAATCCTTCACCTTTGTTACTAAAGGACAATTCAAGACTGAGAAGAAGATGTTGGATATCTATGGGAAACTCAAGGATCAGGTCAAAAACGAGACTCAGAGGTGATCCAAAGAGTTGAGGAAGTTGTAAGGTAGCAAGTTCTTCTTCACCACTGGAAGGAATATTACAACTAGCTCTTTGAATCTGGCCATTGATAAGGAGGAATGAGTGTCAGAGATTGAGTTCAATATGGACCGGTTCTCAATCCTAGAAAAGATTGCTTTCCATAAGGGAGTTAGTGATCTCATATATTCTGACCTGACCAAGGAGGCATTGGCCCATCTTAAGTCCCAAGAGAGGGTGGATAAATTCAAAACCCAACTGAATCAGGAAATGACAACAAATAAGGCTTGGAACCTAAAGGAAAAACTTTGACATGACCAGGTGGTAGATCTCACTACACAGAACTCTCTGCTATGGCCCCTCTCAGCAGAGCACCTCATTTCAATGGAACAACCTACTTCAACAGAGCAGCATGTTCCTATAGGGTATCCTACCTCATCAGCTAAGCCTCTAGCAAATATCCAGGCTTACAAAAAGAGGATAAAGATACCTATCATGGACATCCAACTGCTTCCTCAAACTGTGTAATTACAAGGAGAGATTGAGACATCGCAGCATCAAGTTGTGGATCTGAAAGGCCTCCTTGTTGTGTTGGAGGTTAACAAGGGTATGTGGGAAGAAGAGAAGTGACAAATGCAGGAAAGTATCGATGAGTTAAATGAATACAACACCCCTGGATATAAGTCACCCACCGCTCTAGTGATCAAAAACACGTCTGACATTTCCCTAAAGGACTTGGAGATCACTCAATTAAAGGAAGCAAATCGGGAGCTTAAGGACAGGATCATTGCAAAGGAAAGTGAAAACTCTACTAGAGAGATTAAGACACTGAAAGAGAATATAGTCAGGTTTAAAGAAAGTATCATAAGTTGAATTCCCCTGCAAGGTGCTAAGCATCTTCTTTGGGATGCATTGATAAAAGAGATATCCCCATTAGGGAAACAACTGGCCATGTTGAATGAACAGAAGTAAGATTCTATGGAAGCAAGCAAGATATGTAAATCCCTACAATAAAGTCTGATAAGAAATTCGAGGGAGGATTCCCAAAAGGAATTATTGTCCTAAACTCAGCATGTGGGGAGGAACTAATTGCTCCGGAGGTCACTAACAGAATCACACTTCTGGTGGCAGCAAAAAGGATGATTACAAACCACAACCTATTACAGAATGCACTTGCAAGGATTGAAATTATGCATCAAGGGTTGGAGAAGTTCAACAAATTATTCTAGCTTTTGTTTCAGAAAGGATTGCTCGAGTTTTGGGGTCTTAATGGGAAGTTGATCCCTCAGGGAAAGTACCTTGATCTCTTGAATCAGGAAAGAGTGAACCATGCTAAATTTTAGGGTATGGGTGGAGGGCTAAAGGGAGAAGTAGTTGTCAGCAAACATAGTGAGAACTTTGAGTTGCTGACTCAGTTTCAAATGATCACATCTAGTCTTCCTACTGGCAGTCATAATACTTTGATTGATCTGGATGATGTCCTAAAGGATTTGTTTGAAATGACAATCCCTACAGATCAGCTATGGAAGGAAATACATAGGTTGAGTAGTCAACAAATCACAGGAGCGGTCAACAGTTAAGTCATCAAAAGGTCGTTCAAAGATGTTTTGAGTAGTCCCTTTCACCAAGCAAGCCAGAAAGCTACAGATATTGAGATTTCCATTTTTGATCGGTCACGCGCAACATGGCATGCCTTCTCGAAATGTTTTGTGTGCACGACGCATATTCCACGTCAGAGTTTGTTATGATTTATGATGTACTTTCGGGTTTGATTCCCACAATGTAAGTAATTTTGATGCCATGTTTTGAGATCCATATCGGGGTTAAATTGCACTATAAATGTAACCTCTACGGAGGATTAAGGGTTGGAACTTTCATTCGGAATCCTTTTGTTCTTGGGTTTTTGTAGCTCTGTCATTTTCTTAGAAGTATTAATTAAAAGTATTTTGTGAGTTTTATGAGATTCATCAAGTTGTTCCATGTTCAATTGTGTTTTCTTGTATTTCACATTTCCATGTATGTGCATTGCTGCCAATACATTTCTAGATTGTATGTAAGGAATTCGTCCTTGTTAAATGCTCCTTATATCAAAAATTGTATTCGTTATGTGTGTATGATGACCGATATGGAATTCACCCTTAGATAGATGCTCTGTTTCAGTTATTAGCCTCTATTATTGTTTCTACTAAAGGTGTTCCAAGAGATTCATCCATAGCCTCTTGTTTCATTGGGATTTCTTTATTTCAATCTATCATTACATCAAGTTATTAGACTGAGTATAATAACCATGTTGCCTCAGATTACATAAGAGAATCAACATTCATTATTGATGTAATCCCCTTGAATATTTTCAAGTTGTGACTCCATTTCCCAATGGTACTTCTTGTTTTTCCGTCTTACCATATTTAAAATTACAAATATCCTATTATTATCATTCATGTAGCCTTCTGATCACTTGTTTAAATCCATGTGTGTATGTCAATGACCTTGTGACAAAGAGAGAGCCCTATCTGATTGTATAGGCTAGAATACAGTCTAAAGATTGGTTTGAAATGGTTTCCCCAGTGATCTCCTACCACAACCATAGGAAAATCATTAGGTGATAACACTTTCTTCACTCGTCCTTAAAATATCTCGTCGATATGACAAGCCCTTGTTCCAGTGGAGGCCTTGTATCCATAGGAATTAGTCATCCCAAACAACTCAGGGATCGGATCTTCTTTGTGTGGGATTGATTCGAATCCTTTCTGATTGGACATTTTCCTTCTATTGATTGCCTGCCTTGTAGTTTTATCTAGCAACCTACAAATCGGGCCTTCAACAATTCTCTATGGGGTGACTCAAGGAGAATTCAACCTTGTACAGTAAAAATTTAATTAACTTGAACATATTAGCAATCTATCAATTTCACCAAATGGTCAATCCTAATAACATCACGATCACAAAAATAATGTCGAGCCTATTGCAGAAAATTCCCACAAGAATAATAATGAAACATGAAGATTTTAGAAAACACAATAAAATTTGCAAACCAAATTCCTAATTTGTTGGAGCCTCAAAATATAAGCACTAACTAAAAATACTTTTAAATTATTGTATTATTTTAGTAGTATAAATAATAAAAAATATAAACTTATTATTTCACTTAAAATTTGCTAGGCATTTTGAATAAACTGATGCCTTACTTATACAGTCTTTCTCTATTAAAATTGTCAAATATTGGAATAATATAAACGCTCTATGTTGTCAAATTTGTGATTATAATAATGATGTTGGTTTTCATATGTTAAGCATTGCACATTTAGATAAGAAAATATAAACGAATTGGTTGAATAAATTTGAATTGGACTCTTATTTTGATGAAAACCTTCAAGTGAGTTAACACATTGAAATCATTCTAATTTGTAGAAGTACAATCAAATAATACGAAACTTAAATTGCAATCATCAAAATTAATTAGGTATTTAAATTTCAAAAAAAAAATTGTTAATTCCATCTCAAAGATTAAGAACATTCCTCAACTAGATAAACTTGGTTTAACAAATATTTGGAACAAACTAAAAATACTATGATTATCAAACTAAAGGTGAACTCTATGGTCAACAAATCATGAGGAGTTTTCTAAAACTTTTCAATAAAGTACTTGTCTTTTATTGTTTCTTTTACACTCATAATCCTTTGTAATTTAGTTAATGTAGAGTATGTTTACATAATCATCTTTATTGTAATTAAGTTGTAGTACAAGGTCTTATTCAAATTATCAATTTATATTATATTTACTTTATTTATAATTTTAATAAATAATTTTCATTATTTTTTTAAACTAATGCATTTTGATAATGAAATTTGATAGTAAGTCATGTTTGTGATATATAGAAATAAATGTGTTGTAATTGTTTGAGTCATATCCTTTTTGTGTTTAATATGAGGTGGCATATTATATTTAGATCAATATGTATAGATTAATACTCCCAAAAAATTTAAATATATATTACAACTCTATCAACTTCATTGTCGGCAATGAATGACATATGGAAATATCTTGGCATTTTTTATATACTATTGTTTTTTTTATGAATAAACAATATTATAGAATTGAAAGACTCATTATTTTCTATTGTTTTTAAGATTTAATGACTGAATTTTTATATTTGGAACATGACAATTACATTTGGACCACTTGATTAATGAGAAAAGTCAATAAAACAACAATATTATGCTTTAGTATATATCTAATAGTATAATACATGGATCCTATGCTCGTAGGTCATTACTCTCATCATCTTTTGGCTGTGGTATGTAAATGCTCAAGACTTAGTTTATTCGGTTATCACCCAATAATTTTCCTATGGTTGTGGTAGGAGAATCATTGGGGTAACCATTTCAAACCAATCTTTAGACTATATTCTGGCCTATACAGTTAGGGAGGGCTCTCTCTTTGTCACGGGGTCATTCACATACACATTTGACTTTAAACAAGCATTCAGAAGGTTGGGTTTCTGAATGGAACTGATTTTTACATTTTAAAGAGTATAAGACAGACAAATATTAAAGACCATTGGGCGATGGAGTCATATCCTGAACCATTCAAGGGTATTATAGTAGATAATGATCAGTGTTTTTCCCTTTGTAATATGAGGCAAAGTGGGTTTCATATTCGTTCAAATATATTCAAGTGGTGGTAGGGGAAAGGAGAAAAATCCTAGTGCAACAAGAGACACCTATCTATGAATGAATCTCTTGAAAACACCTTTAGTAGAAGCAATAATAAGGATAATTGTTAGCACTATTTTTGAGCTAAGTAGTTGGAGGGGGTTAGAATAGTGAAAGGAAGAGTAAGGTATGAAAATTTTCTTATCATGTGACCTTGAAGGATGTAAATGAAGTTCAGTGGGTATTTTGAAGGGCCATTTCTAAATTGGAAATACAAAACAATTGAAAATTTCGAGTTTTCAACTTTGCTAATGAATGAAAATGAGAAAGTCTGTTCCAAGTTGAATGATGATAGGGAATGTATAGCCTGGATGCTCAACGGACAAGATCAGAGGCCGCAAAACATTTACACTAAGGGAAAATTGGGAGCGAAAAAGCGGAAAAGGAAAAATTTTGGTTATAAAAGTTGGTGAATCCGCTTTCTGCAATTCGCTATTTTGCTGAAAGGAAAAGACGATAGCAAAAAAGCGGAAAAGGCAAGTTTCGGTTGTGAAAAATTGGTAAACCTGACTTCCGCTTTCTGCAGTTCGAGATCCGACGGCCATGGATGACTCCGAGATAAATCAACGGTCGAGGAAAAAGCAGGAAGCAAAAGGGTGGAAATTATAAAGTGGAAATATAGGATTTGGTCGTAAAAAATTTGGAATCCCTCTTTCCGCTTTCCACCAACCCGTACGATCGACAGTTTAGATATTTTTCGCACAAATCAAAGGCCCAAAATGGAGCGAAAAGGCAGAATTAGAAAAGTCAAAATTGAGCATTGTGAAAGAATAAATCCCGACTTTCGCAGCACGCAACCATGATCTCAGATCAGCGGCTGGGAAAGTTTATGTCTAAGATCTATGGTGCGAAAAAGGGAAACATGTGCACAAGGTTAGTAGATTTCTCGATTTGCGAGATCAAACTAAGAGCTACGAAAAGCGGAAGGTAGGATTCTGATTTTTCATAACCAAATTTTCATATTTCTGCTTTCTGCCTTTCCACTCCCTTCCGGGTCATTGATCTATGCGAAAGTTCTTTGAACCATCGATCTCACGGGCTGGTGGAAAGCAGAAAGCGGGCTTCCAACTTTCCATAACCGAATTCTCTGTATTTCTCCTCCCGCCTTTCTGCTTCTTTTCGAGCCCTTGATTTTCAGTTGAAGCTTTCCACACTGTTGAGCCTGCGGATCACGAAAAGAGGGATTCTAACTTTTTTACGACCAAATTCAGTATCTTCCGCTTTTCGCTTTTTCCTTTCCGCAGAATAGCGCATTAGGGGAATTTTGAGGTCAAAAATGGGTCTCAAAACAAAAAATGTATTATCAAACTCCACTTTAAAAAAACCAATCACATTCTAGAGGATGACATCATCTATAATAGTTGAGGTGGCATTGGTTAAGTTAAACATGTTTATTTGTCAAATTGTAAATGGTGAGTGAAAACTCATAGTTAACAATATCAATGTTGTAGGTAAAGTACTCATTATGGAAAGAGTACTCATAGATTATTTGCGACTATAATATAAATGTACTAAAGTACTTAAAAAGAAAAGTACTCTTCATATTTCAATATAAAATAAATTACAAATACCAAAAAACTAAATATTTTATTCAAATGTAATTACTTTTTTATATTTCAATATAAAATAAATTACAAATACCAAAAAAGTAAATTGTATATTCAAAATTAAAATTATATAATTTCATTTTTAATATTTAAAATATTTATGTCAAATTTTTATTTAAAATTAAAATCACTTTTAACATCTTATAATAAAAATAGTTTGATGATTAACAGTTTTTTTTAAAATACTTATTATATATAATAATCTATTATAATTATTATTTAAATATAAAAAAATATATTTATTTATTTTATAAAAATAAAATATTATATTATAATAAATTACTATACATATTCTCATTCACTTGAATTTTAATATTAATATCATTTTTTAAAAAATTTAGGTATTATTTAAGGGTCATATTTTATTATCAACTTTTAACTTTTAAAACACATGCATCTATACCAACATAAATTAGACACATACATTCAAGTTACAAAACCAAATACATACATAAAACCTTAATGTAACAATTTGAATAAACTATTATATCATAATAAGATATTATATTATTAAAAAATTTATTACATATAATAATAATGTTTATTACATATAATCTCATTTGCTTAATATTAACACAACATTTTCATGGTAGAAATTTATTTACTATTTATTCATCTTAATATTAACATTTTTTTAAATTTATTTAATGATGTTATTAATTATTACATTAAAAACAATATGTGATATACATAATATATATCATAAGAAACTATTAAAAATGAGTTTACACATGTTTTTGAAGGTGTATTAAAAAGATGAAAAATAAATATAAAAATTGTTTTTTTTTAATTTATAGTTTTATATTTATATTTAAAAATTAATTTTTATTTTTAGTATATATATGTTTGTGTGTGTGTGTTGGTTTGAGTGTTATGTGACTTGTTGGGCGAACCTTTATCTAAGAAACCATGACCCAAGGACATCTAAGATGTCAAAATTACCCGAGCATCGCACCCGGCCTGGATCGTACCAACCCTTAGCATGGTTGGATTTAAATGTCGCCTCCTAGTTGCAGCGAGTTTTGATCTTAGGCCGCTAAGAAAACGAAACCCCTCTCAACCGTTTTCTCTACCAAAATTTATATATAAGAAATGACAATTTATTCATTTAAATTTAACTTTATGTTTAAAATTCAAAATTATAAACACGGTTTAATAACATATTTTGAATATTGAAAAAAAACAACTTATGTTTCAAATTTCAAAATAAATATATTTTATGTTATGAGTACATTATTCATCATATTATATTCAAAATTAATTTATGTACTCAAAAGTACTTTACTTTTAGTCATATCAAAGATGATTTTTTTATTGGTTTTATTTTAAACATCTTTTCAATTTAACTTAAGTATAGTTGTATTGGTTATAGTGTAAGAGATGAGTTGTAAAAATAACTTCCCCACGAAGTGCCTAACTCATAATATTGTTATGAGGTCCATTTTATACTTCAAAATTCCCCTAATGGAAGGTGGATTTACCAACTTTTATAACCAAATTTGTCCATTTCTGCTTCCGCCTTTTTACTTCCCTCTTTTCCTGGACCGTTGATATATTCCAGAGTTATCCTTGACCATCGAATCTCAGACTGTGGAAAGCGGAAGTTGGGTTTACCAACTTTCACAACCGAAACTCTTCCTTTTCCTCTGCCGATTTTTCCTTGACAAAAATGATTTGCAGCCTTTGATCTTCTCCGATGTGTATCCAGGACGTCTATTCTGGTAAGCTTTTAACTCTTTCTTTCAGTGGTCTAAACTTTAGCAAGAGAATTTAGTGCAGATATGTAAAAATCCTCAAATTTTAGCATAGGTGCTAACATATTTAATCTCCATATTTCACATATTTTATAATTTTGTTTCATATCAAGGTTGTTAAAACGATAGCCATAAGTCTATTTTTTTTATAAAATATTAATTTTATTGATATAGAAAGGACTATAAACTGAAAGGTAACAATACCAAATGATGATTCATTATTCTGTGAATGACTATAATAATACACAATATCTGTAATAGTTTATATAATATCAGGTATAAAATATTTATTTGATTTGAAAGAACGTTTTGTCCTCTACACATAATACATGAAATTCAAGATTTTTGCAAGTTATATGGAAATTGTCATTTTGTAACAATTGTTTATCTAAAGAAAAGGCTCAACCTTTGATAATTTATCTTCCTAATATAGTTATTTGATCTTGGATTTGTACATCTATAATTTGACAAATTGGTTCAAGTCATTATGAATCTATGATTCTATCATTTTTTTTCTTAGTTGAGCACATGTTTGAATATATTTGTAATTTGTTATCTTTATTACTTTTAGTGTGTCACCATCTTTTGAAATTTGATGTTTATTTAATTTTCAAACTTGTTTTGAAAACAATAATATTACCATCACTATTATAAGTTTGAACATTATGTGTATATTTTCTATAATTTAAAATATTTATTTTGTATTTATTGAAAAATTATAATATTTTTTATGTATAAATAATTTGCAATTTCTTAATAATCATCTAAAAAAAGAACTATTAACGAGATAGAAGGGACTATGAACTGAAAAATGACTATTAACTCAAAAAAAGACACCAATAGTGAAGGTAGAGGTAACTAGAGTAGTGAGAGAGTGGAGTGCAAAAAAAACCGCATTGATTTGAAGCAAGAGGTCCGTTCTTTGAGGACGCTACATTCTTTACTATCTTCCCTAAGTTATCTTGACCCTTCCAATTATCTAAAAGAAAAGTGTCAAAATTCTTCTTGGTGATCTGCATATTCTCCACTCTTACAAGAAAATTGTAGCAAATGGATAGGTCCAAGAGAGTCATGTTTTACATAATAGATATACTTTATGAATTTAGATTTTGTGGTTTTCTAGAATTTTACTATTTTGTTTTTTAATTAGAAGTTTGGAAAAAGGATATAAATACTAAAATTTAATTAATAATATAGCACATAAAATTAGAAAATGTTAATTGTTAATTTGATTTTAGAAATAATAATAATAATAATGTGGAACATAATTTTAACATAAGGATACTCCATTAATAAAATAGATTAAAGTAACACATATCATAATTACAAACTCAAATAACTCAAATAACATGACATTAAAATGCCCTTTGCTCAAGGGATTGCAAGCTACAAACTATACTCCCAATAGTCCTCTGAATCAGCTTTGGCAATGCAAGGGAATGGTTCTAACCAGAGGAGGCCAACAACATTCTTTAAATGGCCGAGACAATATAATTATCACCAAAAACCATGGCAGATGAAGACATGGAAGACATATTAACCGGATAATTTCTCATCCTTAGCCTTGTTTGTGTATTTGATTTGCGAAATAAAAGTGAAACAAAAATACAGAAGAAACCATTACATTAAATGGTCAAGGAGAAAATGCTACTAATAAATAGGAGATCTTTGAGGAGTGCCCTTTCTCCTACTCAGAGAAGCATATTCTTTGTGCTTCATTTGTTTAAACTAACATAATTTCAAGCAATGCAATTTAAGTTTTTTAGTATATTGGGTTTATAAAGAATGTTATATATAAATTGAAGAGAATAAAACCATGAAACATATTTATATTGGTATATAAAAAAATGTAATAGGAATTATGATTTCATTCACAATAACTAATTGTAAATATCAATAGCCTCTTCAGATAACCACATCTAAATTGATACAAAATAAATTGGTCCACATATTTGGAAAAAAAATATAATGGTAGTGCTAAAAAGGGGATTAATTAGTTATAAACACATGTTTTGAAATTTTAATTAGTTATAAAAAAATACAATTTAAAGATCTGGAAATCTTAGTTAATACAACTATTCTATTTTTTACATTGATTATTTCCATGAATAACAGTTATTCTTATAGGCTTTCGTCTACCAATGTAATGGAATTGCATATGACTCAACCAAGCAACTCGGTTCCTAAATCCAACTTGACTTAGGTTTTTAGGTGTAAGTTTTGTGTGTTTTATGGATCTTTCTACTGGAGCACAAGTTTCTGGATTTACCTATATAAGAAAAAAATTGTAAGCAAACACACAATAAATTTCAAACATTAAGTAATCCACTTATAACACTTCAAAAATTGAATATAAAATTATGAAATGAATCAAAAATATTTACTCATGCTTGAATCACTAGTGATGTGCATATGAGGTGTGTCATGTGTGTCATCTAATCGTGGATCAAAGTTGAAAACAATCTTCTATAAAAACCTACATAATTTCATTAAATATACATAATATATATGAGTTTAGTAAATACTTAAAAAATAAAAGGATACAAAAAACAATAACTATACTTTTTTCTCTAAGAATTAAAATTATACTAAGGAAAGTAAATATACTTACATAGCTATCTTCATTCATCTCACTTGCCATTGTCTTCTTACTATCTTGATCTCCAAAAATAGGAGTTTTTGAAGGATGTTTGGCTTGCTCTACATAATCCTATATAATGATATGCATGTACAAATGAGTTTAACATGATCAATGTTATAAACAAAATGTTGTAAAAAACAATAGTATACTTACTTCAATAATATGCTCATGGGATGCATTACTAGTGCCTTCCATAATAGAAGATGAGCATTCATCATCTAGATCCAATCCACTGAATGTTTCCACTATTTGTTCTACTTCATGGATATTTTTCTTCTCCAATTCTATACAAATCTATATAATGCGTACTCATGTTAACACTACAACTTTATATGCAAGTCATATCAACATTACACTAAATGAAAACAGTAAATTTATATCAAAATATCATATAAAAATACTGACACTTGCCTCATTATCATAATCATTGCATGCACCAGCATTGGTGCCTATGGTTGAAGACGACCCTTCATTAGAACAATATAATTGAACATTTTTTTTATTTAAATCCCTTTTTATGTGTCTTCATGTCTTTTGATATCCTTTGATTTATAGGCATCTAAGTGTCGAGAAATTCTTTCAAGGACCCCACTACTTAACTCGTGTTCATAATTCACTTTCTATTAAGAAAACTAGTAACATAATTAATATTTATAAAACTAGATAAGATAAAAGTAGACTATGAAGCTTGACTATGAGCATACCTCTTTACATATATCATGTTCTAATAGACGTCTTCTTAAGATTTTGAGAGCCATTTCCATGCGAAACTCAACCCTAAAGCTCCTTAGTTCATTATTTTTTTGAACTTTTTTAGGATATTTTTTTGGCCAATGCAAATCATGAGAACGTGAATTACCCTTTTGAGGAGGTGGAATTGGACCAAGTTGATGGAGACATTGTCGATGTTTATTCAATGCATCAACAGTAGTCACAACATATTTACTCTTACATATACCAACCATACAATAATGGAGTGGATGTAGACCAGGTTTTTTAACTACTTTGAAATCCAATTCTCCCTCTTGAAGCTCCATAATAAATTGTTGAAAACATTGTCAAATATACATATTTTAATCTCAATCAATACGATGCATGTAGATTTTTTCAAATGTGTTGTACCAAACATATGTACATTTTGTTGGCCTATTTTGTTAATAGGTATTGTAGATATTTATTTTGAATCCCATTTGCATATCCACTTATTTACAAAGCAATAATATATATTCAAGTTTTTTTATTTATATTTTTGAACATCTCTCTATTTCATCTACTAAAAGTAACTAGGCTTGCAAAGTTAGAATCTCTGAGTTGTTTTGAATTATAATACATATGGAAATAAGCAATGTTTTTAATAAAAAATGATCTACTATTAGCTTTTTTTGTCTATTCCTAAATTGGAGTGACAGTATGAGGACTGGTTAGCATCATATCGGCTTGGTGAATTCTACAATCCATCTATATCTTGCTCAAAGTTTGTTGTTGATATGACTTTAGGCAGTCTCCTTCCAACTTCAAAGGAGTGAGAAAACAATAAAATATGAGAGAGGAGGCGAAGAGCGATAGAAGCCAAGATATTTGCAGTGAGAAAACAATAAAAGACAAGAGAGGAGACACTCATTACCGATGGGTCTGCCGAGAGCCAATCATCGCTAGAAATATTACATACAAAGAGTCTGTAAATAAATACTTTGGAAAAGTTGACAATGAATTTGAAATCTGATATGGAGAAATAAATAAAAGCAACCAGATCTCAGAGCTGACACAATTATTTTTGGACATGTTTGGTTACTTTTCCTCGCAATGAGCTATGATTTTATCTTTAACAATAAATATTACATTATGTATTCAACCTGGTGTTCGTGTTTGCATACAATCTACAATGGGTGTTTATGAATGGGCATGTCATTTGCTTGAGAACTTCAACGTTACCGTAGGGGCGTTTGATCCTTCAAAGATCATATTACACAACTTGGGTCACCCAATATCATTGTGAATTAGCACAACAGAGAAATTAAGCAACATAAAACTTTGCAAAACACAAAGGGTTAGATGGAAATATATGCAGAGTGTGGTATGTTTTTTTTCTTTCGAATGGAAGCCAAATCGTAGAAATCTAAAAAAATGACCACGAACAATGATATTACACAGATAATTTTGCGAGTGCAACCTTTCCCAATGAACCCAACAAAAAGTTAGCAGGCTGCATGCTATTGGGAAAACTGTAAAATCCATTTTTTGAAAAAGGAAGGCTTCGGCTGTTATCCATGGAGAGGTTTGAAACATGCAAACGACAATTTGCTAAAAGTTGGGCATAAAACTAGCCTTGATGGTAGTCAAATTGAGGAAAAAGGAATGTGAAATACCTCTGGTATATGAATATGATTGTCGTATTAACTCCACCTGGATGTTACCTGACACACAATAAACCTATTTTTTATTAAACCCCGGAATTTTCAGCCATCACAATAGTAAAGCAGAGCACAAATTGGTTTGGAGAGCAATACGAGAGTTTCAGGCTAATCCAGGGTACCTGCAAATTTCAACTGGTCTAGTTCAAAGCTCGGAGTGTTCAATTTCTAATAGGAAGGCACAAAGTTTAACAAATCCCTGAGCGTGGAGTAATGGCTCCTACTTGGAGAGAAACGCAGATCTGGACTTGCAAATATGAGCAAATCGGGAAGGAGTAAATGCTGATATCATGCACAGTCATAGCAGGGCATCGTCATATCATCCTTCATGACATCGCAACGGAGGGAAGGTGAACGTAGAACGGGGTGGATAGTCACTGATGTTGGATGGATGTCACTGATGCTAGATGTATGTTGTGACATGGTATCCATGTATTGATGTTGTATGTATGCAGTGACATGGTGTCCATGTGTTGATGGGTGTGTCATGGATGAATGCCATAACCCATGTATGGCGTTTATACCCTTCTGACATGCTCTTAAACAGTCTGCAGTGGGGTGGATAGCACTCGCCTTAAGTTCCATGTTTAATTGCAGCATTCATCTTCTAATCATATATTACTTATGGAAGCTTTTTACATTAGTTAATTGTTATGTTAGATTCTGGTTTGATGTTTTAGTCATCTTCATTCTAATAAAGAGGAACACATGTTGGATTGGTACATCAAGAAACTATGAAATATACCATAATTTTCGATTGCGGCATTCCTCCATGGTTATCCCTAATTCTAACAATTCATATTTGCAATGTTCCTCGAAACCTTTTTTCCTCAAGATAGTCCTATAGTAGCAATTGAAACATCTCTTCATGATTGTAACAATCGAAACATCTCTTGATGATTGTAACAATCTGACATTCGTCCATGATTATGTCACATTGTGGTCAATTCATATAGGAAATGCATTTGGCATGTTACAATGTGCCTCATAACCCTTCAGGAACCCCCTACATACTATTTGAATGCTTGCATTCTCAGATGTCTTTGTCACATTATGAAATTAAACAAAGGCTATGTCGCATTGCCACAAATTGCAAGGGTTTTATGTCACAAAAATTGATGTTTTGTCGCATAAAACATACTATATGGAAATAACATTAGTTATGTCACATTGTGACGTTGTACGTCTTCATTATAATTAAATAAAATTATTTTCAATTAAATAGTTTTATTATATTATTATTACTTAAATGATAACATTTTAATCAACTAGAGGTTAACTAATGTCAAACCTTACTTAAAAAATTCAACCATGGGTTCCTTTGGCCAAAATAAAGACAATCATGGTTGACCAAAGTACGCTATGGTTCATTACAATGCCGAGTATATGTTGACACAACCAAAGATTCCACATGATAATAACGTCATATTTGTCATTCATTAAAGATTATGTCATCTTGTAACATTTATAAAAAGTTACATTGTATTGCAACCTTCATTGAATGTTAAATTAACATGTTTTATTTACATTAATTGTACTTTTCAATGCTTTTAATTAAAGAAAAATATTTAATAGGCATGAACATCATAGACATGTATGCCACTAAGAAGAATACCTTTTAAACAAGGGTCAGTGCAAGAAGATGATGGACCTTTAAGATGCAATCCTAGTTTTCAAAAACAACATCATGTTACCAAAAAATACATCAACCCGAGCCTGACATAGCACTTGGTATGGTTCAACCCAAGCCTGACATGTCATGGAACATGTAGGATAGGAAGACAAATCGCGTACGCGTTATATTACTACAAAATGCGCGCGCGATTTGTATAGCCAAAACGCGCGCGCGATTTGTATAGCCAAAACGCGTACGCGAGTTTTAAATCATAAAAAAAAATTTAAATACACAGTCCCCGATAAGGGGTAAGGGGTAACAAACAGAAAATTGAAAACTTCATGAAGGGTGGACTTGTTGGTTAAAAGTTCTTATTCATTTGAAAAGAACATGAAACGGGCCTTGCTGGTTAAAATTTCTTATTCATTTTGTTCTAAGAAATTTATATAGATACATAAATTACATTGATAAATCAAAGATTTTTGTGGCTAATAACACAACACATTAATAAATCAAAGATTTTTTATTAATGTTGAGCTAATTTTTTATTCCCTTTCGAGACTGTAACTATATCGTGAAAGGCTTTAGCTCTAAATCATTCCCCATTAGTATTATAGCATTAGGAATAACGGCAAAACAAAACATTGGTGAACTGCGCATGGATGGAGTCGTAATTTGGAACTCACCTGGTTTGGTGTCCGGACCTCCTCTCGCCTTTTGGCTTGTATTGCTGTGATTTTAAATAAAAAACAAACTATTCAGTTAAATTCATACCAGTCAAACCAAAATATT
>LPNX010455598.1:114010-273438 GCA_001517045.1 Pseudotsuga menziesii | reverse complement strand
CAGGCCAAAGGGCATGAATCGATACATGAATGTGCCCCATGGGGTTGTGAATGCTATCTTATAATGGTATTCTTTTTGTATTTGGATTTGGTTATAGCCGAAAAATCCATCCATGAAGGAAAAGGCCTCATGTTCAGTGCATGCATCGATGATCTGATCGATGAAGGGTGTTGGGATGTTGTCTTTGGGACACACCCCATTGAGGTCATGGAAGTCTATGCAAATGCGAATGGTACCCTGGTTTTTATTCATGGGAACAGGATTAGAAACCCAAGTGGTGTACGCAATGGGGTAGATGAAGCCGGCTGTGCGTAGCTTCTCTATCTCAGCTTTCACCACAACCACTTTGGAAGGGTGAATTAGCCATTGCTTTTTCCATACCGGGGCCACATCGGGCCATGTGTCGATGTGGTGTTCCACAATGGATGGATCTAAGCTGGGAATGTCAGTGTATGACCAGGCGAAGATGTCGGAGAATTCTTGGAAGAGAGCTTTGTAGGCAGCAACCTCTTCCGGGGAGCAATATGCCCCCAACATGATTTCTTCAACAATCTCAGGATTGGTTGAGATGTTGATTTTGATGGTGGGTGAGATGTTGTCCATGTACCCTTCTTCAAAGGCATCAGGTGCCGGGATAGGGTTCTTGAACCAGTTGACTTTCCCATGGATGAAATCTTTGGTCTGCATGGAAAACTGGTTAGACTGCGACACAAGTTCTTCGGGGAGGAAGAATGAGCGATGGTACATGTCATCCCATGGGTATTCCAGGGTGGTCAAAGCTTCAAGTATCTCCTCATCGTTGTTGAAGCAACAAAGAGACATGTCTGATGGACCATCGTTGGAGGTGGAGATAAGCGGGTCAGTTGAACTGGACATCATGTAAATGGACATGGTGTCCGAAGAAGGTGGTGGGGGGTGAAATTATTTGATCAAGGTGATCTTAGACTCAAGGGAATGTTGACGAAGGTTGGCTAACGCAATTCAAAACTCGGGCAAGTCTTGGAAATGGTGAGAGTAGTGTCCATACAATCCACAAAGGGCAGAAGCATGGTTTGTTCTCAATGCCGTGTTTCTGACTATCAGCACGGTTGGGAGTTCGACCATGGGGAGGTTTTCATTTTTATCCATGGCATCCAAATGCACATAGATCATTGCGATTTCAGGGTAGTTCTGAGTTGGATGGCCCTGTTGTTCGTAGATAGCGCAAGTGGGGATTTTTCAAGGTTCTGCGGTAGCTTTGGCATTGTTGTCCCTGGCCCTTTTGGGGTGGGGTGGTGTGGGTGTGGGTGTGGAGGTTGGATTTTGAGGGCCGGGTGGAGGGTTAGACTTGACCGCAATGGGTTGCAATGGGTTTAAGACAACCTGGGGCATTGCTGGTTGAGCTGGTGGATCAAGATACCACACCGAAATTCCCAATGTAAAGTTGAGTAGGATTAAGCTGGCCATTACCGACTTGCTCATGACACCAGGCGGGGGGAAGAGGAAGGGAACCATATGGACTAGAGATGAGCCTAGATAACTCCCTGATGGTTGCATGTGGGGATACAGTTGTGGTTGCAGCTGTGCATAATGCTGTTGCTACGGATGATGTTGCGGTTGCGGATGATTTTTTGGTTGGGGTTGGGGCTGCGGCTGCGCTTGTTGTTTGGGTGCAGCGGTGTTGGATGAGACCATCCACAAGTCTGCACTCTCATTTTATGTTGGTAGTAGTGACACTAAGAGGAAATGAGCCGTCATGGTGGTATCACCAAACAACCCAGGGCCCACATTCAATAATGGGGAGGCTGGTGTGTTGTCAACCATAGTGTTGATTGCAGAGACGACATTGGCATGTGTGGTCGTCCCTTGTGGCTCAATGGTGGTGATGGTAGGGATAACGTTGGCAGGTGTCGTTAACCCTTGCCAATCATGATAAGTGAGTTGATCAACCGTCACGATCTTCCCTTCGCGGGGGAACATCATGAGATAGAAGACAGTTGATGCAACTTCTCTCATGGCATACATATAACTTCTTCTTAGGAGAAGGTTATAGTCCAATTGAGTGTCGACAACCTCTATTTCAATCAGAACAGTCTTCCTGGATAATGTGATGGGGACATGGGGGAGGATTACTTGGGATTTAGTGGGATGGCCATCATAAGCCTGCAGAGTTGTGGAGGATGGTTGCAGGATTGGGGATCCAAGCTTCTGCTAATCCAGGGTAGACATAATGCACGTGGATGCCCCCTCATCCACTATGCACCAGTGCACGACCAGATTATGGATAGACACCAATATTTGGAAGGAAATGGTGGATGGCATGCATGGTTGTCCATTCTCCATGTCGAATGTGATCAACTTGGATTCGGAGGGGTCTACAGTGCCAAGGGTCCGTTGTGGCTATTGGGATACTGAGCCGATGATGTCATTTGCAACATGAGATGCCCTCGATGCATCTTGGTAGGAGGTGCCCGGATAGGGAGCATCTAGAATGACAGTGTACAGGTATCCAGACTAGGCGTAGATTAGGTCAAACTGTTGGGCTTTCAGTATGGCCTCCTCTTTGGATTGGGGACGTTCAGATGCAACGTCCTTTGCTATGGGTGGGAGTAAGGTCTTGAGGAACCAATCCAAGAATATCCTGTCATCAAGTTGGATTTTACACAAGCTGCGATGTCTGCGCCACTCATGGATGTGGTCGATTATATGTATCATCATGCTCTAGCAGTAGGATAATAGGATCTCCACCCCTTCATCATATCTGACGGGGAGTTGGAAATACTGTAGGAACATGAAAGCTAAGTAGTTAAAATCTGGGTACTTGGCTTGCGGTAGCTCAATGTACCATTTGGCTGCTGCACCTATGAGGGCACATTGGAATAGTATTAGCCTAATTGAGTCATCTATGATGCTATTTGAGGAGCACCATAGATGAAATTTCATGATTTGATTTTGGGGAAACTCCCTTGCCTTGCCTTCAAACTTGGGAATGTCTGATGGCAACTTGGTTGGCATGGGAGGCCAAAAGGTTTGATGGAAGATGGGGTTGTTTGTCAATCAAGCCAAATTAAGAAAGTTAAGATGAGCCATGAAAGGAATATTTGACCCCAGGTTGATGTGAGATGGGGGAGGTATGGTGGTGGGGTTTGCAGGTGCATAATGTACCTACATAGGTGGGGGTGGTGGTGCCATTGTAGATGGGCCAATGGCCCTAAGTGTAATGTGAGGGACAGTGTGAATGGAAGGGCCACTGCCCCCATGTGTGATAGGAGGGACATTGTATGTGGAAGGGGCACTGCCCCCCTGTGTGATAGAATGATCAGTCTATGTGGAAGGTCCACTGCTTGCAAGTGTTGCAGGTGGGATAGCCTGGGTGGTCACTATGGGTGGTGGTAGCTGACTGATGATAGCTTGCAAGACCATGCTAGGGCCACCTGTAGGGTTGTTGGTGATAATTTGTGGTGTGGACATGGGTCCACTAGCTATGGCTATGCCGAAAAATAGATCCGGGTTGGCACCAACCATGGGGCTTGATGGTGCAGTATGCAGATCTGGTTCAGACTGATATGGGTCTGAATCTGAATCAGAGGTTGTGTGTCCTTCTGATGGTGTGGGAGATCATCGAGAATGGTCTTGATGGTGTCAGTTCAATGTCCCGAATTGTGGTTGTTGGCCTCTTAGGCGTGAGGAAGAGCATGGGGGATCAATTATGTTAGATGTTTATCAAACTGGTGGGAATTATTTTTGGACCCTGGTTTCAATGGCTTCCTATTGGATGTAGGTGGTCACTCAGCCACCAAGACTGCCAGAAGATAGTGCTTGGATTTTTCCTCAAGGGCGTTTCTACTCAATCGATGGGGGTCGTTTCCCCTTTCGCTTTTCAATTCCTCTCAGCGGACAGCTACTTTGGGGTTCCCATGGTACTCCTCACAATGAGTTTCTGGGATGAGCCCAAGTAATTCCCACAATTCAGGGACTTATGTCGTCAAAGACTGCAGATTTTTTGAACTCAGTGTAAATTGATAAATTTTAAGGGCTCTCTCAATGTCATGAACTAAGTTGGGTTGATTACATGGTATGGTGTATATGTTTTTCTGTCTTTTTGTTATCAGGTGGCTGCAAGTGGTTTATGAATATGTTGTAGAGTTCATATCATTGTGTGTACAAGCAGTAAATAAACAGAAATTTGTAAACATATACAATTTTTTACCTTGAATGTGACAACCCAACTAGGTGACTACCTTACACCTATATTCTTCTTTAACGAAGAGAAGGTGTTGGGCGCTCAACATAATGGGACTAAGCCCATCCACAGGTCACCTCTTGGATGCAAGGTTGGTCAACAGGGAGGATGCTTAGCACCGTGAGAAGCCCTCCTTCTCTACCCCCTCTACCTTCCAGTTCATCTGTTTTTAATGGTTTAGAACAATATTCAATGAAAGGGCCTATTACTATACGAGTTGTGCCCTTCGTCGTATCCTAGAATACCTTGAAGGGTGATGGCTAGGTAGAGGAGGAAGGGTAAGCAAGGCTATTAATTTTATGTCAATTTTAGTTAAGCTACATTCATTAAGCCACTAAAAATTGTTTTGAATTTACACTTTGTTTGTACATGAAAATGCAACAAATTAAAATAGAATCATAAATAGAACTATTGTGCTAGATAGAGGTGGCTGAGCCACACTAAAAGTCCCTAATAAACTAAAAATTAATTTCTGATTGACAGACCGCACGTTTCGAGTCAAATTTGGTGAGGGGGTTGCACATTTTTTCCAGAAACAAGAGAGGGGGTCGCACAAATTTCATAGACAGAAGCGATCTGCCTTTTTGAGTGAAGTCACACCATTTAGGGGAAAAAGGGAAACTTGGTCGCACCTGTGAGGCCTAAAAGAGCGACCTCATCCCCTGTTCAAGCTCGATAAGTGTGACCTGCTCCAAATTTGGGGTTTTTCTGATCCTGAGTCAGATCCGGTCGACAGTAACCTGTACTGTGGCCAAACAGACTTGGATTTTCCTTGCAGAGGCTTTGGAAACAATAAAAACTAAAATTAAACAAGAATTAACCTAGATCTGACAAGAATTTTTAAAAACTAGGGCATAAACTGAAAAAACTTGAAATTTCAAAAAACTAAACTAGGGATCCTATGGGATCGACCTGGTATGGTTGCCAGTTCTGTAGCAGGGGTTTCTCCTTGCTACAGGGGAAGGAATGGCTCCCTTTTGTCTATAGGATGGAAGGGTAGGTTCCTACATGTGGAAAATGCAGAAAAAGAAAGCAGAATTGAAAGGAAAGCAAATGAACAAGAAATGGTTGTGAGCCCCTCCACAAATAGGGTTAGGGATTAGCTTCGAGAACCTGCAAACAACTATTGGATAGTAATAAACCTGCAAAACATGTTAGAAATAAATCTACGAGAAGAATATGAAAACCTGCAACCAAGCTATGGGTTAAACAAAAGCAAATAAATGAAATAAAACACACAAGTATACCTCTTCTTTGGTGCAATGGGCCACCATGCCCTGGTTGGAAGAAGCACCTCTCTATCTCACTCAGTAATGGAGGAGCTATGGCTCAATGGGGAAGGTGAGTGGAAGAGAGGGGGATGTGGGTGGCTTGAGAGGAAAAGAGTCTCAAGGCATCCACGGGCAGCATAACAGTATGTAAGAGAGGAGTTGTTTGAGAGTGACCCCCAGCCCTCCTTTTATAGCTTTTTTGGGGACTTTTAGGGTTTTAAGCCCTTGGTCAGGGCTTTAGCCCCTTTTTTGGGATTTTAGCCCCTTTCGCCCTAAAATTATCTTCTTTTAGGGTTTTAGGCTCCTTTGAAGGGTTTTAGCCCCTAGGAGAGTTATTTAGGCTCCTCTTTAGGGTTTTAAATCCCTTTTACTCATTTTTAAGACTTTTTGAGGGTGTGGGGGTCTAATGGGGTGTTACGAGGGTCGTGAATGGGTTTCCTTGGGTGGTGTAGGCCATGTAGTGCTGAGTGAGGGATTTTTGGGGTTAACAGACTTGCAATCCCAAGAAGAAAGTCAATTCACCCAACATTGACATTTCGAATTCTTTCTTCATTTCATAGGAAAAATATACACTTAGGATTTGAAGATTGCTTCCAAATATGATATCATCCACATAGACAACAACAATGATCATATTTTTATCTTCAATCTTTAGGTAAAGATTACTTTTAGTGGCCCCTCTTTTAAAACCTTGTTGTTTCAAGTAACTGTCTAGTCTTAAAAATCACGCTCATAGAGCCTTTTTGAGACCATAGAGTGCCTTCTTCAGTTTATAGACATAATCTTTTTTTTTTCTGACAAGAGAAACCCTTTAGGTTTTTCAATATATACTTCCTCTTCTATTTTTCCATTCAGGAATGTAGACTTGACATCCATTTGATATACTTTGAAATTTTTATGGCATGGCAATGCTAAAAAAATTCTGATTGCTTCAAGTCATGCTACATGAGCATAAGTTTTTCAAAGTCAATACCTTCCACTTGGGCATATCCCTTACAAACCAATCTTTCTTTGTTCCTTATTACTTGCCCATCTTGATTGAATTTGTTTTTGAAAATCCATTTGGCTCCTACAATGTTCTTATCTTCAGGTCTTGGGATAAGTTCCCAGGTCTCATTTTCCTTAGTATCATCTAGTTCTTCATTCATGGATTTGACCCATTCATCACTTTTGTTGGCTTCTGTAAAGTTCTTGGGTTCAACTATTGAGAGTACGGATTGTTCAACACTTGGTAGTTATATTCTTATTATGACTCCAACATTTTTATCCCCCATGATCTATGACTCCGGATGATTCTTCTGTATCCTTCTAAGAATGATTTTTAGTGTCAGGTCTAGGGAAGTCTTCTTCATGTTCTTGTGTATCTTCCTTCTCTTTGTTTTCTTCTTAGTTATGAATGCTCTCATCCTTTTGTAAGTCTTTTATTCCATCATCACATGTATTTTCAATACTGTCAAGGTTTTTCTCCTTCCTTGTTTTTGTATCATCTACTTTCACATCAACACTTTCTATAATTTTATGTAACCTTTTATTGTAAAACCTATATTCCCTTTTGGTGGATGAGTATCCTAGAAAGATTCCTTCATCAGTCCTAGTGTCAAACTTTACAAGGTCATCCTTGTTTCTTTTGATGTAACAGTTACTTCCAAACACTTTAAAATATTTGACTGAGGCGGGTCTCACATACCACAATTCAGAGGGGGTCTTATCCTTATTCAATCTAAGTTTCCCTTTGTTAAGTAGGTAGACAACTGTGTATACATCTTCTCTCCAAAATGAATCTGAGAGTTTTGCTTCATTAAGAATTGTTTTGGAAGCTTCTTGGATTGTTTTGTTTTTCCTTTTGAACAACCCCATTATGTTGAGGAGTTTTTGTAGCTTAAAATTGTCTCTTAATTCCAAGTCCTTCACATAAATCATTGAATTAATTGGAATTAAATTCTCCCCCATTATCTGATCTAAGACACTTGATTTTCATACCTGACTCATTTTCATCCATAGCCTTGAAGATTTTAAATTTTTCAAAGGCTTCTGATTTTTCTTTGAGGAATGCCACCCAGGTCATCCTTGTGTAATCATCAATGAGCAACATGAAATAGTGATCTCCTTGCTTGCTATTAGTTTTGGTTGGTACACAAATGTCTATGTGTATTATTTCTAGAGGGTGTGAGGTCATATGTTCTTTTATTTTAAAATTGGCTCTAGTTTGCTTTCCATGTTGACAATGTTTACACACAAAGTTTAGAGGAACTATAATTCTAGTTAAATATCTTACACCTTCCTTTGTGCTTACTTGGGAAATATTTTCAAAACCTATATGTCTCAACCTTCTGTGCCATAACCAACTTTCTGTTGCAGCTACAACTTTTATCCCCAAATTTCTGAATTTTGGGCCCCTCCTCATAATTTAAAGTCGTTTTCATCACTGGATGCTTGAATCGTTGGTCGTGTTTTATGTTGAATGATTTTGAATATTGGTTTCCATCCTGTTTTAAAGATTGCCTATGTATTATTGTATGGTTGGTCGCGGATGCGATCCTGGTATGCCTAGCCAGGGGTAAATTTTTTTTGTCTTTGAAGGTCCGCTGTTTCAGAAGCAAATGGCTTTCAACCATTGCTAGTTTTATAGTTTCGAAGTACTTAAATATTTGTGTTAAACAGTCTTCATCCTGTGTTAATCCGGTGGTTGATGTTTGGTTTCTTTTCCGCCGTTGCGGCCCCAATCTAATTGACCATCCAAAGCTTAAAGAACCCCGAATGCCGATGTGTTACTTTCCGTCGCGTGTCCGAAGACTGTTTTCTTCCGCCATTACGGTGGGGGAAGCCTTTTCCCTTCCGATGTCAAAGTATTTCGATCCTCGATTAAGTCATTCCGCCCGCATCGCTTGTCTCTAACCTTTTCACTTCCACCGTTGCGGCTCCCAAAGTGATTTGTCCTCCGAAGTAGAAGTCCGTCCGACGTTCGACTGAGTTTCCTCCTGCCGCTTGCCCGTAGTTTTTCTTCTTCCGCCGTTGCGACTAGGAAAGCCATTTGGATTCCGATGTCTAAACCCATCCGACTTCCGATTCAAAGTTTTTTCCCGCCCTCCCATTACATGCCGGTAACATTGACTCTTCCGTCGTTGCGACCGGGAAAGCTGTTTGGCTTCCGATGTTGGTTTCCTCCTGTCTTCCGCCGTTGGTTTTGCTATCACAAGCCTGTAGGAGGACAAGGTAGTATGGTTGGCACTTGTAGAATGATGGTGGTGCACATCACCATTTCCTGTGGATTAGCCATTCAGTCAGTTTAATTCGCTGCTGTGGTTTAAATGCATTTCCAACAAATGATACTCATCGTTTTATTGTAGGTAGTTTCCGGAGGTGGGTCAACAGAGGCGGAACGTTTGGTGAAGGTAGAGCCAAAACCAGCAAGAGTGTAAAATGGACAAACCAAAGAAAAGACAAAATAAATGGTGATAAAGTGGAAGCTCTGAAAGGTCCGGCAGTTAAGTAGCCAATCATGGGCATGCACCGGAAAGACAGAGGAATATGAAGCGTGGGGAGACTGAAAGGTCATTCGTTTGAGGGGAAACCCAAACAGTTGGCTATTGTAGTTTAAATATTGAAAAGTAGAACTGAAAGGGGAATTTTTCCCTCGAAAAATTTGTAAACCATTTTGGCTTGTAAGAGGAACTACTTCGTTTTACAATCAGAAACTGCAATTTTTTTCCTGCTGGAGAAAGTGAAATGTGGAATGTATCAATGTGATTAAATGAACAATGTTGAAGGGGAACTATTTCATTTTCAGATATGTTTCATTAACTGTGAGAGTGTTTGATTTCCTGAACCTATGTTCTTGTTGAATGTTCTTCAGTATATTTTGTGATGTTTTCCACTGTGAGTAATAAGTGTTGTTCATAAAACGATTGGCTATCTGGTTGTTTAAATATCTGTAATTGTTCATGTGTTTTGAAAGAAGTATCAGCTATCTGTAACTTTTCATAATGCATGTGCAAAATGTATTACTCACCAATAAATGATAATTTTTCTCCCTAGGGATAGTTTAGGTAGTTAGTTTATTTTCTTGTTGTATGTGATTTGGATGCTTGTGGGCCTTAAGACGAGAGGTAAAAACTTGCGCATCACATTGTGACTGCTCCATGTATCTTATCATCCTGCATGTTAATTAGGCACTTGCATTTCATAATTTAAGTCAAAATATAAAAACTCGGTGGATCGGGCCGCAACCGGTAAAGCCTTTGTTTTGTTACTTGACCTACGGTAGCCGAACCGTAAACCAGACGGATTCCCTATACCAAACAGTCAACGGGCTAGTTGGGAAAGTTGATTGGGGAGAATCCCTTACTGTTGCTGCCTACGATTTTTGGGGCCTCAACAGTTTTTGGCGCTAGAAGGAGGGCCGCCAGTGTATGGCTGGCCGAGGAAACTCATTTTCCCGAGAATATTCCACCGGTAACAGTTCTGAAAGCATTGGGTTTCATAATCCAATTCCGAAAGAAAGAGAACATCTATATTCTATTGGAAACAAAATTGTTAATGATCTGAGAAGACACACTAGGGCATATGTAAAAAAGATTGGAGGATTGCCAATCATCCCTGAACTGCCCAGAAGAGAGTATAAAAAGAAAAATCGTTCTGAAGTGGAAGGCTCAGTGTTGGTTGGATACTGGGAAGAACTTGTAGATACAGCCTTATAGGAAGTTGTGCTACCTTTGAATCAAGAAGGCCCAGGAACCCCTCACAGTTCCCCTGCTCACACTCTCGTTGGTTCACCTCCTCACTCTCCACCCAGACTCATGGCTGGCGTAAACGCAAACCAACCACCTAACCCACCAAATCCACCACCTGCATGGAGAGCCAGATCACCATTAAACCTGACACCTCCATTACACGACCTACCCCAAGCCTTTGACAAGATGTTGCCCAAGTTCGACCCAAATGAGAAAATACTAGTAGATGATCATCTGCAAAGTTTCTACTTGGAAATTGAAGGATTGAGGGCTGGAGAGCATGAAGATGTAGTCTGCAGACTGTTTCCACATACCCTTAAAGGAGCTGCAGTGTCATGGTACTTAGGGTTTCCTGCTAACTCTATCCCTGATTGGGATACCTTCGATAGAATTTTCAGAAGTAAGTATGCAACTCATAAAACTCATGCGGCTCTCATGAAAGGGCTGTGCATGTTGAAGAAAGAAAGAAAGGAAAAGGTGCACAGCTTCACACAAAGGTTTGCAGCCTATCTCAATAATTTCTCTGAAACAGATAGACCTTCAGACAAAGTACTGATTGAATATTATAGTTTAGCTTTAGGCCCTGATCTGGCCATGTTTGCCAAAGGCAGGGCCAAGCCTACTTTGACGGAGACCTATGAAGAGACTGAAGTAGTGGAAGCTGAAAGAGAAAGTATTGAAGACTATCTAGAGCAGTCAGGAGAAAAGGGTGCAGGAAGGAAAGCCTTATTGTTTACTAAACCTAAGGAAGAAAAATCTCCAGATTTGGAAAATATGGCCAAAATGATGCAAAAGCTGTCCAACAAAATCATAGACTTGGAGAAAGATAAGGAAGCACCAAAGTTTTATAAGCCATATTATAAGAAAAGAGAGGACAACAATCAGTCTCAACCTCCTCCGCACAATACAACATCCATGAATTTAACAGAGATAGGGATGGAGAATTTTTGCACTTTCCACCAACAACCCTACTCTGAAAAGAATTGTCCGCAATGGATAAATTCAATGATGTTGGTCATGAATCAGATGTTGGATTCTAGATTAACAAAAGAAGAAGATGAAGAAAGAAAAGAGAATTCTGCCTCTACTTCTGCGAAGAACAGGAAGAAGAAACCATGGCTTTATGGAATTCTGTCTCGTTATTTGATGCTGAAGAGGAAAAGACTCAGGGATACAAGGATGTTATGGAAACCAACGTAGACACAAGGATCCAAGGGACGGTCAAGGAAGACTCCCAAAGATTAAGAGGCTACAGAGGAATGTTAAGAAGAAATTTCAAAATAAATCCTTGGCTGATAAGATTCCAGAATTCGCCATTACTAGCCAAGATCCTAGGCAGAATGAGGCACGGGCGAAGCCAAGAGAAGAAAATGCGGATAAACCCCATCCCATTGAGCAGCTGATGGATTATGACATAGTGGAGGATTTAAAAAAGGTAAAAGCAAATGTGCCACTATTCGAAATGTGTAAAGTGCCGCATCAAAAAGAGAGACTCTTGAAATCACTTGAAGCATCAGATGAGAAACTGCCTATAGATAATCAACCTCAGGAAGAAGAAGAAATTGGAGAAACCAGTGTTGGAGGTAAGTCTAAAAGCAAAAATCCACCGTTCCTCCTCACCTTTGAAATTTTCAATCATAACGTGCACAATTGTCTGGTAGACTCAGGGGCATCAGTTAATGTCATGCCCATATCAGTATGTAAGAATATAAATGGGCAGCCTAAGCCATCCACGTGGAGGGTGGTTCAGTTGGATAGGACAGATGTTAAGGTAATTGGTGAGATGGAAGATGTCCTAGTCTGTCTAGCATCTAATGACAAAGTTTGCCAAGTTATTAACATCGTGGTGGCTGATATACGAGACGCTTACGGTCTTGTCCTGAGCACAGATTGGTCGGCCAAATTAAATGGATATTTCACCTCAGATTGGTCCCATCTTTGGTTTCCATACAAAGGGAGTCCAAACCAGATTAAGATTCTAAGAGAGCCTCACATGAAGTACAATGTTACTCAGATAGAGGAGAAGAATGTACCAGTGGATTCTGTACTGGGAAACTATTTTATCGAGTTGGAACCAGGGAATTATCAAGCGAAAGAAGCCAGTAACACATCAGAAACTTAGCCTAATCTCCTTTGATTCTCACAGGCTGATGAGATTGACTGTAATATAGTAAGCTTAGCAGTAGGATTAGATTCACCTTCAGTAGTTAGTGATTTTTGGATTTTGTTTTTTGATGGCTCTAAGACATTAGAAGGGTCAGGGGCTGGCTGTGTCCTGATCGACCCACAGAAGAATAAACATTTCCTTTCGTGTAGATTAGAGTTTGAGTGTACTAATAATACAACTGAGTACGAAGCACTGGTGCAGGGACTAAAGAAGGCAATTGAATTAAAGGTAAGTAATTTAAAAGTTTTTGGAGATTCTGAAATTATTGTGAAACAAATCCGGAATCAGATACATTGTGTTTTCCCTCACTTAAAGGCTTACTAGAATGAGGTATGGGATTTACTTAAATATTTTAATGCATTCAACATTATTTCAATTCCAAGAATTAAAAACGCAGCTGCTAATCTGTTGGCCACATCTGCCGCTAGACTCGTACCCACTAATAATCGTTGTTCTGTCAAACTGCTTTTCAGGCCCTCAGTACCGGATATGATCACCAACTTGCAGGTGTTCGACGATGATCAGCAAATCATAGAATGTTTGACAAATGACGAGGTGTTTAAAGGAGCGATCATAGACGATGAAGAGCATCAAGCCGAGATGAAATATGACAATTTCGTTCCTAAAGGCGTCAGAACGTTAGAAAAAATGTTCGATTTAAATGAAAAGTTCAGAAGACTAGCCAACGTGAATACCCACAGCTCATCTCTACAGTTCGAGCTAATAAATTTAGGGACTGAGATGAATCCAAAATTTGTGAATCTCGGCAAGTGTTGTTCACCAACAGAAAGAGACAAATTCATCATTCTATTTAAACAATATAAATATGTTTTCACATGGACATACGAAAATTTGAAAACATACGACACCAACATCATCAAGCATGTCGTCCCCATTAAAGCTGGCGTCAAGCCTTATCAGCATCCTTTGAGAAAAATGCACCCGAAGCTGGAACCACTGATTCAGAGTGAAGTGAAGAAACTATTGGATGCTAGAATCATTTTTAAAGTCAGACACTCTGAGTGGGTATCAAATCTGGTACCAGTTAGAAAAAAATCTGGAGAGATCAGATTGTGCGTGGATTTCAGAAATCTGAACCGAGCTTTTGATAAAGATATTACCCGGTGCCACCCATGGAGCAATTGCTCCAAATGGTCTCAGGTTCTGAACTGTTTTCGTTATTGGATGGTTTCTCTGGCTACAATCAAGTATTAGTAGCCAAGGAGGACAGGTTGAAGACACCGTTCAAAACCAAATGGGGAACCTTTGCCTATAGAAGGATTCCTTTTGGGCTTATAAATGCGGGAGCAACTTTTCAGAGAGCTATGGACATAGATTTCCGTGGATTGATCAGTCGCAGCATGGTAGTGTACCTTGACGATATTACGATATTCTCGAAAAAAAGAGGAGAGCACGAATTTCACTTAAGGCATATTTTTGAACGCTGTCGGAAGTACGACATCTCACTCAATCCTAAGAAATGTGTGTTCGCTGTCACAGAAGGCAAGTTAATGGGTCACATAGTGTCAAAGCAAGGGATCTCCATTGATCCAGAAATAATTAAGGATATTGAACAAATCCCCTTGCCACACAATAAAAAAGGGATGCAATCATTCATGGGAACCATAAATTTTGTACGAATATTTGTGCCTGATTTCGCCCAGACCGTCAAACCGCTACAGCAGATGGTGACACAAAATGCACAATTCAAATGGACCAAGATTGAAAAGAATGCTTTCAGCAAAATCAAGAATGCTGTCCTACATGCACCTTCCCTGAAGAGCCCAGATTTCGATAAAGACTTTATTCTGTATACATTTGCATCCGATGACTCGCTGGCAGCCGTGCTCACCCAAAAGGAAGAAGGGGGGGATGAATTCCCAATATCCTTTATGAGTACTGGTCTACAAGGGGCTGAATTGAACTACCCAGCCATTGATAAGCAAGCTTATGCAGTGTTTAAGGCAGTAAAGCAATTCAGGCCTTATATATTAAAGAATCGAACCAAGGTAATAGTCCCCTACCCAGCTGTAAGATCCCTTCTCATACAGAAAGAGTTAGGAGAAAGAAGGGGCAACTGGGTAATAGCTCTTCAAGAGTACGACCTTGAATTCAAGCCAGCCTCTATAGTTAAAGGTCAAGGGTTGTGAAAATTGATGACTAAAAGTGGGAACAATGAAGAACAAGCCTGGGAGGATGAGGCCGAATTACATGTAATGGATGTATGTCCTTTGTTTACAGCTCCCGAGTCTTGGTATAGAGACCTTGTACATTACCTATAGGTAGGGCTGTTACCTGAACATTGGAATTCCAAGCAAAGAAGAGCGCTACGTCTTAAATCAGCATCTTATCAAATTGTGGAAGGAATATTATTTAGAAAAAATTATGACGGGGTTCTTCTCAGATGCCTAGTAAAGGAAGATGTGAAGAAAGTAATGACAAAGTTGCATGACAGTCCTGCCGGGGGACATTATTTAGGAGACACTACAGCCCACAAGATCCTCAGGGCATGTTACTATTGGCCTATGCTTTTCAAAGACGTACACGCGCATGTTAGGAAATGTGATATTTGCCAAAGGTGTGGTGGGAGACAACCTAAAGCAGCAGCACCCCTAAAGCCTGTGATGAACACGGAACCATTCGAGCAATGGGGGATGGATATAATTGGAGAAATAAAGTCGAATTCCTCTCTGTAACACAAGTACATTCTGACCGCCACTGATTATTTCACCCACTGGGTCAAAGCTATCCTGCTACGCAAGATAAATGAAGACGAAGTCATCAGCTTCCTACAAGATCATATCATGAATAGGTTTGGAGTTCCAGTTTCATTAGTTTTTGATAATGCTAAGTACTTTTCATCAATTAAATTGACTGCATTTTCTCATGATAAAGGGATAAAATTGCATTATTCTGCTAATTACTATCCACAAGGAAATGGCCTGGCTGAATCCTCCAACAAAAATCTGATTAGAATTTTAAAGAAGACTGTAGTAGAAAACTAGAGGAGTTGGCACTCAGCATTACCAAATGCCCTTTGGGCCGATAGATTCACACCCAAGTCTGTGATTGGAGTGTCTCCATATATGCTTGTCTATGGTAAAGAATCCATCCTTCCTCCCAATATCATGTTACCATCTTCCATACTAGCTCAAGAGTCTAGGGGGTCAGATGATGAAGTTTTGCAAATAAGAATATACAATCTCCTGAAAGCAGAAGATGCTAGATCTAAAGCCCAAGAACGCTTTAAGCAATAGCAAGAGCTAGTTAAGAGATGGTTCGACAAACATAAAGCTGGAACAAAAGTCTTTGAAGTAGGAGACTTAGTCCTCAAATGGGATCACCCCCATGACGAGAAAGGAAAGCACACTAAATTTCAGCAGTTGTGGGTAGGCCCTTTTCAGATTGCAGCGAAGCTTGGCCCTTCTACTTATAAGTTGCAAGATCTGCAAGGATGGGAAGAGAACTTACCAGTAAATGGTTTGGTCCTCAAGCCGTATTTTTCCTGAGTTTGTTTGATTTCTTCTGTCTTGTATATAAATAATCTATTGGCTGTCTTTTGAGTCTTGTTTTACAGTTTGTTTTAGTTTGTTTTCTTGATTCTAATAAAGGGAATGAACCCACGGTTGCATGGAGAATATTAAAATGTTTGGGAATGATAAACATTTTTGGGTCTTAGACTATGTGTTTTGTATAAAATAATTTCTTCCAGTTTAGTTGTTTTCTCGAATAATTCTGTGTGCATTGAGGTCCTGCTTAACCCTTGTGAAATAAACCAGATTCAGAGAGTCTGGAATACTATGTCAAGGCTCCATCCATGTCACAATTAAAATGTTCTAAGGAGCGACGACAGAGGACCCACGAAAAGGAGCAAGGTGAACAGTATATTAAATATAAATGATCCCATGCCAAGAAACGAGTGCCAAAAGGCAAATAAAGAGTCAAAAATCCTATGAAAACATCACAAATCAAAGCAGGTGCTGAATCATAAGTACTAAATTGCCGAAAGATCCTCTCTGTCCGTGAGCTGAAACTTGAAGTACACCACTCACATAAAAGGACACTATGGGATAGAGGATCCTGAATTAAAATTCAGTAAGAAAGGCATTCAGGAGGACTCATAAGAAAAGGACAAAGGTACAAAAGAACAAAAAAGTGCTAAAATGGCATGGGAATGAGGAACAAACGAATATTTCTATTTACCATGTGCTACAATCCCGTGGAGTCCAAGATGTTAGTTACCTGAAGACAAGAATAATAATGAAACTCATCTTTCGACCTCAACAGATTTATCTGGACTTGAAAATCTTGGTTTCCACTCTCCCTTATTGGACTGACATCGATGATTAAAGGTACACACTGCTCTCATTTGAGAAATCCAGAAAGCTAGAAGAAATCAATAGATGCATTATTGTGAAATAGTGTGTCACCCAAAGAACAATCACCCAGAGATCTAGGTTCACCAGGTAATTGCCAATTGTTGCAACTGCAACTTTTCTCCCCAAATTTCTGAATTTTGGGCCCCTCCTCATAATTTAAAGTCGTTTTCATCGCTGGATGCTTGAATCGTTGGTCGTGTTTTATGTTGAATGATTTTGAAGATTGGTTTCCAGCCTGTTTTAAAGATTGCCTATGTATTATTGTATGGTTGGTCGTGGATGCGAGCCTGGTATGCCTAGCCAAGGGTAAATTGTTTTTGTCTTTGAAGGTCCATTGTTTCAGAAGCAAACGGGTTTCAACCATTGCTGGTTTTATAGTTTCGAAGTACTTAAAGCTTTCTGTTAAACTGGTGTCATCCTATGTTAATTCGATGGCTGATTTTTGGTTTCTTTTCCACTGTTGCAGCCCCAATCTGATTGACCATCCGAAGCTTAAAGAGCCCCGACTGCTGATGTGTTATTGTCCGGCGCGTGTCCGAAGACTGTTTTCTTTCGCCGTTGCGGCCGGGGAAGCCTTTTCCCTTCCGATGTCAAAGTCTTTCGATCCTCAATTAAGTAGTTCCGCCCACATCGCTTGTCTCTAACCTTTTCGCTTCTGCCGTTGCGGCTCCCAAAGTGATTTGTCCTCCAAAGTAGAAGTCCATCCGACGTCTGACTGAGTTTCCTCCCGTCGCTTGCCCGTAGTTTTTCTTCTTCCGCCGTTGCGGCTAGGAAATCCATTTGGCTTCCGATGTCCAAACCCATCTGACTTCCGATTCAAAGTTTTTTCCCGCCCTCCCGTCACATGCCGGTAACATTGACTCTTCCGCTGTTGCGGCCGGGAAAGCCGTTTGGCTTCCGATGTTGGTTTCCTCCCGTCTTCCGTCGTTGGTTTTTCTATCACAAGCCTGTAGGAGGACAAGGTAGTATGGTCGACACTTGTAGAATGACGGTGGTACACATGACCATTTCCTGTGGATTAGCCGTTTAGTCAGTTTAATTCCCTGCTGTGGTTTAAATGTGTTTCGAACAAATGATACTCGTCGTTTGACTGCAGGTAGTTTTCGGAGGTGGGTCAACGGAGGTGGAACGTTTGGTGAAGGTAGAGCCAAAACCAGCAGGAGTGTAAAATGGACAAACCAAAGAAAAGACAAAATAAATGGTGATAAAGGGGCAGCTCTGAAAGGTCCAGTAGTTACGTAGCCAATCATGGGCATGCACCGGAAAGATAAAGGAATATGAAGCGTGGGGAGACTGAAAGGTCATTCGTTTGAGGGGCAACCCAAATGGTCGGCTGTTGTAGTTTAAATATTGAAAAGTAGAACTGAAAGGGGAATTTTTCCCTTGAAAAATTTGTAAACCATTTTGGCTTGTAAGAGGAACTACTTCGTTTTACAATCAAAAACTGCAATTTTTTTCCTGCTAGAGAAAGTGAAATGTGGAATGTATCAACGTGATTAAATGAACAATGTTGAAGGGGAACTATTTCGTTTTTAGTTGTGTTTCATTAACTATGAGAGTGTTTGATTTCCTAAACCTATGTTCTTGTTGAATGTTCTTCAGTATATTTTGTGATGTTTTCCACTGTGAGTAATAAGTGTTGTTCATAAAACGATTGGCTATCTGGTTGTTTAAATATCTGTAATTGTTCATGTGTTTTGAAAGAAGTATCAGCTATCTGTAACTTTTCATAATGCATGTGCAAAATGTATTACTCACCAATAAATGACAATTCTGCTCCCTAGGGATAGTTTAGGTAGTTAGTTTATTTTCTTGTTGTATGTGATTTGGATGCTTGTGGGCCTTAAGACGAGAGGTAAAAACATGCGCATCACATTGTGACTGCTCCATGCATCTTATCATCCTGCATGTTAATTAGGCACTTGCATTTCATAATTTAAGTCAAAATACAAAAACTCGGTGGACCGGGCCGCAACCAGTAAAGCCTTTGTTTTGTTACTTGACCTACGGTAGCCGGACCGTAAACCGAACGGATTCCCTATACCAAACAGTCAATGGGCTAGTTGGGAACATTGATTGGGGAGAATCCCTTACTGTTGCTGCCTACGATTTTCGGGGCCTCAACACTTTCATCTACCATACTTAAGTAACATTGGTTTTCATTTTCCAAGATGTATACAATTTTTGTATTTCTCATTGCAATGCCAATGACCTTTCCTTATTCCTTATTCCTTATTCTTGATTTCACATTTTTCTAAGTCGAAGATAAAAATGTTTCCTTGGTCCCATGTTTTACTTCAACTGAGAATATTAGGCTTTAGGTTTTCAACTAAGAAAAAAATTTCTTCTTTGATCCTTTTGTTGACAACAGTTGTTTGTTTGTCGATTATTTTGGAGGATAGACTGTCTCGAAAAGTGACTTTTCCCTTATTATCTTTTAGTGTTGTGAATTTTGAACAACTATTGTCAAAGTGCCATAAGTTTTGGATTTCGGTTGCACATAAAGCAATCATAGAACTTTCCTTTTCTTCCTTTTCTCTCCAATACTTCTTTTGTTTGGTGTTTTGATATTTGATTGCACCAGTATTCCTTGTAGGAGTCTTCATGTTACAATCTCTTGCCATATGTCCATGGTTATTACACTTATAACATTCTATGTCATATTTTTGGAGTAGTGTAAAAAGATTCTTATTTCCCTTCGACTTATTGATTGATGATTTCATTTTGTATTCAGAAACCTTTCTTTCAGTTATGCAATTTAAGGATTTATGACCAAAATTATTACAAGAAAAGCAGTGACCTAAAAATATTTGTAGATATCTATTTGGTCTCTTGGGTGCTATATTATTTATATTTTTATCTTGAGAAATTAAGCCTGCTTTCTTTCTTCCTTATTTTTTAGTTGGAGTGTTTAGTACTTAAGCATAGCTTTTCTTACTTCGTTCTTGATTGGTGATAGGATAAATATTTGTCTTCTTCTCTTTAACAAACCCCAAAATAGACCTATCACTTGATGGTTTTTGGATACTTAGAATTTCATCTAAAATCTTTGAGCTATTCTCAAACTTTGATTTGATAGATCCTTCATTAAGCTTTCTCTAGAATTGCATGATTTCTTCTGCAAACTTTTCAGACTCTTGTATTCTTCTTTTGAGCTATAGGTTTAGGTCCTCCTCAACCTTTTTGGCATATAGAAGTTGAGCTTCCAACTGACTGATGATAATATTTGATTATCTGTTCTTTTTTCTCCATTTCTCAAGTTCTTTAACGGCACTAACAAGTTCAGCTCTTAGGTCTACTTCTCCCACACTTGTCCTTATATATCTGAATCACTATCTGAGGCTTGAGCATCTAGGCCCATAAACAAAACTTCAGTTTCTTGAACTTCACTTCCATCTAAATCTTCACTATATTCCATGGTGTAAACAATTTTCTTTTTCCCATAGGGTTTTTTCTTGTTTCCTGGTTTATCCTTTTTGAAATTCAAAGTTTCCTTTTATTCATTGTCATCTTGTTTAGTGTAGGTGCATTTAGAGGAAAAATATCCAATCTTTCCACAATTAAAACACTTGAAAGGTAACTTCCCCTTGTATTTTATAGTCCCTCTCTCAAGTTTATTAATGAAAATAGCTTCCTCATCATTTGGTTTTTCAGATTGATTGTTTAAGGAGGCTTTAAACGCTACTTCTTTTCTTGAAGATCCATTTTGTCATGTTCTCATATCATACGCAGTGAAAATTCCATGTAACTCATCCATTGTTACCCTTTTAAGATCATCTCATTCTTCTAAGGTAGATACCTTTGGGTCATATCTCATTGGTAATGTTCTTAGTACCTTGCTTACTACTTCCTTTTCTTTTAATTTTCCTCCAATCGCTCTGATCGCATTAAAAAATTCATCTACATGAAGAAGGTATTCACTAATATTATCTTATTCTTTCATTTTAAGACTTTCAAATTGACATTTATATGTTTGAAGTTTAGATTCTTTGACCTTAGAATCTCCTTCATAGATAATTCTCAACATGTCCCAAGCTTGTTTGGCAAATATGCATTGCATAACTTTAGTAAATACCGAGTTTGTTAAACCACTTAAGATTGCATTTAGGGATTTGGCATTACATTCAAATTCACCTAGTTCAACTGTGTTTGTAGGTTATTGGTTTCGTATTTTAAGCTCCTTTTCTGTTTCTTCCCAAACCTTCCATCCCAGGGACATCAGATGACACCTCATTCTTACACTCGAGTAAGCATAATTTTCTTCGGTAAATAGTGGAGGTCTGTTAGTGGCCAATCCTTCTTGTTGATCCATTGTGATTTTTGGATGGGATCTCCCTTCCTGTGGTTAAGTTGTAGTGAAGGAACCTTGCTCTGATGCCAATTGTTGGTTTATCCCACAATACTGACTAGGGGGGGGGTGTGAATCAGTATTTTCTGTGTTTCTTTAAATACAAAAAAATAAACAATTAAGACACATATTTTATCATGGAAACCTCAAAAGGAAAACCACCAACACAAACTCATTAATAAGATGAATTTACAAAATTGTTTATCTGCTACTACAGAAAGGATGTAAACACACCCTAGGTTTTTCCTGCAACTAAAGACAAAGATGCTACAACACCCTTATGGTTTTATTCCTGCTTGAATAGAAAAGGATGCTACAAAACCATTTTCTCTAGCTAGGACTCGAAGGAGGCTTCGACCCCCTACAGACCTATGGCCTGCCCTAGCACCACCCTACCACCCTAGACTGATTTTCTCAGTATTTTTGGAATAGTTTGTAAACCATCCACTTTGGACTCTATCAAAATCAATAAAAGAGACACCTAATTATTTACACATTTATTTAATAGATACTCTTTACCTATTTCCTATCAACACATCTCTCCATAGCTGCGCTATTTCATTTTGGATCGTGACTATTTACTTACAGTCACAAATATTCATCATCTACTCGTTCAACCATCACATTATTTCATTGTTAAGCTTCAACAAAGGAACCGTTTCATTCTTCCCATAACTTAGAATCCATTTCTGCAACCCTATTTATTGTTTTATGGTGCTTCTATAATATTCTTCTCCAGATACAATCCAAACAGTTGATCTTATGCCTGAATCTCTCCAGACTGTTGATGTACTCTATAGATTTCCCTTTTGAAATCATTTCTCCACACCAAGTTTTCTGCTTCAACGTTTCACCACCGTTGATCTTCATCGGGCTTCTCCATGAGCGTCGATCTCCAGATTGCGAGATGCGGAAATGTAACATTTCCTCAAATCGTATCTTGACTTTCCGCAAGCTCCTTTCCACAATCTTCTTTCCACAATATTTCTTCCGCACTTTCGATTTCTTGCAGAGTCTTTCTTGACCTTTAATCTTTTAGATTACGGGTTGTGGATTGCTATTTCATAAACTCTTTAAACATTACTTCCGCAATTCCATTTCTGCATTTTTTTCTTCCTCACTATCAATCTCTTTTAGCGAAACTAATCTCAACCGTTCGATCTTGATATTTTGTGGAACTTTGGATTTGCTGCCTAATTGTTGGAATTAATCCTTAATCATCATATCTAATGCGGGAATAATATAATCCATTCAATCTTGCTTGTTGTGGGACTTCATCCTTCCGCCTATCTTTTGCGGAACTGATCCTCAACCGCTGGATCTAGGGCGGGACTAACCTCTGCCGTCCATTCTTAATCCTTTGCAGAAATTTATCACTTCGCACGTGTTTAACCTCTGTTCTAGATCATTTAGCAAGAACATTGTGAGCCGTCGATTTACTTTGATGATCGATCTCAGTCGTTCAAATTTCTATAGGATTATTCGTTTGTCATTCAAACTACAAGTTGCAATAGGGTTATTCCTTTGTTATTATGTTGATTTCATCCTGCCACCGTATCTTTGACTTTCGTTAATAGTTTTGACATCAATTACGATCATTTTACTCAACAATTCCTTCCAATGAGATATTGTCACCATTTTTTACTACATGTAAAATTCCTAACATTTATTTTTCATATCTGGATTTCACAAAGTATTTTCCATTGAATTGTTTACTTTTAAAAGCCAACAATAAGCAAAATTTCAGAGATCCAGATTTAAAGTATAGAAACCTTAGAGAATATTTAACTCTTAAACTTCCAAACACAAAATGTTTGGATATATTTTTCAATAATATTCAAAATTATAAGGAATTTATATAGTTTATGGACAATTTTGGTGATATTTGGATCACATTATTTTTATCTTTGGAATTTGGGTGAATCATTTGAAAAATAGAAATTGGTGAATCATTTTTCTGGAAAAAAAACATGGGAAATTATCCCATGGGATATATTTCACCCCTAAATCTTTCCCTAGAGAATGGTCTCCCTTGCATCAATACTACAATTTCTTGTCTTTACATATCACATTGATAATGATTTTTTTACCAAAATCAAGTAATGCCAATATTGGTGTAGAATATATAGAATCCCTTAAGAGTGAGAGTGGCAAGATTGCCTCTTCATTCCATACAAATTATTATTTCTTCAAAATAGATGGGAAATGGATTACAATGTGTACATAATTCTTCACAAATTTCCTATAATATCATATAAGACCACAAAATCCTCTAAGGCTCTTGATGTTCTTAGGAATGGGACATTTTGTGATATCCTAATATTTTTGAGGGCCCACCTTGAGCCCTTCCCCTAAAAAAATATGACCCAAATACTCTACTTCTTGTTTCCTAAAAAGCACATTTGGAATTGTTAACATACAATTGATTATTATGAGGAAATTGTAGGACTTGCATGTTTAATGTGTTCTTCCCATATTTTGTTTTAAATAAGTATATCATTGAAGAAAACCAACACAAAATTTCTAACATGAGGTTGAATTTTTGTATTCATAGAGCTATGTAAAGTAGGAGGATAATTATTTAATACAAAAGTCATGACAAATAATTCATATCCCCTTGATGTGTTGTAAAAACTATTTTGTGAATTCCTTCTTCTCTTTATTTGGTTTGGTGGTATTTTGATTTGACATATAAGTTTTTGAAATAATCCACATGATTAAGCTCATCTAATATCTCAAAAATATTTGGAATAAGGAATTTATACTTGAAGATCATTTTATTTAGATCTATGTAATCAAGACACATCCTCCAAGCATTATATTTTCTCGTCACCATCACTATTGGTGGTGAAAAGGATATTTTTTGCTGAAAAATGTCACAAGGGTAAGAAATTATTCCTCTCCTTGGAGGTTGCAACCAAGGAAAAAGTGTGAGTGATGATTAGTAGACCAGGAACTAACAAGATAAATCAAAACTCAACAAATAATAATGAAATAAAATATTATCAAGTACTAAAATGCCAAAAAAAAATAATGATCTAAATTCAACAATATAGTATTAATCAATGGAAAAGCTTGTATACAAATGGTGTCACCTAGAATAATGTACCTTCAATGGAAGCCACCACTCCCCCTTAGGGATGGGTCCTTTTGAACTTTCTGAAATTGCTCACTAAACAACTTGTAATGATGATGAGAAACACTTTATTCCTAAGGAATAATCCATGAGATATTTGTGATGCAACCTGATGATAAGAAGGAGTGTGAAATATGAGCTCTCAAACTATCTCTTGAAGCAAAAAATTGCTCTAAATTTATCTTATGAAATGAATTCTCACTGGGTTTCCTTTTATAGACCAAATGTAGGTGTTCAAAAATCTAGTTCCCAATGTGAATGCTCCATCCCATGAAGTGGTCTTTGAGGTACAAATATGGGTCTATTGAATGATATCAAGCATGTGAAGATACTAGTTCAAATTTTTAGAGACAAAAAGTGGTTGTGAGCCTTAAATGCACCATAGAAACATAATCATCCATTCACTGATACACTCATGTGGATTTCAAGACTTTACACATGCAAATTCATGTAAGTTTCTTGAGAAAAGTTGCATGGTTGTACAAAATGGTTTATTTTTTCCATTCTAAGGTTTAATTCCCATTTTGAATTCGATGAGCATGATACTAATGACCTATATGTTGTATGTTGATGATGTCCTTTTGTAATAATTGTCTAAATATTTCATCTGTATGAGATTTCTGTGATACCACATGCCCCCTGATGTGCAAGATTGGGAAGAATATGTATAACCAAAATACATCATTGTTTATTTCTCTCATGTTGATATTATAAATTATGATAGTAACATAACAATTGTTGAGAGTAATGTAATTCCCACAGGGAGAATGTTGGTGATGACCATTAAAGTAGATAAATAATACGTGACACATTAAATATGTGTTTTTATACAGACAATACATACATCCCTATGCTCGTGAAATTATGTGAAATTTGATTACAATAAGAGGAAACTATGAAATACTAGATGTATGTTGAATTTGGATTTGATCCCATAATAGGTAAATGTATCTTAAATGGGTGGTCATGTTGAAAATGTAAAAGGCAAGGAAATGATGATGATTGCAAATAATACACTAGGGTGGGGGCCTTGAATAACAATGAGTTTTCTGAGTGGGGGTCTTTCTTATGTCATATTTACAAATGTTCTTAACTGTAATTGTGAAAAATTCAACCATCACAATGTATGATTCCCCCTTATGCAATAATCCTGTTGATGCCAAACACAGGGAAGATTACTGAGGTACAAAGAACTAATGACTCTGTTTTCTTAGATTGAGGTGAACCCTTAATTTTATGAGAAGGTAACCCAAGGTATAATTATAACTACCTTAGCTCTCAAAATAAACTGATATAACGTCGATGAGAGACAAAGCTGGTGGTAAAACGATGGTCTTACCATGAGAATTGATTTTTTTTTGTAACCAACTAAGAAAATGCTAAAACTTAAACAAAACAGGATGGTGTGTGTGCGGCTCATGAATTCCATTGATTTGAGTAAACTATGTGACTAGGGTACACCAACATTTTTCAAACAATAATATAGGGTGTAATGGGGATGAATAGACTACAAATTGGTTTTGAGGTGATTTTTGTGAAATGAAGGTTAAAAAAGGTAGGGTGAATCTAAATGAAAAAAATAAAGGTGTTGTTGGGTTATGAACATAAGTATGCTAACCAAGGGTGACCAACGGATGCTTCCAAAAGAATGTTATTGAGTGAGATTGGGAATAATTTTATTTCAAATGAATTATGTGTATGTTTTGTACAAACAAGCCTAATGGGTTCCCAATGAATCAATACCATGTACAAAGTACCCTTGTGGGGATGACAAAATTATAATGGTGTGTAAAGATGGGGGGCCTTTATGTTCTGCTCAGGTGTTGGTGATATGGAGAGAAACACATATGGTTTACAGATCATGATGGGGATGGTAGGTTGTATTTGAATCATGACCATAATCTATGTCGGGGAATATGACGGGTGAATAATCAATATGTAGCAAGAAAAATTAATGTCTTTACTTGTCAATGTGGTGAATTATCATATTCCATGGGAAAGGAGGTTTGAAATCATGGGTGTCAGAATGTGGGAGGGTTTCTAATAGTGTGCATACCCATGGAGGGTCATGTTAATGCTTGGAAATGGCAGTTTAGGTGGTGATTATTTTTACTAGGGAATGATGTCCTTATGGATATAAGTGGTACAAATGGATAAGTGCAATGTAAACAGAGGGGATACATAGACTTTATGCAATATCAAGATGTTATACATGTTGGTTGGTCCCATGGACCTTTTGATGGTGACGAATCTACTTTTTAGAAAAAATCATGCACACATGATGGAAATACCAAAACATAAGAATGTTCATGATAATAAATCTAAAAATGTAATCAATAATGACAATAAATTTACCATACTTGGAGAAATGACAAAAATTGAGTGTCGAATGAATTTTTTGGGGAAACAAAAAAATGGTGCCATGCTGAAGAGATCATGATGTATGATCGTTTGATCTCTATTTTGTATGGGCCAATGAGACCTCTTTTGTATATGTATTTATGTGTCATATGGGAGAAAATTTTTTAATGTTAGCAATAAGGTGAATTTTTGATATAAATTCAATGAATTCTATGACACACAAACATACATATATACACCTCATTTTGTGGTTGTTCTCGGTTTATATGTTTTGGGTTGTATGTAATGATTTGTGTTCATGCTTTTAGCTTTTTATATATGATGACTATAACATAAATGTATTGTAAAAACATAATATTTATTCTCTTNTGTGTGTGTGTGTGTGTGTGTGTGTGTGTGTGTGTGTGTGTGTGTGTGTACATACATGAAAATTATGATTCTAGATACATGTATGCACATTATGGTTTTGAACTGACAGAAAAGGAGTTGCACTTGGAGTAATTTGTGAAATAGACATGGATTACATACACGAAATACATTGTTAAATTGTGCAATGAGGAGCTGAGAGTGTAGGTGCATGTGAAGATGTCGACATAAATAGAAACTGGAAAAATGTGTGATCTATATAGTGTTTAGAGCAAGTAACGATGTAGGTTATGGGTGGGAATTCATCCAAGGTGTGATAATTTTCTGGAAACCTTGATGGGATTGGAGGTGCTATAAATTTGTGTGACTTATCTAAAATGGTTGTTCGTGCATCCATGTAGTCATCTTAGTATTGTGACTATGGGAAGAATTCCTTCAAATACAACATGTTGACCAGGTTATTTATAAGGCCTCCTTCAGGTAAAAAAAGAACATATGCTCTTTTGTGTAGCCATTGATTGATTATGTAGGGGCCTTTCTTCACTAGGACAAACTTACTAGGTCCTGGTTTGTTTTGTTTATTGGTATTGAACACGAGAACAATATTTCCTTTACAAAATATGCAAGGAAAAATGTGGCAAACATATTGGTCCTTGATAAATTGCTTCATGGATTCATTTTTTGGTTATTAATCACAATGTTCCTCATATAGGTGTTCCAAATTCATAAATTATCGTTATAATTCTACGGTATTAGTAGTAGTTCCATGGAGGTCTGGAGAGTAGGGATTCAACACTCAATGGGTGAGACTACCTTGATTGAATGAATGTGTTGGAAATGAGTGAATGTAATCCTATTCTTAACATATGACCTATATTATCATCGTGTTTATAATAACATGTGAGACCAATTGGTTTTTTTTTATTGATTATACATTGGAGCATGATATTGAGGGATTTATTGACTGCCTCTACCTACCCATTAGCTTGTGCATAGTAAGGGGTGGAGAAATCATATATGGACCCTGGTAAGAATGATAACCCTTGGAAAATATCATTTGGAAATCATTTCAATTTCAAATACCAATTTCCTAGGTATGCAAAATTGTTTGATGACATAGTTAAATAAAACTATATCTTTCATGGTGTCAACGCTATTAAAAGTGGGCGCTACCTCATCCCATTTGGTGATGTAATTAATGAAAATGAAGATATAATTGTTTTCGTGATATGATGTAGGTTAAAATTCCATTAATTTTATTTCCCACTTGAATAAGACATCGACAATGATGATTGGATGCAAAGGGGTGGGAGGGGCCCTAGTTTCACTAGAGAATATTTAATAGTTTCAACACCGTTTGATGGTGTGGATGTAATATTTGAAAAGTGAAGGATACAAGTAGATGGAAGAGAGAATTCTTTGGGAAGTGGCCAATCATGATAAGTTTCCACCACACACACCATTATGGATATCGTTTAATACTTTCTTAGCTTCATCATGAGATAAATATCTACTCAAAATGGTGTCATACGTGTGTTGTTAGAGAATGTCTCCTAAAAGGAAATAAAGAGGGAATTGGTGATGGATACTATGATGATCATCACATTAAATATGAGAAGTGATTTTTTTTGTGCAAAGGTATGTGAGGACATATCCATATGAATGATCTTCAATAGTAAGGATGAACATGCTAGTTCTTAATACCAATCACAATAGGCTTGTGTTGATGCTTGGGGTCTAATGCTGGAAATTTACGAGGCAACAACAGGAAGGAGAAAGCCCAATCTTAAAGGCTTCAAACAACCCTACTCACTGATGGTTCTATCCCCAAATTGTTTGGTGTGATTGAATCCTATGGATGTCAGGCCTCTAGTTGCATTGCACAGGTAGATCCAAATGAATCTCTCTTCCTGTTGGGAATATCTAGAAGATCTATATCGAAAATGAAAATGATGTTAAATTTAAAACTAAACTACTTTACTTATGCTAAACCTAGAAAATGTGATTGGAAATAGAAGAACAATCAGATCTAAGGTGTTTGATAAATGTTATACTAGTTGATAAACATATGAATTATATATAACATTACCATCTTCAAATAAAACAAGACAATGAAAAATGCATTATTTTATTTAAATAATTGAAACATAAGAATGTTTTTTCAATGGTATTCCAATTAACAAATTAGCATTAAAACAAAGATGGTTGTTTAATAGTTTCAGAAATAAATGAAATGAATTAAATAAAGAAATTTATTCAAAACATAATGTTGCAGGAGCATCAAGTAAAGCTCATTTGTTTTCTGATTGAATAGGAAATGCTATTTTTCTGCTTCCATGTAATCATTCTAGAAGGATAGGGTTAGTTGTCGATTTTTGTAATATGTTTTATGTATAGGATTATTTTGGATGCAATAATGGAAATTTTCCATAGATTCCCTTGAATCTTGGAAGAGGTTTCTAGAGGATAGGTTAGTTATAGATTTATTTTCTTAGCAGCTCAGATCCTGCTATTCGGATATGACAGGTTTGATAGAGTCCTATATTAAGTGTCGAATGTAATGACTAGAACCATGGAAAAGGGTTAATTGATAATGGTGGTTGATGAATGAAGAGAAGAGCCACAGTCTCTGTGAATAATTGAATAATTAATTGTCTTCTTATTAATAACTAGAAATGTATCAACGGACATGGAAGAATACGCAATAGATCAATGGTCGAGAATGGATTATGTGATGCAAATGTGTAAGCTTTATAAATCTGTGAAAAGTTGAAGGAAAATTTGAAAAGTTGACCCCCAATCTGAAATCCACAATTGCAGAAAATTTGTTGCAGAAACTCAATTGCAAAAATTGAGTTGTGGAACTGAGGTTGCAGAAAGATGATTGTGGAATCAAGATTTCGGAATTGGAGTTTCGAAAGAATATTTCTATCAGAAATTTAGGCTGATAGGGATCAGTTTAGGCTTGCTATCTTTTACCGACCATCACATAACCTACACATAAACTGATTGATGAGAAATCAACACACAGATCAATGTATTTAAAAAAATTACAATATGAAAAAGAGTTATCTAATGGTTAAAAGAGAAACTAGAACTCATCAAATAAATTTGAAAAATATCACAAAAGAAAGGTTAAGAGAAACTGACTAAATTTTATTAAGATTGGAAAAAATTACAACTCCTCAAAACAAAAATAATATCCAGTTCCCCCTTTGTGGTTTTCTTCCCCTCTTGTCCCTTGAGATCCAATTCCCTTTAAATAATAATTACAAAAATTACAAATTGAAAAATATCCCACAGAAGTAAGGATTACAAAATATTGTTTTAAGATTTTCCAAGGGAAGATTGACACTTGGTAAATACATCCAACAAATATTCAACATATTGATACTGTGAATTCTCAAGATGTAATTGGGCCTTTCAAGTGAAATATGGTATCTCCCTTTTCTTCACATTTTCTCATGCAAGCTTGTATGAGTAGAATTTTGAATCACCAGAGATTCAAGGTTAATGGGGAACTTGGGCCACCCTTTCCTTTTTTCTCTAGTAAGTTTTGGGAACACATCATCAATAACTGTTTGGAAAGATATTTCTTACAACAATATTCTATTAGGTACAATCCTGGGAAATAAGTGGGTTGTGTTGATGCTCCAAATTATGAAGTAGGAGGAACATTCTCCCACATACCAATCTCCCATTGTATAAATTAGTGCCTTATCTTGGGTTGAAAAAGTAGGAGCGTCCTCCTTGAAGATATTTTGATAGATGGAACCCATGAAGTGATCACAGATGTCATAAATAAGAGGTACAAAGTTATCCTCCCATAGTGCAAAACAATAGATGTGGACTGGATGTCCAACCCTTATCCAATTCCACTCCATTGCAGGGAAAGGAAAAGTTGAGTAGAAGACATCCATAATATAAGCAGAGAGGTAAAATGTCAGTTTCCTTGAAGTAGGAGTCTTTTGGTGTTTCTTTATTGCTTCCTTCAATACCATTGACAAAATATGGGACCAATTGAAAGAATCTCCTAATATAAGAACATGATGGGCTAAGGGTGCCCATTCGACTTTGAAGACTGCGCAATTTGGTAGTCCATATAGTATGCACAACATGGCTTCCAACAAAGAGAATCCCCCCCTAAACCAAGAAATGGGGTAACATTTACCAACTTTGGGTGAAAATCTAGTAGGTTTTTCCATCTAGGATTTAAGAATTTCCTCGAAATTATACCGGTTCGCAGAGGACTTCAGGAATCACTTGTTAAGCCATTGCTGGGGTTGTCTAAGCGCATAGGCTCTAGCAAATACCTTATGTCAGAGAGAGTCCAATTGGGTTTGAGCCTTGTTATTAAAGGAACGGTCTTGTGGGTTGGTGTGGTCAATAATCCAATTGATGTTATTAGTGTAAGTCATTACGATAGGCCTAGCCACTATGGCATGGAGATGGGACTTACTGATGTTTATAAACGCGAACTGCTCATGTTGAATCTCCAAGAAATTGTCATTGTCAAATATGGAGTAAATTCGTGACTAGTCTAGGTGGTTGGTTTTAGAAACCCTTCCATTTGTATCAGAGAAGTTACCACTATTTGGGTCCTTGTTTTTCAGTTCATTTAGGGTTGTTCTAGACCTGGTGTTTGTCGACATGGTTGAATGAAAACGGATAAATTATGATAAAATGATGAAAAACATAATTAATTAAACTGAATTTAGTTTCCCAATTTGCACAAATGATTGGAGAAAGGATTGAAACACCTACCACTAAATTGATGGAGAAAAGTAAACCTGTTGATCGGGTAGAAAATCATGGTAAATACCATACGCCGACAGTAAAATTAGAAGTTGAAAACAATGAAAAGATAGTAAAAATTTGAAATATTTAACAAAACGATTAATTAAGAAATCGATCTGGATCATAGATTTAAAAGAAAACAATGGTTAAGATTAAAACGAGGAAAAATAGAAAAGATATTTGCGGAAGTAATTTGGAAAATATTGATTTTGGTTTCCACAATCTGGAATCGACATTGTGGGTTGCAGAATTACGGAAGTGAAAATTTCAACTTAAAATAGTTTATTGTTTCCGCAATCTACATTGTGGGTTGTGGAATTGCACAAGTGTGACATTTGATTTGTTTATTTTGGTTTTTGATTTCCTCAATCCACATTACGGGTTGCGGAAATGAGGAACTGAGAATTCAATTTTTATTGAACAAAATATTTTTGAGACCCACAATCTACATTGCGGGTTGCAGGTTGCAGGTTGTGAAAAGAAGAAATTTGAAACTTAAAAATTCCATATATCCACAATCTGCACTACGGATTGTGGATTGTGGATTGTTGACTGCAGAAACAACATGTTTCAAAGAAAAACTATGTTTTCTGCTATTCACAAAATGCATAAAAACAAGACCTTTTAAATTTTTTTATTAAATCCTAAGCATGAAAAGGCACAGGATTAAAGACAACAATCATGAAACCCCACAAACAAGATAATAAAATTTGAGATCCCCTTAATAATAAGTAAGTTGGGTTCCCATTTTATCAATTAAAATTGGATCTATTGTGCCTACAAAAATCGACGACTAGATGGGAGAGACAATTATCTCTGTAAGAGTAATCTTCAAAATTTCAGGGAGGAACATGTTAGGATGAGAAAGTGTTTTAGTATATAATCTGAGAGTGACTTCATAAGATTACAATCGAACCAGTAGAGTTAATTTGTATGATTGATATTTCCCCAGCCCAAACCACTTGTAATGATATTCACATGAAAAATGCAACCTAGAAGCAAAGAGGTATTCCTGGGACCAATATGCAAGCATGAGAGGGAAGTTTGTGATGAACATTAGGAAAACCTCCCATCTATTTGTAAATCATTAGACCATCAATCAACTTGAGTTATTAATGATTCGTTTATGTATTTAGTAACTTTATTTCTCAATTTGTTAATCATTTTTTTTTAAGAAAGCAAAATAGAAATACGACTTTGTTAAAACTACAAGACCATTGACCTGACTTGGTGAAATGCCATTCACAAAACCTACCTAGAAACTGAACAAGATAGCTCTGTAAGGAGACTTCTTGTATTTTAGCTTTGGTAATAAAAGAAATTACCATGCCTTGGTAACCACCTGGTAGTAATTTCAGTCCAAAGTAGAACTCATGATCATGGTCAAGGCGATGGCTTGTGATAACACCCCCTTTCATTGAGTGCAACAAGTTGTATTAACAAAAAAAACAAAAAAATATTAATTGACATGTAAATTGCAAGACATTACCTTAGCTTGGTAACCACATTTTGGTAGTTTCATTCACCAAATATCTATGAACATGATAGGTTGGATTGTGATAAGACCCCCCATCTTGCAATTTATAGTTATTTAGGTGAATTTTATTGGATTTCAATATGATCAAGGTGAGATCCATAATAGATAAATATTAACCAGGTTATAGATATTTGCTTCCAATCACTAATGGAACATATGACAACAATACCAGATCTCTCCTATTGGTTCAATTATCAAAATGAGACATCTGTAAAAAAAGGTGATTCAAGTGGGAAGGTCTCAATTAAAGGTCTGCATATATTCGTTATTGTATTCCCATGAGAGTACACCCTTATATATAAACTGAGTAAAACTGATTTGACATGTCCACCTTGAAATTTCAAACTAAAATGATCTGAAATACACTGATCAACAAATTTGACCAAATGCTTTGATAATATCTATTTTGAAATTCAACAAAATTCAAAACAACCCAAAGAAAAGAAAAAAACAAACCACACCTATCTACAAATAAACCAATTCTTACCTCAAATAAAATACTTCTTCAAAAGTTAAACACAACCTGGATAGGCTTCAGAGAAACCCTCCAATGTTTGTAATCAGACACTATTATGGCCAAGATGTTTTGTAACAATTAATGGCCCTAACCACAAGCATTAGATCTTAGTGTATTCATTTTTATACTTGTGTTGTTTTGTCCCATTTCAAAACCAAATCCCACACTTGGGAATCCCTGTCAATTGAATATTTTTTATCAAACCATATTTTGACTAACTATTGATATTGGTATAGTTTATTTTTGGAATTCTCCATATCCTCTTCTAATTTAAGAAATGAATCAATCTCGTGTTGAAGAGGAGAGCGGCCATATTGTAAGAAATATTGAGACAACTGTAATGATGGGAGTAAGAGATTTAAGGGTAAAATGACTACATTTCCATAGACTACACAGTAAGGGGAATTATCAACAACATCCTTTGGGGTTACTCGGTTTGCCCAAAGAGCATTGAAAAGTTGAGTGTGCCACTGAATTATTTTGATGAGTAGCCATAGTATTCTTCAAAATATTGATCATGTTTTTATTTCAAGACTCTGCCAATCCATTTCCCTATGGGTAATAATTGGCAGAATATTATATTTTAATGTCTTTTTCAAGGGCATATTGGGTGATATCAATAGAGGAAAAATAGAATGCGTTGTAAAAAAAAAAGACTCTCAAAACCCAAACCTAGTGACGATGTTATTTTCAAGAAAGGATATCACTTAGTTCATATTGGAAACCATAAGGGGGGCTACTTCTACCCACCTGGTGAAGTAATTTTTTGCAGTAAGGATGTATCGATGCTGTAAGGAAGAAGGAGGTCGGGCAATAGTACCAACAAAATCCGTTCCCCATTGCTGAAAGGGAAATTGGATAGTGACTACTTGATCCAGATGGAGATTGATGGCCACCCACATATTCCACTAGCTCAAAGAAATTGTCTATTGTGGCAGTTTCCTAGTTATTTTTCTATGGTTTTTCAGGTCCCAAACTTCTGAAGCCGTTTTGAGGCCCTAAACAATGTTTTTTTGGCATCGAATGGTCAAGAAAATATGAGACTATTTCATACTAAACAATTACCACAAGTGGATTTAAATATCATATAGATATTTCCAACGAGCCATCGAGTGCCCAAATCGGAAATCGTATGCAAACGTTATGACCCTAGGAAGTTGTGTATTCAACTTACCACCTTGGGGCCGCAAAATTCTATGACGATTCATATTCTAGGGTTATGTTTTGAACTTTTGGTGTTCTAGCCCTCACTATTATTACTATAAATAGGCCAATTTGGCCTCATTTTGTATTCATCTTTGCATGGATGAGCGTAGCAGTCGCATCTCTTCTTATAGATAGCCACCACCATTTTAGCTATTGTATTACAGTTTGTTCTATTTTTGCCATTTAATAAAATATGTGTTTATTGTATCTTTGTTATATTTACCAAATGTATGTGATTATGATTCTGTATCTATTCTTTCATTTCGTTCACACATAAATCCGGATCACTTGAAGGGGAAAAGCATATTTCATAACCTTACAAACACATCTTTGGCAGGATTCACATTTTCTGGAAAAAGTATATGCATCTTTGAACAAGGTTGAACAGTAATAGCCAGCTCTTAGAATCTTATGGGAAGTTGTATCCCCTGAATAGTGTCCTCCTACAGGTGTTGCATGAAATTCCAACAAGATATTATCAGTTTCTTATTTTTTAAGACACCTAAGGAAAATTCCATCATAATTTATTCTAAAAATCATGCCATCAATGAACTGATAAGGTACAACTTTCAATCTCAAATCCTTACGCTTATTGAAATCTAATGTTTGTGGAGAAAACCCTTGAGTGATAAAAAAATCTAATTTCATCATACCATTTGGATGGTGGAGCAGAAATAAGATTTATAGTGTATTTAGATGTACCTTGCTCTTGATTCCATTGTAGTTGTTCACATTCAGGATCATTAGATTGGGAAGCAAGTAAAAATAAACCTTGTCTTTAACAATTTTAGCATGCTTGATCTCCAATTCATATTCTTGAAGTTCCCTTTGGATCAAGGCATTTATTATTACTGCATAAGGAACAATAACCTTAGTTCTAGACTTCAGGAGATAGGGTCTGAAATGTTTTACAGGCTTATAAACTATATAAGCCTTCTTATCAATTTGAGAGTAATTGAATTCATCTCATTTAAATGTAGAGCTCATAAATGAAAAAGGAATTTCGATGTCATCATCTTGCTTCTGTGTTAAGACAGTAGCATAAGAAAAATTAGTAGAAAATATATAGAGAATAAAATCCTTGGGAAAATTAGGTAATATCAACATGGGGGCTTCTGGAATGGTTTTCTGAATTTCAACAAAATAATCTCTCTAAATATCAACCTTTTAAATTGTACATCCTTTTTTATCAGATCTTGTAAACGCCTAAGAATTTGATCTTACCCAGGAAGGACTACATGGATTTGTTGAAACTTGGTAGTCCAATTTTATCAATAGTGTTTGTTCTTTCAGGATCAATAACCATACCATGTTTTTTAAAACTATGAACACACAAATTTTACCTTTTGTGATTGCAAAATGGACTTATTTGGGTTCAAAGAGATACCGTACTTCCTGCACCTTTCAAATACCTATTTAAGAGAAAAAATTTTATTGTGCCTCTTTTTAGAATAGATAGTTATATCGTCAAGATTACTACTACAAAATTATGCATCAATCCTCTGAAATTTATATCCATAGCTCTCTGGAAAGTAGTGCTTGCATTAATCAATCCAAAAGGAGTTATTATGTAAACAAAGGTCCCCCAAGGCATTATAAAGGTAGTTTTAAATTGGTCAATAGGGGTAACTAATACCTGATTATATCCATAGAAACCGTCTAACAAAGAGAACATTTCAGCACTTGCAACTTTTTGCAAAATTTGTTCCATTGGAGTAACATGATAGTTTTTTGTATTAGATGCTTTATTCATATTTTTGAAGTCTACACACACTCTTATTCATCTTAGGAACCAGAATCAGAGGATTTTTTACCAATATCTATGGTCCTCTGAGGGAAGAGGAAAAAGTGTCCTTTTTGGACTCGCTTTCTGTCATTAAGGAGATCGTCGATGACAAACTGTGGATCCTTGGTGTAGATTTCAACTTGATCGGGAACCTTGAAGACAAAAAAGGTGGTATACAGAACCTAAAGCTTGAAAGGATTCACTTCAATGAACTAATTGATACTCTTGATCTAATAGATGTAATAAATTCTAATGGTATTTTCATGTGGAACAATAAACAAGCTGGAGACAGAGGCATAGCCTGTTGGCTTGATTGCTTTTTAATATCTTAATCCATCATGATGGAAGGAGGAGAGTTAAGAATAGTGGTACTTCCAGCTGCAGGCTCGGATCACTGGCCAATCAACCTTGAATGGGAAAATGTGGGGGTGAACCCACGTAGACCATTTAGATTTGAAAAGTTCTATCTCCTTCAGACGGATTTCCATGAGAAACTCTAAGAATGGTGGGAAGGTTTCCCACCCATCAGGGGCACTCGAATGTACCAATTCCAACAGAAACTCAAACTCCTAAAAGATAACATTAAAAAATGGAACAAGGAGTCCTTTGGCAACATTTTCCAAGAAAAACAATATCTATAATGAAAGATGCAAGCGAACCAGGCTTAGGGGATGAGCATGGGGTTCTTGAAGGAGTTACGGATCCAAGAAAAAAGTCTACTCCAGGAATTTAGCCAAAGAGAACAACAGGAGATATTCTATTGGAACCAGAAAGCCAGAGTCAAATGGCTCCAAGAGGGAGAACAAAATACCAGCTTCTTTCATAAAGCATCCATTCAACATCGCCAAGGGAATCGACTAGACAGATTGAAAATGGAGGATGGAGACATAGCTGAAACCCAGGAAGAGATAGAAAGCACGTTGAACTCATATTTCACTAATCTAATGAAGGAGATGGAAGGAGACAAAGAAGAAGCCCATAGGGAGGTGTTTAGACACATTCCTAAGATTATTTCAGATGAACACAACCAAATGTTGGGCAAACCCATTGAGATGGCAGAATTCAAGGCCACTATCAAGCAAATGGAAAAGGATAAAGCATTAGGTCCGGACTGGTTCACGATGAACTTATTCCATGCTTGTTGGGGCTGGTTAAAGGAGGAAATATGGGCCTTGGTGGAAGATTCTAGGAGGATCACGAAAATTCTAAGAGCTCTTAACTCAAATTTCTTAACGCTCATCCCCAAATAAAATGGAACAGAGGATATAGGGAAACTTAGAACGATTGCTCCATGTAATTTCATCTACAAAATTATATGAAAGGTCATGGCCAACCGTCTCTACCCACTGCTTCCCCTCATCATTTCCCCACAATAGGCTGGGTTTGTGGAAGGCAGGTAGATCTTGAATGGAACTATTCTAGTCCACAAAATGATGCACTTGCTTAAAACGTCAAGGAATATAGGTATGCTCTTAAAATTGGATCTACCAAAAGCTTATGATAAACTGAATTGGAATTTTTTGGCATAATTCTTAGGGATTTCAAAATTTTGGAGGATTGGACTAACTAGGTAATAAATATGGTTTTGTTGGCCTTCTTCTCGATCTTGGTCAATGGCTCCCCTTTGACCCCTTTCAATGCTTCTGGAGGAATAAGGCAGGGGGATCCCCTCTCTCCCTTCCTTTTCATCATCACGACTGAAGGACTAGGATTATTGCTTAAAAGAAGAAGATATGAGAACAATATCAGCATATTATCTCTCACTATAGGGATGCAACCCCAAACCCACCAACAGTTTGTGGATCAAATGATAATATGCTCATGGCACCTTCCTCAGTACAGGAGGCATGAGGCATTAAAGACAGTATGAAAACCTTCCTCGAAGTTAGTGGCTTAGAGATCAATAAGGAAAAGTCACATACCTATTTCTTCAATACCCTAAAAATTAACAAAAGGAACATTCTTAGAATCCTGGAGTTTTCGGAAGGTAATATCCCATTGAAATATTTGGGAGAACCGCTAGCTGAGTCAACTATCAGACAAAATTCTTGGAAATAATTGTTGGAAAAAATCAAACAGAATATCAGCCTATGGACCTTCAGAGCTCTCAATTTTCCAAGTAGACTCACCCTAGTGAAATCGGTTCTTCATGTAATGCCTATTTATCTCTTCTCGGTGTTGGTTGCCAAAAAATCGGTTATGAAACAAATCAGAAACATCCAGTGGAATTTCCTATGGGGGGGATCGGAAGGTCACAGGACGTGGCCATTGGTATACTGGAAAACCATTTGCACTTCTAAGGTAGTGGGGGGCCTAGGGCTCAGGGATCCTCTTGACAGTAACAAGGTGATGAGCACCAAAATTTGGTGGAGATGGATCAACTACGAAGAAGAACCATGGGAAAAATTTGGCACCTGAAACATGCCCCTGTCTGGCCTAAGCAGTCTTTGTTCCGTTTCAGAGAAAATATCCTGGGTTCTGGAATTTGGAAATCGACCAAGGAAAACAAGGGGTTGGTCGAGAAGCATAGCTTCTGGGAATTTCGAGACTACAATACTGCTATATTTTTTAGCGATGCATGGAACCAAGAACCAGTTCTCACCAGCAGGGAGGATTCCCCTGTTTTCAACTCCTTTTTTCAGAACCATCCTCTAAGGATGCTGGTGGATTTTTAGGATCCTAGAGACAATGATCGGCTCTTCAGGACTTGGAAACACAAGAATTGGTGGAAATATCAAGCCCCAGGGGAAAATAAGGATGATTTCCTTGCAGATATTAATTCCATAAATATCCCTAGGAATGAAGGTCTAGACAAACTCACATGGGGGTAATCCAACATAGGAAATTTCAACTCCAAAGAATCCTCAACCCTTGTGACAGAGTCCTTTAATCTGGAACTAGAATCAAAATGGGGAAAAATTTGGGGAGGAGGTTAGTGGCCAAAGGTGGTGGATTTTAGCTGGCTCATGCTCAAGAGATGCATTCTAACCTGGGACAACATCCAGACCAAGGGAATCAATGGGCCCTCAATATGTTGCATGTGTGAAGAGAATAACGAATCCATCAATCATCTTCTGGATGAATTCCCGGTGGTGGATGCCATATGGGAAAAAGGAGCGGCCATATTTTAAAAAAATCACACACACAAAAGAAGGTCAGACGTAACCATTGCAAAATGGCCCATGAAGGCATTCAAAAAACAAAATTGTAAATAGGATGTGGGAGCTCTTGCTGGGATTTATTGTATGGGAACTATGGAAAACCCATAACAGCTAAATCTTTGAAAACAAAACTAGGAAAATAGGGGAAATTTGTACCCTCATTGAAGCCCACCTCAAAGAAACTATAACTCTAATTTATTGGACACATGAAGAATTCACAACCAAGGAGAATGAAAGAATTATACTTTATGAAATGGGGATTTTTGAATTACCTATTAACAACATGAGGTCCAGGATGATGATAGAATCTGTAAACAACACGAAGTCGTGGCTTCGACCATCGCCAGGATCCTTTAAACTCAATTTTGATGGAGCGGCCAAAGGCAACCCTCGTCCAGCAAGCTTTGGAGGCGCCTTAAGGAACTCGGCCTGAATCATTCTCAACATGCTCTGGGGATCAATTGGTAACAACAATAATAACATGGAGGAACTAGAGGGACTAATTAACGATATTTCCTGGGCCCTGCAAAAGGAGAAGACCCTGCTAGTGGTGGAAGGAGACTTGCATGTAATTATCAACATCGCTCGCAGGCTGCAACATGGTGACACCATCTCCTAGGTTTCTAATAATTGGAGATGGGAAGGTCGCTTCTTAGATCTTAAGCAGACTCTTGCAGGTTCTTCAGCCATCCTATTCTCCAATGTAAGAAGATCTAGAAGCAAGCTGGAAGATAAGTTGGAAAATGAAGGAGTGGAGAATCATAGCTCTTTCCATGCAGAAGAGATCGATGATAATAGAAACAGTCCAATATGGGAACACTACAAAAAGTTGGCGTAGGAGGATCTAGAGGCCGTCAAAGCCTACATTTCCATGAAGGAGCTAGATCTGCTTCGGGAGTACAAGACTCTTCAGCACCTCCCATTGGTGTTAAACCCTTTCTAGATCATTTGAATCCTATTGGCCCATGATGCCCAGTCCAAGGTGCATATCACTCATGGAATTAGGGAGGCCCTATCCCTCATCGGGAGGGGGAAATAGGAGAGTGTGGCGGGCTTTCACCTTCTGGATCAGATCACAATGGAGGTGCTTGACAATCTCGAGGATCTTGCCACCACTCCTACCAACACTCCTGCTAACTCTCCTGCCAATACTGCTTCCAACGCTCTTTCTCCTCAGCAAGAGGAGCATCTGTTTGGTTGAAACATGCTCGTTGGGAGGTGATTTTCCTAAATTTCAGGATTAAGGACAGCTTAGTTTTCTATTTCAGTCATGCTGTAAGTATAAGTGGCCTAGGTATCTATGTTTTGATGTAATTGGGATTGGTTTTGGTTTTTGGTTGCAATTTGGTTCTGTTGGTAGGCTTTCTAGTAGGCTATAGCTGGAGGAGTGTTTTGGGTTTGTTTAGGCTCTGGTTGATTGAAATTGTGTAAACCCTTCAAGGAATTTGGGGACAACTCATTTGAGCCTCGCTGTTGTCATCTTGGTTTGGTCTGGTTGACCTAGCAGACCAGAACTGCTTATATCACCATTTTGTATATCAATAGAATGTTTACCTTCTTACTGATAAAAAAAATATATGTGAGCTAAAGTAAACAATAGTATCACTGGGGTCAGTCAAATCAATGACTTTTTGTTTCATGTATGGTTCTCTCATGATCTTATTTTGATTAGGTTTTCAATTGTAAGGGAGCCATAAATGGGACCAATCAGTGGAAAAATAACCTTTAATTTTCTTTGACCAGTATCTACTTAAACACATGACATATTCTTCAGGAATATCATAAATAATGATATCAATCATCTGGTGAATCCTTAGATCAACATATAATGTTAAAAGAACATTTTTCAATTACCCTACTACCCTAACTCTTGATCTGTCGAGTTGAACAATCTGGCTAGGGCAAGGTTCCCAAGATGCATTAATTTTTTTGCAGATAGATAGTGGCATAACATTTGACAAGGCACATGAGTCTATCATGCCGTTGTGTACATTCCTGTTGAATATCTCAAAGGTGGTTAAAAAGGAGGATTCCTCTTCCCATATTGATTTTTGCTACTGGGCTTAGAATAAGTCTCTAAATTGTTGTTCTGAATTTCCATGGACTTATTTAAAATAATGCTTTTAGGAAAAATTTCTCTCATGGAGGGTATTTTAAGGAGTTCAAATAGAGAGATTTATTATTCTTCATCCTTTTGAATTCATCAATTAGATTATATTCAACCTCGGGAATCATTGTTACCTTTTGTGTTATTGGGACTGGATGATGATGGTGAATATTCTTGTGAAGTTTTCCCTTTACTTATAGTATTGTAAGTGTGTTACACATTAAAAATTGTTTCAAGTTCATATTCCTCCCCGGCCATAGGTAATTCATAGAAAAAACTGATGGTATTAACATGTTGGTCCCTTTTTCATCAGGTGGTTCAGAATTTTCAATTTCTTTAGGATTTTCCTTAGTGTCATCAGGGGAAGTTTGAGATCCAAGCCAGACCTCTGAAAATGAAATAAATTTCTTCAGAAGTTAATCCTTCATTAGGATTGGGTGGAGTTTTATGTTGAGGAGGCTGGTAAGGTCTCCTAAAAGCTGGCCTTACAAATCCTCTATTATTATCCTAATTTTCAATGTTGGTATTTTTCACTGATCCACCATCTCATTGGAAATTTTCTGTAAAATATTTTTCATGTCATCCATTTCAAAAGGATCTTTATTCTATGTAGTGGGTTTAGGGAGGTTCTCATGTTTCTTGCGGGATGTAGAAGGCTTATCAGTTTGAATGTTTAGGTTGTATTTCAAACAAAACATATGTTTTTATACCAGGATAGCTTTAGCAAAATCCTTTTGTAAGTTGTTCTTATGTGCTATCTTAACCCACATGGAAATAGGGGTAGGTAAACCCTTGATATAATAGGAAACAAATAATTCTTCTGCTGGAAGAAAATTGGTAGGGATTCTATTTTTTAGATAGTAAAATCTCCGGTTGAAATCCTTGACCCTTTCTTTTCCTTTTATTTTTAAGGAGGAGAAATCCATGACCAGATCCTCAGGAGTTCTATCATTCCCAAATTTCTAGAGAAACAGGGCTTCAAAATCATCCCAGGGATTAATAGAATCAACTTCTAAGGAAAAATACTAGGTAGAGGCTCTTCAAAAGAGTAAGGCAATAACCTACATACTACAACTTCATGTATTAAACTCCTTAGCCTAATAACTTGCATGAATATTTGGATGTGGCCTTCTGCGGGAGACTTGTCATCAGAATTGAATTTGGGTATCCATTTCTATGGATTTTTGGGTAGTATGTGTTGTTCTACAGTAATTAATACAATGTCCTGATCTAAACAAGGTATGTTTGGTTGATCTTCCATTGGTCTGTATTTTAAAGTGGAGGAACTTGAAGATGACACATTGTCAAAAAATTCCTAGGATGGTGATGAAGATGAAGAAGGAAGTGTGGGTGGTGCTCCACTGGATACTATGTTAGCTTGTGGATTATTCTAAAGTTGATTTGTTTCCTCAAATAATGGATTAATCTTAATTTCATGAAGTAGTTCTTGTCCGACTGTGTTTTTATTGTTTGTATAAATCTATGAATTATCGGTTAGAGGGTTTTGAGATAATACGTGTCTCATATTCTGACATGATTCAACCCTTTGTTCCAATCTGGCAGTAATATCTTGAGTAATTTTCCTAAGTTGTTCAAGAGTCAGAGGCCCTCTAGTTTGTGATACGAAGATAATTTCAAGCCTTCTATTTTCTTGTTCTGTCAGAGAAGTAGCAATGACTGTTGTTTGGTTTTCCACTGGCTGAATTGTTGATGTGGATACTTGAGTCTGAATTCTAGTAACAACTAGTGATCTCATAGGAGGAGGTTTTCTAGTGTTTTTTTTAGGCATGAATGGTCATGGCCCTCCCTCTAGCACCATTTGTTGATTCCTGGGGTGTAATACTGGAAGTTTACGAGGAAACATCAGAAAGGTGAAATCCCAATCTGAAAGGCTATAAAAAACCCTACGCAAGGATGGTTCTATCCCAAAATTGTTTGGTGTAACTAAATCCTATAAATATCAAACCTTCGGTGGCACTGTATGGGTAGATCCAAATGGATTTCTCTTCATTTTTGGAAAATATATAAGATCTATATCAAAAATGCAAATGATGTTAACTTCAAAACTAAACTACTTGAGTTATGCTAAACCTAGGAAATGTGATTGGAAATAGTAGAACAATCAAATATAAGGTGTTTGATAAATGTTATACCAATTGATAAACATATGAATTAGATCTAACATGACCAGCTTTAAATAAAACAAGACAATGAAAACTGAGTTTTTTTATTTAAGGAATTGAAACATAAGACTATTATGTCAACGGTATTCCAATTAAAAAATTAGCATTAAAACAAGGAGGGTTGTTTAATAGTTGCAGAAAAAAATGATATGAATTAAATAAAGAATATTATTCAAAACATAACTTACACATAAACTGAGTGGTGAGAAATCAACACATAGATCAATGTATTTAATAATCATACAACATGAAATAGATTTATCCAATGGTTAAAAGAGAAACCATAACTCATCAAAGAAATTTGATAAATATCACAAAAGAAAGGTTATGAGAAACTATCTGACTTTTATTAATATTGCAAAAAATTACAACTCCTCAAAACACAGAGCATCTCCAGTTCCCCCTTCGTGGTTTTCTTCCCCTCTTGTCCCTTTGTCCCTTGAGATCCAATTCCCTTTAAATAATAATTACAAAAATTACAAAGGGGAAAATATCCCACAAAAGTAATGATTACAAAATATTGTTTTAAGATTAGCCAAGGTAAGATTGCCACTTGGTAAATACATCCAACAAATATTCAACATATTGATATTGTGCATGCTCGAGTTGTAACTGGTACTTGCAAGTAAAAGGATCGATCTCCCTTTTCTTCACCTTTTCCCATGCAAGCTTGAATGAGTAGAATTTTGAATTACCATCGATCCAAGGTTAAGGGGGAACTTAGGCCACCCTTTCCTGTTATCTCCAGTGAGTTTTTGGAATACACCATGAATCACTGTTTGGAAATATATTTCTTCCACCACCATTCTATCAGGTACAATCCTGACCAATAAGTGTCTTGTGTTGCTTCCCCAAATTCTGATGTAGGAAAAATATTTTCCCACATACCAATCTCTCATTGTAGAAATTAGTGCCTTAGGTTGGGTTGAAAAAGTAGGAGCATCCTCCTTGAATATATTCTGATAGATGGAACCCATGAAGTGATCACAGATGTCAAAAATAAGAGTTATGAATTTATCCTACTACAATGAAGAACATTAGATGTGGATAGGAGGTTCAACTCTTTTCCAATTCCACCCCATGGCAGGGAAAGGAAAAGCTGAGTAGAATACATCCATAATATAACAAGAGAGGTGAAATGTTGGCTTCCTTGAAGCAGGAATATTCTGGTGTTTCTATATTTCTTCCTTCAATACCACTGACAAAATTTGGGCCCAATTGAAAGACTCTCCTATGGTAAGAACACGATGGGCGAAGGGTTCCCATTCGACTTTGAAGACTGTGTAATTCAGTAGTCCATATAGTCTACACAACATGAATTTGAGCAAAGACAAGGGCTCCCTAAACCAAGAAATGGTGTAAATTTTATCAGCTTTGGGTTAAAATATAACAAGGTTTTCCATCCAGGATTTAATAATTTCCTTGAAATTATACCGGGTTGTAGAGGACTCCATGAATTTCTTATTAAGCAATTGTTGGGGTTGTCTAAGCACATAGGCTCTGAAAAATACCTCAGGTCAGAAAGAGGCCAATTGGGTTTGAGCCTTGTCATTAAAGGAACGTTCTTGCGGGTTGGTGTGGTCAATAATCCACTTGATGGTATCAATGTAAGGAATTAGGGAAGAACTAGACACTATCGCGTGAAACTGGGACTTACTGATGTTCATAAAGGTTAATGGGTCATACTGAATCTTCGAGAAATCATCAATTTTAAATATGGATTAAATTCTCGACTAGTCTAGGTGGTAGGATTTGGAAACCCTTCCATTTGTATTAGAGAAGATACCATTGTTTGGTTCCTTGTTTTTCAGTTCATTTAGGGTTGTTCTAGACCTGGTGTTTCTTGACATGGTTGAAAGATAACGGATAAATTCTGATAAAATGATGAAAATGACAATTAATTAAATTGAATTTAGTTTCCCAATTCGCACAAATGATTGGTGAAAATATTGAGAAACCTACCAATAATATAATGATGGAGAAAAATCAATCCATTGATAGGGTCAAAAATCGTAGTAAAACCCATTTTCCAAGGGTAAAATTAGAAGTTTGAAAACAGTGAAAAGATAGTAAAAAAATGAAATATTTAACAAAAAGATTAATGTCGAAATCGATCTGGATCGTAGATTTAAAAGAAAAACGATTAGGATTAAAATGAGCAAAAATTAAAAAGAAAATTGTGGAAGTAATTTGTAAAATCTTGATTTTGGTTTCTGCAATCCGCATTGGGGTTGCAAAATTGTAGAAGTGAAAATATCAACTAAAAACAGTTTATTTTTTCTACAATCTACAAACTGCATTGTCGGTTGTAGAATTGCAAAAGTGTGACTTTTGATTTGTTTATTTTGGTTTCCCATTTCTGCAATCTGCATTGCAGGTTGCGAAAATGTGAAACCGAGAATTCAATTTTTATTGAACAAATAATTTCTGACACCTGCAATCCACATTACAGTTTGCGAGATGAAGAAATAATAAATTTGAAACTTAAAAATTTTGGACATCCACAATACACATTGCGGAAACATCTTTCAAAGAAAAGCTATGTTTTCCACAATTCATAATATGCATAAAAACAAGATGTTTTAGAAAATTTCATTAAATCCAAAGCATGAAAAGACACATGAATAAAGACAACAATCATGATGCCCCAAAAATGAGATAATAAAATTCGAGATCCCCTTCATAATAAGTAAGCGGGGTTCCCATTTTATCAATTAAAATGGGGTATGTTGTGCCTACAACAGCTTGAAATTTTTATTAATATTGTTAAACAAAATTAAACAAATAAATGGCACACAACACATCAACACATATCATATAAATTACTCTAGAAACCCCTCTTGTGTGGGAAAACCATGAAACTAGTGAGATTTCTACTCATCTGTTAATGAAACACTCATAACAGGTGTTTGCAACTGTTATTTGCTAGACCACGAATCACACTTCGTTACATCATTCCATGATCATGATACACACCCTTGGATAGCCATTGCATCTTATTTATAAATGAAATACAACAAGTTTTTCATTAATGACAATCCATAACGTCCTAACTACTTTAAGTTGTTATGTTACAGTCGACTTGACTGAGTCAACTTTGGTTGATTATCAATTGCGTTTTGGTCATTCCTTTGGCTTCTCATCGACTAGTTGTTTTCCTTTTACTAAACAACTATTCATATTGGTCATTCACACAACTCCATTTGAATTATATTAGTCATCTATCAAATTTCCTAGTTGATTTACATGCAAAGAATATAACATTCCCACCATTCCCCCACTTGTTGTCTTATTTACATAAATAGGAGGCTCATAGCTTCAATTCACTTTAACAAGGATAACAATCCCATCATTTTCTTACAACAAAAAAACCTTTTTTTTTTCTCACTGACTTGGTCAATGAGTCTACAACATTCTTCATTGTGCCTACCTTTTCTAGTAACACCTTCTAGTTCTCCATCATCTCTCTCACAAAATGGTATCACAAATCAATGTGTTTCATCTACGAATGATTTGATGGATTCTTTATAGGAATATTTCACTTTTCTTGTCACAATACAACCTAATATCATGTTGACTAAACCGAACATCTAAACACATTTTGTTATCCAAACAACTTATATGCATGACTAGTTTTCGTGTATTCATCCTCTTTATGTCTTCACAGTGTAATGATTGATTGAATCCTAATCATCTAATTTCATTACTCTGTTAAATGAACTAAACAGATATCCACTCCTCAAACAACTATGTCTGATATATCTATCTTAGTAGGAATTGACAAAACCATCTACATTCCTTTCCTTGTTTCCCTTTGGCTCTCCTCCATAACATATTGCATAATTCATTGTGTCACAAATACTACTGAATGATATCTTTATTGAGGTACAATGCTCTTTTACAGGTATCGACATGTAGTTACTTAATACTACCAATGCATGGTAAATATCTAGTCAAGTACAGACCATAGAATACATTAGATTACCTACAACACTAACATAGCAAACACATTACATTTACTCTATGTATTCTTGTGTCTTAGGACATTATTCATTGGATAGCTTGACTCCCAAAGGAATAAGGATATTCATTATTCTAATATCCTGCATGTTGAAACATTTTAGAACTTTCTCAACATGTTTTCTCTCAATTAACCATTGATCTACATGATATATATGTATTTCCATTCCAAGAATGAAATTGTATTCTTCAATATGCTTCATGTCGAACTTGGAGGACAAATGCAGTTTTATATCCTTTATGAGAGCTATGTTATTTCTGACTAACAACATGCCATCAACATACAAAACTATATATATGAAAATTCCACTAAATTTCTTCCCATAAACAAAGTGACCAAATCAACTTCTCACAAACTCTAATTGTTGAATATACATATCAAACTTTTGATACCACATCTTGGGTGATTTTTTAAAACCGTATAGAGACTTTTGAATCTTGTATACCAACTCCATTTCCTATTCCAATGTAAAAAAATAATGATTATTCATATAAATTTCTTCTTCAATATCACCATGAAGAATTGTTGTCTCTACATCCATCTATTATATTTCAAGATCAAATGTTGTAGCTAAATAAATTAGTACCCTTATGGAAGTCAACTTAGAAACCTGAGATAAAATCTCACCAAATCATAACTCTCTTGACTTGGGAATACATTTTTTCTACCAATTGATGATTGTACTTCTCAACTTGACATAATACATTCAACATTTTCTTGAAAACCCACTTATTCTTCCATTTTGTAACACAACTAGATCCCATGTTTCATTTTTCTTCAAGGACTCCATTTCTTATTATATGGCCATTTTCCAAAGTTTACCCTTTGTTGAGTCAATCACTTCCTTTACTGACCTAGGATCATCTTGGATGGAAGTTAATGCAAAAATAGAACAAAAATTGGGTGGACTATACCTTTCTGGTTGTGTCCCTGTTGTACCAGACCTCGTAACATTTGAAGTCTATTGTTCTACCTTTTCATTAAACTCAGTCGACTCTCCTAAATACAAACTTTTATCATTCATGTCAAACTCTTGATTTTCTAGTTTTTCTAGTTTAAGCTATTATTCCCTAGAATTTTGTCCTACTTCTATAAAGGTTATATTCCCATTATAAAATTCCTTCTTATAACCAGATTCCATATCTTACACCCTTTCATTCCATTCTTGCACCTAATTAGGATGCATTTCTTAGACTTGTTATCGATTTTACTTCTTTTCTCGATTGGGATATGCAAAAAGAAATCACACCCAAAAAAATTGAGATGTGTAAGAAAGGGATTTGTACCATCCCGCGCCTCATATGTATTCTTTTCAACTAGATTAATCGATGAACACCTATTAACCAAGTAACATGTTGTGTTGACTACCTCTTCCAAAAAAAATTGTGCAACTCTTACACCACTGAAAATGCTTGACACTTTCTACCTCAATGTTATGTTATTTATTTTAGCAAGTCCATTTTGTTGAGCCATGTATGTAGTTGTGTTTTTTCAATATATACCTTATGTATATAGAACTAATCAAGTGCCTTTCCACAAAATTTTCCTTTGCTATCAATTCTCAACACCTTGATGTTTTTACCAATTTGATTCTCCACAAGATCTTTGAACTCTTGAAACTTCTCAAAAACCTAATAGTTTTTCCTAAGAAAATACAAGCATTTTATTATGTATAAATCATGTAGGAAAGAAACATAATACTGATATCATCCTAGTGAAGGGACTAACATAGGTCCAAACACATCACTATGTATTGACCCTAGTATTTCCTTATCCTAGTAGCACCAGATGAGAACATCACATGACTCTGTTTACCATAAATACAATGTTGATTGAAGTTGACTTGTTTAGGATATTCAAGGAGACCTTCGACCATACATTTACTATTCATAAAACAAATTAATTTCTCACCACTATGTGGCATGCGTTGATGCCACAACATAGTTGAGTCAACTATACAAGAATATATGTTGTCGGACTCAGGACATACCACATTAGCACTTTTGTTGGTGTTTTTTCTTCCTTATATCTTGTATAAGGTTCTAGTATGAAATCATCTCATCAATACCAGTTCTCCTCACACCATCTTGGACATATCTTTCTCAAATAAAGAATGCACACTTGCATTCCCCATTTTAGTTATTGGGATTTGTTTTTGAGCCAAACTTGTGATATGCAGCACTCATGGAAGTGTTCCAATTCTTCCACCTTTCATTTTCATTCAAAAATTACATCATCCATTTATATTGGTCAGTCAATAATATCCTAGTAGGAAATCACTACAATCTAAATTCCCTTACTCACAAAACCTCTCTCTATAAGGTGTCATATGATATAATTCACAGGAGTTGATCAATAAAAGTCACTTTTCGACTATGTATTTTTGGAAGAAAAATACATATTTCCTTTCTCTTTCTACGAAGACTTACCATTAGTTTATTGAACTTCCTGATACCCTTTTCCTTTCTCAACTTTTGTTGACATACAATGCCATCTATAATTCCAACCTTTAGAGCAACACCAACATGTTTTCATCACTAAACTAGGGGATCTAGTCTTAGATCCACTTCTTAACTTTTATCTTCTATGAGAGATTTTATTTTTCCCTCTATTTACCATTTGACCTCTTACTATCAAAGTGTGATGGGTCAAAACTTCCATGTTATTCCATATCATCTATTCTAACAATGGATAGGCGGCCACATCATTGATCTTTAGCATTGTATTGTTTCTCTCAATAGCCATGAGAAGACTATCCCATGAATTTGGAAAATAACACAACATACTGATACATTTTTACTACTCACTAATTTTAATGTCCATGGAAAAAAACTAACTGACCACAGAGTTGAATGTATGCAAGTGTTCTATAACAGAGTCACTTTAACCCATCCTCAGAAGATATATCTTTTTCTGAAGAAACAACTTGTTAACCAAAGATTTGGATTGGTGCAAGTTATCCTATTGAACTTATGGTTATACTGAGAGGGGGTTAATTAGTATAATCTACTTTTCTTATTTTAACTATTCATTAACCATTCTTTTACTTAAAACTAGTAAATATACATAAACTCAAATCACAGTACAAATAATTTAACATGGAAACCCTTTCAAGATAAAACTAAAAAAACTTATATTTATAAATTCATGTACGCACCAACCTACTATTACAAATTTTTTCGCAACCAACCTAATAGAGACACCAATATCCTCAACTAAGCACCAACTCAGTGATTTGTAGGCACTGAGCTACTGGAAACACCAATCTCCTACTGATGCTAATGTTGTTTCTTATACTTCCATTTGTGTTATATTCATATTCCAGTGTGAACTCTTCCAATACACAACACCTATTTCTACATATGCACCAAGGATGGTGCAAGGTGATTATACTCACTCATGACCAGTTAGTTGCAATGGCATGCTAGAAAAAAAATAAGTATGGTCATTAAAATGAATTTCTAGAGGTACATACAATTTTTTTAGAATTAAGTGTAAAAAGATAAACCATAGACAATTAAATTATATTCCAGAATATATAATATTTATTTATGGAAAATAGGTATAACTACCCCAAATTGTTGTTCTTCTAAGACTGTTATGTTATTTTCTTCGCTAAAACATAATGCATATGTTTGTGTTGGTCTACCTGTTTGGTATGTAAATTGTCAAAATTTGTGAAAACAAATATGTAGAGTCATAGGAAATAGTTAGATCTTTCTCAGGACTATTTTTCCGAAATTGTAAAATTTAATTTTATATATTTTTTAAATTAAAGAAGTCGGTGAAGCCATAAAATGACATGGTTGAGCATTGGTCCACCATATCATGGTATTAACATAATCAATCAATTCCTTTTTTAGTTTGTAGGTATTTTTGTATTCTTGTGTGGGTTCTTTTCCATTTCTTAAATAGGTGAGACAGTCAAAAGTTATAGACGAAATAAAGTACCTATGTTTTTTACAAATTTGACATGTGTGCAATTAAAAATAAATTAAAAATAGAAAACAGTAACATATTTATTCAAAAAATACATAGTTAAAATATGGACACAGAGCTCGACAAGTGTGTATATCTTCATGAGTACTACACAAGTGGGTCGTATGTAGAACAATGGTTAAAAGCATGGAGTTACATAATTGGGTGTATTTTGCTAAAACTTAATCCAAACCTTAAGGCTTGTTAATCCAACCTAGAATCAAAACTACAGGGAATCCAAAAAAAATTTGAATTTAAGGGTGCATACACATAGAAGTGTGCATGCGTCATAACACTCATGTGTACTAATGGGTACCCATACCAGCGTGCATGTGTATTGGAATCTACATGCTATTTTATGCCTTGTTTTTTCTTTCTCTTCTTCTCTATAAGCCCCCCTTACCTCTATATAACCTGTTAGGATATTTAGACACTTAGGATTTAGTTAAGATCAACTTGTGTAATATATCCATTAGGTAAAAGTGTGTTTCTTTAGTATGCATTAGTATGCATTTGTTAATATTCTAATTCGATGGTCATGATATGTCCTAGACATAAAGTGATCTGACGGTTCAACTTCTCTTAGATCATACCTACCATTGATCCGTGGCTTAACACCTTATTGGTCCACGGTCTCTATTTAAAGAGCATGGAGGGTCCTTGGCTAGTTGATCGATTATGAGAAGCTCATGCAACTTTCTTTCTTTTACATAATAAATTGCTCAAAGTAGCTATTTGGCTGGGGCCATGGACTATTTACCTCTTGAGGGTTTTAACCACGTGACAAACATCAATGTGTTGATATGTGATCTATTTGTGTGAAATAGTTGCTCAAGGTGTTCGGTCTTTTTGGAGTACCCTGTGTACCCGAACATGGTATCAGAGCGATTATGAAGAGCCGCTTTCAGTTTTGATCAAGATCTGGAACCGATGTTGCCGAAACTTTGAAAGGGTTTCTATATATTTGTGTCTTGTGGGAGCTATTTCATTGCATCCGGAGCACCGTTTCCATTGGGAAATATTTTTCATTTCACCAAAAACCATTTCCGTTTGATCTAGAAACACCCATTTCAACAAATCTGAAGGTATAATGTTACAGTGACAGATTTGTTTAATTTTTTTTTAAATCTTTCATATTTTATCAATTTTGTTATTAGATCTTTATTGTTTTAGTCTCGGACTGTTGCCTTCCCTGACTACAAATGCTCTTTTCTGTGCACCTTGTGCAATCGCGGCGAATTAGAAACAGAAAGGGAAAGTTTTTTTTCTTGTCTTCTTGGCTATGTATGCTCATTGCCGTGCACCTTGTGCGGTCATGACAAATCAGAAACAACGAGAAAACTTGAAAATGTAGATTTTCCAGATAAACTAACCAAGATCTAACCCCATTGCGTGGAATTTTTTTATTTGCTTTTGGTTTTCATTTTTTTGTGATTTGCAGGAAAAAAATGCAAGCACGGAGAACGAGAGAGAAGAGTAATTTTTTTTTTTTTTTTAAAACCCTTTCTCTTTCCATTCTTTTATGTACCTTTTAAACTTAGTTCACTTGGTCCAAAGCTATTTTATTCCTTAATAAGTCTTGAGTTCAAGTCTTATTAAGCTACTGTTTAGTGCATACGATTTCTATTTTCAAGTTACTTTATTGTAAAAGTGCATCTCACATAAATAAAATAAAATAAAAAGTGAGTCACTTAAGTCTTTTAATTTATTGCCGCACTATTTAAAAGTAACATTATTGTAAAATTGAACATCACTTATTCTACAAAAGTGATTCACTTAAAAACAACTTTATTGTAAAGTTATTGTCAAAGGTTGATATTGGGAAGAGGGGGGTTCCTTTTTTAGTTGGTCAAGTTAATATCTGCCCCGTCACTATTGGGGACATCTTCAACATTTTCTTTAATCAATCATAACTTCATCATCTGGAATCAGTTGTCAGTGCCGTTTTTTTTTAAACCGCATATTTTTCTTAGTTATTTGCATCTAGATAGTTAGTTTCTGTTCTTTAATCCATTATTTTACAATATGGCCACCCATTGTGATATTATACTTACAAGTTCTAACTATTTCTCATGGAAATATTGTATGGAGGATGATCTGCGAAGTAGGGGACTTTTCAGGATAACCTCAAGGAAAGAAGAAGGACCCAATGATGATGATAAGAAAATTAAATGGGAAAATAGATATGATGAAGCTCGTGGATTGATTGGGATGTCAATCTCTATTGATTTGTGATTCCACATATCTGGAATTGATGAACCTGATATAGCTTGGGAAAAGTTGGAATCTGTGTTTGGTAAACACAATGAAATTCAGGGTCATCAACTTGAGAATGGGTTGATTTCCTTGAATCCAAATGATTTTTCATGCACTCAAGACTATTTATCTAAGTATAAAACTCGTAGACTCTTATGTGTAGAATGCAAGATTAAGAAAGAGGACAAACAATGTATTTATCATATTCTTCCAAACTTGGACCTGCATATTCTATTTTTGTATCTACATTCTACTCCATGAAAGAATCCTTGACTGCACTGTAGCTATCAAGAGCCTATTCTTGAATCCTTTTGTGATTCCTTAATTAGAGAGTAAGATAAGCTCATTCATCTTGGAATAATTAACAATGGAGATACATCTGGAAAATCGTTAATGTCCCAACAGAAAGAAAATTCCAAGCCTCCCAAGAAACAAAAATTTCGTAATAATAAGCCAAACAACAAGGGTCCCAAACCCTCTCAGTCAGCTCCTTCTTTAAAAAATGACAAAGGATCCAAGCCAAAAGGAAAAAAGACTGAGCGTCATTGCAATTTTTGTCGAAAATATAATCATGATGAATCTAAGTGTTTCAAGAAGATGGCAGCCTTGGAAGCAACAATGAAGAAGCACCACATCAGCTTAGATTTGTCTTCAGAATCTACCTCTCATGGACATGCACTTTGTGCTTCTGGTTACTCTTATACTGCATCTTCTTCTTCTACTTCAAATGAGTGGCTCATTGATTCTAGAGCATCTTATAATATGGCTAAGTATCAAGCCATCTTTTCAACTCTGCATGAATGTAACACCAAGCAAATATTTGTTGGTGCTGATAGATCTCTAAGTGTTGTAGGATCTGGAACAATTCCAGTAAAAAATGGTTATTTCAGTGATGTACTATGTGTTCCAAAAATTTCCTGCAATTTGTTATCAGTCTATCAAATTACTCATTCAAGTGAAGGTAAAGCTGTGAGGTTTACACCTCACCAAGTTGTAATCAAGGATTTTAAAAATCCTCAAAATGTCCTTGCTACTAGAATTGTTGATGATATTACCAGGTTATACAAATTTAACAACTTTGGGTCATCACCTTTTCCTTTAGTTTTTGTTGCTCATAGTGATAACTTGAGCAAACTTTAGCATGAGCGATTTAGTCACTTAAATTATCGCCCATTGCAACAACTATGTAAAGACAATATGGTGACTGGTCTTCCAATGGTATCTTGCAAGGATGGTGTTTGTTCCGGTTGTGTACTTGGAAAACATCGTCAGGACAATTTTGACAAACGTACCTCTTAGCATGCCTTGGTTCCTTTGGAGCTTTTGCATAGTGACTTGTGTGGCCCTCTTCCATCTGCATCCTTTTTTGGTTTCAAATATTTATTAACTTTCATTGATGACTACTCCAGACGCACTTGGGTTTACTTCCTAAAATCTAAGAGAGAAGTATTTAACATGTTCTTGGCCTACAAGGTCCTTGTTGAAAAACAATCTAGTCATTAAATTATTTAGTTAAGATCTGACAATGGATGAGAATATGTTAACAACAAGTTCACTACTTTTTGCACTGAACAAGGAATCCAACAACAACAAACTGTTCCATATACACCACAACAAAATGGTGTAGCTGAATGGAAGAACCTCACTTTAAAAGAAATGGCTAATTGTATGATCCAATCTAAGGGACTAAGTCTTCAATATTGGGCTGAGTCCATAAATTATGCAAATTACATAGTTAATCGCACACCCACTAAATTTTTAGAAGGTATAACACCGAAAGAAGCATGGAGTAAAATTAAACTAGATGTAAGTCACTTTCATGTGTTTGGTTGTGAAGCATAAGCTCACATTCTAGATGAAAAACGGAAAGCATTGCAGCCTAAAAGTGAGAAGTGCATATTTGTTGGATATTCATAAGATGTAAAAGGTTATAGAATTCTTCAGCCACATTCTCGTGGTATAATCATTAGAAGAATTGTTAAATTTGATGAAAATATCTTGGCCTGCGAGCTTGATTCAGCGATTATGCCTTCTTCTTCTTCTTCCAACTTCCTTGACAGGTTTCCAACTCCAGTGTTTGATGATGACAGTGAGGATGAAAATCCACCTCCACCTACTCATGTTCCTCCAATTTCACCAACACCAATACTTCCTTGATGGGTCCGTTCAACATGTGAAGCAGTTGGTGATCTTGCTGGTGATCCTAGAGATCAACGTTGAACATGTTCTCAGTTTCAGCACGTCTCTTCTCTTTTGGCTCAAGTTTCCGAGAATCATGATCTAGAAACTTTTGCAGAAGCTTCAGGAAATCCAGATTGGGATGCAGCTATGGATGAAGAAAATCATTCCTTAATGTTGAACAATACTTGGGATCTTGTTCCTCTTCCAAAAGGAAGAAAACTTTTCAGATGTAAATGGATTTACAGAACTAAGTATGCATTAGATGGAAGTGTTGAAAGACTTAAGGCAAGGTTAGTTTCCAAATATTTTTCCCAAGTTGAAGGGATTGACTACAATGAAACATTTGCTCCTGTTGCAAAAATGAATTCCATCCGCCTTGTTCTTTCCCTTGCAGCCTTACATAACTGGGAATTTCATCAAATGGATGTCAAGTATGCCTTTTTACATGGTGATTTACACGAGGAAATTTACATGGAACAACCTCCTGGATATGTTCAGGATAACTCTAGCCTTGTCTGTCTCCTTAAGAAATCCTTATATGGCCTTAAGCAAGCTCCTAGAGCTTGGTGTGCCAAAATGGATAGCTTTCTCCTTGACACTAGTTTTTCTAGATGCCATTCTGACCCCAATGTCTATACCAAGAAAGTAGGAAACCATATCATCATACTTGTTCTTTATGTTGATGATCTTATCCTTACTGTTAGTGACCCTAAACTTATAACCCATGTCAAATCCAATCTTAAGCAAAATTTTAAAATGTCAGACTTAGGACATTTGCATTATTTTCTTGGTCTCCAAGTATTGCAAACCAAAGAAGGAATCTTTCTTTCCCAGTCTAAGTATGCTTGTGACTTTCTTCGTCACTTACACATGGAAGATTGTAAACTATCCCCTTCTCCCTTGCAGTCTAGAGTCAAAATTTCTGCCACCTGTAATTCCCCTGAAGTATTTTCCACCTTGTGTCGTCAGCTTGTTAGTAGTCTTTTATACTTGACTAGATGATGGCAATTAATGCTCCATTGATGTCAATTAATGTCAATTATACTTAGGATAGTGGTTTAACTAGGCCAATTTGACCAAAAAGAGTGTGTATGATGGTAAATGTCTCCAACAGGACCCTCTCATGTTAATATAATCTGTTATTCTATCTACTTTTTCTTATCTCTTATCTCTGTTATGTATGTATGTTTTAATATGTATTATTGGTAACATTATGTGATCTGTGAGATTACAACATTGGTTCTGTTTTCGGTAGTACATGTCTAAGATGTATGCGAGCATATGATATCAGAACATGAGATTAAGGATTGGTGGGAGCGTAAAGTAGAAAATTATTTGCAGAATTACGAACGAAGAAATAGATTGAAGACCACATAAGCAAAAGAAAGATTCTTTACAGAGACGCGTGAGAAGTTTGTAGAATCCGTGCCCCAACTTCTGAAGAAACTCCTGGATGAAAAATCTAGAAGGGACTAAATATCAACAGTTACTAGAAAAAATGATTCAAGGGGGAAGAACAAACTTGTCAGAGTGGTTTGAAAAAATATCCGACGAATTCTGTGATGAGTAAGCAGTAAAAGACAAAACTTCGGTGGAAACAGTCAAAAAGAAATTTTACACAGACCTGACCGAGCAATTTTTGTGTTCCTTACTGACCTTGCTATTTAAGTTCCTTATCGATAAGGGAGTGGGTCATATTGTCGAAACTCGTCCATCACTTCACGGACCACCATTAAACCCTAACTGGGCGGAAAAGAAAAATAGGTGGGAAAAATTCATTGCTGAAAGGGAGTGGGAATACTTCGTAAGCAAGTAGACAGAACTATCTGGGCTTTCTAAAGTGTCGGGTAGGCTATGAGAGGGTAGCTGGTCATATTTCAGAATAAAGTGGAGTGGATTCTAGTCGACTAAAAGAAATACCAATCACCAGTAATGAGAAGTCAACCTAAAAAGGAAATCAAGAAGATAGTGTCACACAAAGGTATGACGGACTTCCAGAAAATAGAAAGGGAGAGGAGGCTACAAAGTAGGGAAGAAAGAAGAGAAAGAGCCTTAGCACTGTAGAGAGGAATGAGTACTAGGGTGAACGACCAGGAAAGAGATCCACCGGAGTTGGGTCATGACTGACAAGAAGAAGGTGTGGAATAATATGCATCCCCTATGGAAGAAGAATTGTGGATAGAGTAGCAAGAAGCTCTCCAATTAGAATTTCCCCAGGAAGTAAAACCTTTGATAGATCCACGTACCCGAATATAAGCTATTGTCAAAGAGGACCTCAGACTAGGAGCTGGTGACTTTGGTATATGGAGCTGACTAGACGATGAGACATACACGGGTAGACATCTCATTATCCATCGACCAGAAGAAGGAAATTGGGCTATGCTTCAAGCGGCACCCTCCAACCAAAGTATCCACTTAATTTTACCAACACATTAAGGAGCACCCCCATACCAAATATAGCTTTGGAGGATAGAGAACATTCATAGCTGTAGACAAATAATTGTAGTTGGACATCGATAGACAAAGTCGACACTAACCAACTACTGATCAAAGAAGAAATGATAAAAACAATTGATGGGAACAAGAGTTCCTTCGACGATAGTTCCTCAGAGAGGACTAAGCAAATAACCCCACCACCCCCACCTCCACCTCCACCACCGCCACCTCTTGAAGAAAGCAGTGACAGTGACTCCAACGTGGGTCACAGGTCAGCACACATTCCTCTATATGAGGGTGATGAGGACCCCAGACGACACTAGTTCATCTGTGAGTCGACTTGGGAGGCCAACCAAGTTATGGATGAAGACAGACAGATGGTGCAGGTTCACTGGTGCCTTGAGGAGAAGGGAATTAACTTGGTACATGAACTTTTCAGAAAGAACACCCCAAGAAACCAAAGTCGAGATCAAAGCACAATTTCTATCATTTTTCAAAACTCCAGATGCAAAACATCTGGCAGCAAAGAAACTTAAAACAACGTTGTAGAAGCCAGGAGAAACTGTTCATGATTACGATAAACGATGGAAAGACCTTCTTATCCAATTGGACTATGTTATTGATGAACAATTATTAATCCAGTGGTTTCTTGCAGGTTTATCACAAAAAATTCACCTACACATAAGTCTGGAGACATTCAAGACTTACGGAGATGCGCTTACAGAAGCTATCCAAGTAGAAATGGATGAGGACATACCAACATACTCCACCGATCACAGAATAGAAGAACATCTTGAGATCGTACAGAAGTCATTAAAAGAATTAAACCTCAAAAGTCAGGATATTTGGTGCACGAAGTGCTCGATGGCTGGACATTCCAAAGACAACTGTCGACAGGAAATCAGCTGACAGGAAGTTTGATTCGTGCAGACTAAATGTTTTTGCGACATTTTCCAAGAGCATGGCGACCACCCGACAAAATATTGTCTATTCAACATGAAGAACGAACAGGAATCTTGGTGTGCAATCTACAAAACTAAAAATCATAACACGGTCGACTGCCATCTAAATCTCAAGAACTGACAGAATTATCATGCAGTCTAGTAGACCACTGTAGTAGCACAAAATAATGAGCAAAACCATGCGCCAAACAATCATAACAATCAAAGATACGAAGGTTGAAGATACGAGCGCTGGTATGACAACCAATGTGGAGGCTATGGAGGTTGAGGTCGATTATCTAGGAATCGAGACAACTGACCACATTGACCCATCTAATGTTTTACATGTTATAAGGAGGGACATCGGTATGCAGACTATCCATACAAGGACATAACTGACCTCAAATTTTGTACTAGTTGCGGAGTAGGGGATCAATCATTAGAGGACTACCCTACCATGCTAGAAAAAATAAATAAAAAAGGAAATGTTAATGTCTTGTCGTGTGTGCAAAAAAATGATGTAATAAATACAAAGAATTTTGATATCGTAACTTGACAAGGGACAAAAACGAGAAACGATAACCCCCGAATCAGCAAAATAAAAATAAAAATGTCTACCCTGATCCAGTTAAAGAAAAACAAATATATAAAGATGCAAAAAATGTATTTAAATAATTTGCACGACAGGAAGAGGTTAATAACAATCGACATAAATCCATAAAAGAATTAATATAGCTCGTACAAAAATACAATGCAGTATCTCAGTTCATCGACTTACTATATGAAATAAAACACACTAAAAAGCAAAAGAAGAATATTTGCAGTTTAAATAAAAAAGATAAAAGTGATGCTGACCCACTTGTCGACCTGGAAATTGAAGGATACCACATCCGACAAGTTGTGCTCGACTTTGGATCACAAGTAAACATCATGACTCATGACATTTGGGAACAACTGGGCAGAGCTCGACTGTATGAGTCAGGTATATATCTGAAACTAGCCGACCAGGGCCTAATTGAACCTATAGGAGTCTGGAAAAATGTCAACACAATGATAAAAGGAATATTGACCAAAGTCGACTTCGAAATTATTGACCCTAAGGAAGAATCTAGCTCCTTCCCAGCGTTGTTAGGTCGACCTTGGGGAAGGAAGATGAAAGCGTCGATATCCCTAGACAAGGAAAGAATAAAATTGAAAGGAAATGTACAAAAGGTCATTGTACCTATTCACCCATCCCAAGGAGAACCTTGGACAGAACCTATCGATGAAGAAGTTGATATTCGACAACTTTATCAGGTACAGAACAATGAAGATTATATAGAACCTAATATCTATGGAGAACTTCATTTAGGTAACCAAGACTCAGTTGGTTATAATTCAGATGCAAAATTATATGATTGGGAAGTAGAGAACTACAAAACACAAGCAATAGGGTGTTGGACTATAAAAAAAATACAGAAAAAACCCACCCAACAGTCCTTCATAGTGTCCATTGTCCCAAAAATATTTGAGAAAAAAATTAGGGAATACCCTACTTTAAAACCTACAAATGTAAGTAGTACACAGATACCAAGATATAAAGAAAGAGAATCACCAGTCATGCACATAGAACAAGTGTTCAAAAATATTGGTGAACATTGTCGACTACAAAGTTTAGTAGAAACTTTTACAAGACAAGCTACTAGATGGTGGGATACCCATCAGACAAGACTGTAGACCTGGACATCAGCTTCGACTTACTTTGTAGAAAGGTTTGGAAGAAATAAGTTAACCAAAGAGGCTCGGATACCTATATTCATTCAAGGACAGAATCCAGAAGACCATATTAAGACATGTGAAAAAGAATGGACAATACTTGGGTACAAATATGAACGAGCATGGCCACACCTGTTTCCATCAACCCCCGGCAACTTACCAAACAAATGGTATAATATGGAAGAGGCTCGAGGTGAAACATTCCTATGGCATGAACTAAAACAAAATTTTATCAAAGATTTAAAATTTAAACCGCAAGATGAGAATTTGGTCAAAACATCAAAACAAATTAAATAATTTATATAGCCAATAGAAAACAAACCCTTACAAGACAACCGACAGACAATGAACTGTAACAATATACAAACCGGGACAATACCACAGTCGACAAGACTAGAGTTGGAAAATGAAAATACAGAAGGGAAAAGCTTTAGATGGAAGTCAAACCATGTCGAAATGACCAAACCTATTCGCACAGTGCTTAAAATTGAACCAACCGACAAGAACGAAGCCGATCGAATGATTGCAGCTGACTTCCTTGCCACATTCTCCCAGTTTAAAGAAGGAAGTCCACCAATCAATGAATCCAAAGTACCCGAATGGCTAGATGCTAAAGTCAAAACTAGAGAGTTCGACATCTCAAATGATGACCGACCAAAAATGGCAAATATTGGAGACTACTGAAGTGAAGAGAAAACAACAGAAATAGTGAGCCTATTAAAAGAGTTCCAGGATGTATTTGCCAGAGATTATACATATCTCAAAGGTTTAGTCCTCGAAATTGGTGAAATGAAAATTTACACTAAACCTGATGTTCGACCTATGAAGAAAAGGCCATATAAGCTAGCTCATAAATACAAGGAGATAATAAAAAAGGAGATTGATAACATGCTTGCAGTAGGCATCATCCACCCTATTGACCAATCAGAATGGGCAAGTCCAATGGTTGTTCAACCTAAGAAACATGATCCGACCAAATTAAGAATTTGTGTCGAATTCAGGGAGCTAAATAAAGTGACACTAATAGACCCATTTCCAACTCTTTATGCAGATGAAACCTTAAATAAAGTTGCAGGACATGAATGGTACTCATTTACAGATGGATTCTCAGGTTATAACCAAGTGCCAATAGCTAAAGAAGATAAAAAAAAGACAACATTTGTATGTGAATTTGGCTCATTTGCTTACAAAGTTATGCCTTTTGTATTAAAGAATGCACCTGCATTATTCTCTAGAATTGTAGTCAAAACATTCCAAGAATATATTTACAAAACCATGGCAGTATACTTTAATTATTGGACAATATACTCCATGTTAAAATATCATTGCAAGTGGCTAAGACTTATGTTGGAAATATGTCGACAAATTCAGCTATCCTTGAACATTAGGAAATGCATATTTGTGACCCCCATAGGGATATTATTAGGGCACATTGTCTGTAAAGAAGGTATTAAGGTTGAATTTGCAAAAATCAAAATTATCCTCCACTTAAAACCACCAGTGAACTCAAAATAAGTCAGAGTGTTACTGGGTCATACAAGATATTACAAAAAATTCATAAGATATTATTCAGACATGACCTATGCACTAGAATAATTGTTAAGGGAAGATAAAGAGTTCAACTGGACAGAAGAATTCCATTTATCATTTGAAAAACTAAAAATAAAACTAGTTGAAGCACCAATTCTAAGGTTTCCAAACTGGTCGATTAAATTCCATGTCCACATCGACGCATCAGGCCTAGCAATAGGAGCAATCCTAACTCATCCAGGAGATGATGGAAGGGATTATCCTATAGTTTACAGTAGTAGAAAACTAAACAAAGATGAAAGAAATTATTCGATGACCAAAAGAGAAGCCTCTATTAGGAATGGTCTTTGCACTACAAAAATATCGACACTATATCCTAGCTAATCCATTTATTTTTTAAACTGATCATCATGCATTAAAATACCTTGTGAATAAGCCTCTACACCATGGAAGAATTTGTCGATGGATACTTCTATTCCAAGAATTTGAGTTCGAAGTCATTGTCAGACCAGGTAATTTAAATGTTGGTCCCAACCATTTATCTCAAATCGACACAGGAGAGGAATCAATAGGGGTCGAAGACAACTTACTAGATGCACATCTATTTCGGATAGAACCCGTCCCAGTAGAGTTAGAGGAAATAGCTCAGTTTTTAGAAGATGGACAAGCACCAGAAGGCATGAGTACCAAAAAGAGACAGATCTTAGCCATGAAAGCTGCAGCTTATATCCTCATAAATGGATTTCTGTACAAAATGGGGTTAGATGACATCCTTAGAAGGTGTGTACTAGAAAATGAAAGGAACGAAATTATGCATGAAGCACATTACAGACCTACAGGAGGACATTTCCAAGTAGATACAACTGTAAAGAAAATCCAACAATCAGGGTTATGGTGGTCGACACTTCACAAAGATTGCAAAAATTTTGTAAGCCAATGTGACAGATGCCAACAACTAGGTCGACCCCTACCTAGCACAGAAATGCCCTGATATCAGTAAACCCAATTTTGACATTTGAAATTTGGGCCATTGACTTCATAGGACTATTTCCTATTCCATCAAAAAGAACAGGTGCAAGGTACATAAAAACTATAGTCGAATATGTAACCAAATGGGCAGAGGCAGAACTAGTCGACACATGTTGCAGTGAGATAGCTGCTAAGTTTATCTACGAGAATATAATTACTAGATTTGGATGTCCATTAACCCTAATTAGTGACCAGGGAACACACTTTATCAATAGAACTATCAAAACCCTAACAAACCAGTTCCAAATTGACCATAGTCAGAGTACAGCATACCATCCTCAATCGAATGGAGCAATTGAAGAATTTAACAAAACATTAACAAAAGTATTAACAAAAATATGTAATGTTGATAAATATGACTAGGATGAAAATATACCTACAGTACTCTGGGCATACAAAAAAGCATACAAATGCTCAACCGACCAAACCCCCTTTCGACTAGTTTATGGACAAGAAGCAGTAGTCCCACTACACTTCCAACAATAGACACCTATTATTGCAGAGATTTTACATGTCGATGTCGAACAAGGAAGAAAGGATTGACTATTACAACTAAGTAAACTCAAAGAACACCGACTAATAGCAATACAACATCAAGAAATATAGAAACAACAACAAAAAGCATGGCACGACAGAAACATCAAAAACAAAAACTTGTCGGTGGGATATTTTACTTTACTATACAATAGTCAGGTAAAAGGTAAACCTAAAAAGCTACATACAGAATGGCTGGGACCCTATGTTTTCGAAGAAATACATACCAACGGATCAGTCCGACTAAGGATGTTACAAGGCATAGTATTTTGGAAACTCGTTAATGGAGCCCGACTAAAACATTAAAAAAAAATTCATATAACGACCATAATGGTTGAACAAAAGCTATAAAAATCTAAAAATCCAAAAAGCAAAATAAGACCATACACACACAAAAATATGATAGGAAATGACCATCTTCACCACCGACATCATGCCCATTGACATAACACGATCGACCATTTTCATAACCGACATCGACCAACGACCTCGATAGTCCCATCGCGCATTCATGACTTCGAGCACCAAAATCAATTCACCATTAATGCACACTCAAGTGTTCCAACTGGAACATCACATCCGCCATTAATACACCCATCGACGGAAACATCCAATGCATTCCCTATAAATACTGAACCACCAAAGGATCATTCACTGCAATTCAAACAGAGAGAGCACCATAGCAACCAGACGACTGAAAAGCAAAATTACCTTAGTGAAATTGACCACCAAACCGACAAGATGGCACCAAAATAGACCAGAGCTTTAGCTAAGACCAAGGAATTACAGACTTCAAAGACACCATTAGTGCGAAGACTAAAGAACATCAAGAATGCTAAGATGCAGGAGGGCTCATGGAAAAAACTATTGGCCGACATAAAAGAGTGGGCTTACATGTATAAGAAGCCTACTCCAGCAAATAAAATACAACATAGCTCCATTGTAAATTATGTCAACGCACTATCATGGCTAGCTTCGGTGGTACAAAAGAAACAATAGTCAAATTTGTCATAAGCTGGTACCACAACGGTCGATTTTACTTCGACCAACTAGTCGACATCTCGGGAGAAGTCATTTCCAAGCTGACAGGGATTTCAAACGAAGGAGACCCAGTACCAGTCGGTATAAAAGAAGGACTAGTTAAAGAATTAATAGGGTCACCATTGGGAAAAAACTCCAAAGGACTAATGATTGGTCACATAATAGCTCGAACGCCACAGATTGTGGCCAAAATCATAGCTATTACACTCACAATGGCAAGTTGAGGAAGCGACCTCAAACTGGATATGTTAGAAGCCGTCGACACCATTGTGACTAATGGAAAGATATACAGATGGGATGAATATGTCGTCGAAATGAAAAAAAACATCTGTGAGAAATGCCAAGAGATGGGAGGAATTATCAGGTTTCCGTCCCTTATCTTATGGATAGTAATGTTCTATATTTTCCCTGAAGGAAACAAAAATTTTCAAGAACCAAAAAAATTCTATATGTGGAGATTCAAACCCTTCTCCTAGAAAGGAACAATGATGGAACTTGCAAAGGTAAAAGTGCTGTTGGAAAACTGGCTCCAGCAGCTAAAAGTCTACATGACCAGATGGAGGGTGCCTGAAAACATCCGACAAAGTCTGCCTAAAAAGTCCCACATTCAGCTAGAGCTCAGCCATACCGCGGTGTGGTACATGCAGGGTGCCAAATCAAATGCAAAGGCCCTCGACTATTATCTGTCAGTCGAACAGATCTTTCAGGAACTATCTCGGCAGGAGGGAGCAAAGATACCAATTCCAGGAAAAGCAAAGGAAACGAACTTCTCGATAGAGGAACTGTTGACAGACCAAGAGAAGGAGGAGGATTACGAGCTCAACCTATACATCAGTACTTTTGTGTCAGAGGAGACACCGGTCGAAACCACTGGTTGAATACAAATCATAATCAAACCTCCGACGGCACAGAGGGAAGAAACACATACAAAAGAAACACATGCAGAACAACAGGTAACCAATTCGGCTGCAGAAAATCTCATCCCGACTCAAGAGCCAAGGGAAGAGATAGAAGCTGACAACCTAGAGTATGCTATCACCAAAGAAATTATCACCAAATTGTCGAAGGAGATAGTAGTTGTAAGAAAGAGGAAAAGAACACAACAACAGCCACAAGGGAAAGGTAACCACAAGCTTATCATTGCAGAATCATTAGACGACGAGGAAGAACTGGAAGCTACGACCATCGACATAATAGAAGATGCCTCAGCAAACAAAGTGCCAGTAGAAACCCAATTCTAGAGATTTTTCGAGGCAGGGGCACAACAAAGCTGACCAGAGAAGACAAAAACCACACACACTTCGATACCTACAAATGTCGTAGATCTTGTGTCTACACCCCCAGCTCCGTCTCCAAAAAAAATAACAGAAGAGTTAGTACCAGAACAACTTTCAATAAGCCCACTTGACTTGTGCAAGAGTGCTATTTCGAAATCTGTGAAGGAAAAGTTCGACCGGGACAGAGACCTCCAGGCTTACATAGAAAAATTGCCTGAGATATTCACCACGATGCAAAAAATCTCGACGAAAGCACCTCTGTTCGATGTTGGCGGGTCCAGACTACCTGTTTCCCAGCTAGGACAAGTACTCCAGTAGAAGAAAACTATGGCCATAATAAGTTCAACGTTTGAAAGAAACCTAGACAAAAAAACCCCATCATCGCAAGGTGAAGAAATGTATCGACCCAGTTGCCATCTAAACCCATCCACCAGTCCCTGCACCGACCGGGGGGGAGGAAGAAGAAAATTTGGAGGACATAAATCAATAAATTGACCAAATGTTCTCTGACATGGAGTCGCCCCCTCAGATTGAAAATCCACCAAACTGACCACACTTCCACCAAACCAATTACACCCGACCATTCACCAACCGAATCACCACCACCCCCCGACTCAGAACTCTTACTTCAACCAGCTGCACTAGAACCACCCCCACCAAAACCGTTAGCACCAATCACATCCACTTCTAGACCCCCTACATCCAATCAACCAGAGGCCCAACTAAATGCAGCAGTCATCCACCTGACTCAAACAGAATTACCATCAACCAGTGCTGCACATCAAATAGACAATCCAAACTTTACTCTTGCAGGTACACAGGTGCCGAAACAAGAAGAACCAAAGAAGCACAAAAATAAGAAGGAGAAAAAAAAGAAGGACCATCATGGACAGCCAGCAATGGTCCACATCAATCTACTTAGGTCGACCACTGTGGTTGATGAAACCAAATTGAGGGATCCAGAGCTCAGACAACTACTGAAAGCACTAGCAGTCGAAGCAAATACAAGGAACCAACACAAATGTAAGGAGCTAGACAACAAAGAAAAAGAACAAGTTAAATTCCTTAACGAATGCAAGAACCTAGTCCAGTTTGTGATACCAGGACTGATAGAGGTCAGCACTGACAAACCGCTAGAAAGAGCTTATTAGCTATTTGAAAGCGTGGTGCCGGCGCTCCAAGCACAGATTCAGGAAACAAAAGAAGAGAAGAAAGAAGAGACCATCTGACTATTGATGGTGCAACACACAGCCTTTTTTGAAGCCTACAAAGTGTTGCAAGATCACATGGATGATTCTGTAATTATAGAAGAAGTACTGAGAGACTGGCTTGCTTACTATGGGCACATCTATCAGCACACCAGATAGACCCGACAGGAGATTCAAGCACTCGAGAAGAGGAAAAACACCGATGAAGCACTCAAAAGCACAATTGCAGATCAAATAGTGCTTGAGACAGCCAAACTACAAAAAATCGAGCCAGAAGCACACCAGTGGGTGCATCAATCCATTCCCAACATAGAAAAAGTAGACATCATCTACCTGCAGATGAAATGACTCATGGAGACAGTAGAGAAAAAGGACCAGTTTATGGGTCCTAACATGGAAAGAATAGCTGAACTTTCCATTCAAGAGAAAATGTTGATCTTGTCAAGTCTAACTACATTCACCATCGACATACAGAAAATATTGCAGAGTTGGACAGATTTCGAACATCATCTAGCAGTGACAGCTCCAGCAATTGTCGAAGTCTGCGTACAGAAAAGACCAACCATCAGACTTCACAGCCCATGAAGATCAAGCACAAAATAATGACTACTTAGACGGACAAGGAAATTTTGGTACCTCCGTGTTTCTTCGGGACGAAGAAACATTTTGTTCGTGGGGGAGATGTTGGAGGAGCAAGTCAATATGCCAACTTGAACAATAGCTGACTTAGTCGATAGGCCGACTAAGTCGGTCAGCTGACTAACTAGAGATTAGGTTGGCCACCTAAAGTCGTGTCGGTTCATCGAACTGATAGGTAGTTATTTTGTAACTGTTTGTAAAACATATATATTAGGCTGTTGAGCCAGATGAGCACTCGGTTCAGTTATCTGCATTGTATGGACCCTCTCATGTTAATATAATCTGTTATTCTATCTACTTGTTCTTATCTCTTGTCTCTTTTATGTATGTATGTTTTAGTATGTATTATTGGTAACCTTATGTGATCTGTGAGATTACAACAATGGATTATGAGAAGCTCATGTAACTTTCTTTCTTTTGTGTAATAAATTGCTCAAAGTATCTATTTGTGTGAAATGGTTTCTCAAGGTGTTCGGTCTTTTGGGAGTACCCTGTGTACCTGAACATAACCTCACTTCCCCTCCCTATCTATAATATCACCACCCCTCTTTCTTCCTATCCACCTAATACCCCCACTCTCTTCCTCTCCACCTAATCCCTCTTCCATACCTCACCCCCTCTCTCCTTAACCATAGGGGTTCGGAGTTTTAGTCATCCATTTCCATGAATAACACCAAGATCCATGTCATATGATCTCTTTAGGATATCCTTGATTCTAAGTATGAATATGGGTGTGGCCATTCTAAGGTATTGGATTCTAGGTATGAGTGTTTCATCCCTATACATGTTTGAGGGATGAAACTTGGTAGTTATTCCATAAAACAAGAATGTAGTCATCCAATTTCAAGAATGTCTCTTTATTCCAATATGCATGACCTCTCAAGAAAATCCTTGGTTATTAGTAGTGATACTAATAATATTAGGAATGTATGGTCACTAGGTATAGGTCTAAGGTTCCTAGACATGGTCGAGGGAGAAATTTTGGTACATATGCCCTAATGTAGATGATATGGATATAGGCTCAATATTGTTGCCTCAAACAAACAAAAAATGACCTCCTAAGGGGATATGGGAACCATTATGAGTTTTCGAGCAGAAGGTATGAGTCACAAGGCCATCAATAAAGTTAGAGGAGGAAACTAATGCATTAGTCCTTAAAGGATAATTTTGTACATCCAAAGACAAAAATAATGTCATGAACCAACAAATATGACCTTCTAAGAGAATCCTTCATCTTTGAGTTAGCATATTATAACTATTAGTATTTTTGGTGAAATAGGAGATGATATCAATGTTTGGAGCAAGTTTAAGTAATGAAACTAAAGAATTAGGCCCAAAAAGTATCTCCTATGGCTCAAAATCCATCAACAAGGCCTCAAAACCACCACACATGAATTATTTATGCAATATTTGTCTTTTAGTGCAAATACAGGAACCATTAGAAGGTTTTTAGTAGCAAGGATGGATCATGGCTCCATGGGCATTGTTAATGGAGGAAACCAAACCATTATAACTTAAAATTAGCTTTTAGGCATCTAACTTGAAGAAACATGTCATAGACCACCACCAATGCTTTATTGAGAGTGTTATGGAGAAATTATTCCTATGGCTTGGGATGGACCACAACAAACATGATGACACCAGAAATCACATACATTCTCAAATATGTTATATAAATAAATTAAAGAATATAACAACTAAGGGATAGAGTTTTTACCTCAATTGGATGTTTGAAAAAGACCACCATTGAGCTTGCGTTAAAATATGGGTTCCCTAAAATTTGCCCTTAACAAAAAAAATATATCTAAGCATATAAAATATATTAATTGTTATAATTCAAACTATCATAATCCATTTAAACATGTATAAAGAAAATATACCCATGGATAAAAATATAAACAATTGCACATGAAATTTGGATGAGAAATGGATATTTCTATTAATATTAAATAGAGATAAACTGTGACAACCTCTGTTGGCAACTTGTCAGAACTCAGAAACAAAGTTCCTCCACCTGGGACTCCACCACTACAATCCTCCATTGCAAGAAAAATTCACAAAGACAATAGAGAGCTTGGGATATGAACATAAAGAGTTATATCAACAAGGATAAAGGGATGCAGATTCAAGAATAAGGAAATGGGGGAAAATTTTTCTATAGTTTCCATACTATCAAAGTTTCTCGTCCTCTAATGCTTCACAATGGATCAATATATAGATCTCAAATGGGAAATAGAGGGTTGAACCAGAGCATTTATAGGCATAAGTAAGGCCAAGGATCAAGCTATTTGTTACTTGATGAGGAAAACCCCAAATGTTTTTTGTTTTTGATAAAAAAACTTGATGTACGTGGGTTGTAATGGTGCAATTCATGTATATGTGGGATACATAACTATTGACTTGCATGTGTCTTCAAAAATGTCTTTTTTAGGGTTAAACTGAAGCATTAAGGCTATACTAAGTAATGGGGTTATAGTGTGTCTGCATATGGATAAGGGAATACCATCAAGGAATGATGCATAATGTGTGGAAAATCATAGTATAAAAATATGCCCCCTAATGTGTGAGGTTAGAGGAGTACATGATGGCTGAAATAAATTATAACAGTCCCATAAGGGGAGTAGTGTAGATACAGGTGGAAGAAATAGCCACTCGTGATCATAATACAATGATAACTCTGTATACATGACTAAATATATTGAGTATATATAGTAGTCCTAGATACATATAAGTATAGTGGCCATGAATAGAAATAATGGAAATATGTCATAAGTGATCACATCCACGTACAATACACAGTGGACTCTGGTCTCCATACTGAATGGATACATGTGGTATATGATAAGGTACACTACTTTGGTATGAGAACTGAAATCCCATAGGTACTTTCATGATCAAGGCAGTAACCGTGAAATTTTTGAATCATTTATCTATAAGAAAATATGAAAGTTGTAGGAAGGGAATTATGCAATGGAGAAATCAAAGAGAATGTACATTGAACATGAAATTCATGCCACGAATTTCAGATAAATTGGACAAGAATTTCTCAAATAATTGCAAGATTAATCTTCATTCATTCTAGCAATAATACAATGGTGTTACAATAAGTAGTATTCGAATCATGTGGATAAGATTCCAATCTACCAACTAAACATGACTGATTGGCTAACTCAGTATGTCTAAATCACTGTTGTAGCTCACTAGTCTTACTCCATGTCTAAATCAGTTCTACAATTAGTTAACTGATGAGGTAGGTGGAAAAAATGGCCACTCCCTATGCAAGTATTCAAGTATGGAGCTAGACTAATTGAGAGTGATATAACTTATTGTATATGGATGTTGACTCATCATAATTCCCTACCTACCACAACCAACTAATGGAGGCTGATGGTAGCACTCAAAGTGGCTCCTAAAATGTAGGTATTCGCATTGGTGGCACCAATGGCACCAATGGAACTAGTGGCACCGGTGGAACCAATATTCATGGTGGAACCAAANCCCCCCCCAAATCCTAACTTGGAAAATTTGGGCCCTGGAAAATAGGAAAAAAGTCACCCATATAATCTAAAATAAATAAAATTTTATTAATAAACTAAGGGAAATGGGGAAAACCTCATGGGAAATCCCCCCTTCAAAAAAGTAGTGAATCAGGAAACAAGTTATACTACTTAAGATAATTTTTTTCTCTTTGAGAAAAAACTTGTGAAAATTTTGCTGCAACTTGCAACTCTGTGGAGAAGCCATGCACAATCATGGTTCTTCTATGCATCAACATCCTGGGACTAAACATGTGAACCTTTCCATCTTCTTTTGATATGCATAATGTTGCTTTTGTTTCTTATTTCAGGAGGAGGAATGGAATGATCCATTTTTTTCATCAGTGGGACAAATTTTAGATCAATCTTTAACATCAAGTAGCATTCCTATGGAAGTTTGTTGCACCACTATGTAGGTAGTGAAGTTATGTGAGAGAGTGCAACAATTTCATTCTGATACTGGGACCTCATTTTTCTTCTATCATATGGATTCCTAGCACCATTCCTAGCTGCTTCAATGATATTTTGGGCCCATTTAGGATTTTGAGTCGGAATAGGAGTTGGATCTAGATCTACATCATCTTGAGGTATAATATCAATATCAATATCATGTCAACCTTTTTCCTCATCTTCTAAAACTAAAAGTTTAGGCAACATAACATATATTCAAATGGATATGAAGGAGATTTTTTACCTTCACTTTCAAATGGTTGTTGAGATTGTGTTGGAGCTTAGTATGACATAAAGTGTGAGAATTCATATGCCTTGGAGGCATGGTTTGCAACACCCTTCACCATAATATTTCTATTTGATATATTTGAGATATCCACTGAGTCAGGACGGAATACAACTTGCTTTGGCAAGCCAATATGTGTCATCTGATAAACAAACAACAAATTTGCTGCAAGAAAGGGCACATAGAGTACATTGTTGAACTCTCCATGCTCAATTTTAATAGAACCTCTTCTAACAGTTGGTATTTTGGATTAATATCCCATATGAATACTAGATCCTCCTATGATATTCATAGTGGTGAAGGATTCCCTAGAGTAAACCATGTGGTTGTATGCTCCAGAATCTATCAAGTAAGCCTTCGACACAGTGAGGCCTACCTTCAAGGCATGGAACCTCTCATGATATTTTTTTGGTTGTACAACATTAGAATTATTTTCTCCTTATGGAAGGGAAATATTTTAATGTTCAAGGAGTGTTAACATTTTTTTGATGGTCTTCTTCATGCAGTGGCTCTCTAGATGCAAGCCTCTGATACATTATGGACACTTATTCTTATTTTTCTTAGAACCTGAGGCTCCGTTGAAAGATTCTTGATTCTCCTTTGGATTCAAATTAGTGTTTTTATTCTCCTTTTGTTTATGCTTCCCTCTTGGTTGTGCATTGTTTAATTCTATCACTAAGAGTGCTTGATTTCTGGAGGTTTGAATCACTCCCATTTGAACCAATTTATCTTGCTCTAGTATTAAGGACTCAACAAAAGAATCTAGAGAAGGGATCTTCCAATGAGGGATGGAAGCTCTTCCTAAATGGAATCTGGATACAATACTGAGTACTCTGAGCCAATATTACTCAGTACTGATAGAACCTGTTTCTCATCTTTCCTCTCTACTCCACACTATTTACATTGTAGTACTAGTGACTTGTATTTTGTGAAGAATTGTTGAATAGATTTGAAACTATTGGTTTGTAATGAAATGAGTTCATTCTCCAATATGTTCCCTCAAAGATCATATTTTTTTCCAAACAAATGTTCAATATTTTCGTAATCTTCCTTTGGATTCCTTAGTCACTCAAGGTGGAACAAAATATATCGGGAGATATGAGTACACATGAAGCCGAAGGCCTCATCCAGCTAATTCAAAAAAAAAATATTCTCAACATCTTGTTGGGGCTTAGTTCCTCTACCCATTATCATATTAAACAAGCCAATATTGCGCAAGGCCACCTGCATATCTTCCCTCCAATCAACATAGTTGAAGAATCCATCTTTATGTATGTTGATTAGTTAATTCTTCAAGAAGCTACGCATGTACCTGCAAGTAACACTACAAAACCAATTCAATTCACAAGCATATGTCAGTAAATCCTTTTTACCTTGACATTTTCACTTTCTCATAGTCTGTCACACCTGCAAAGACTTCTCTAGATGAATCTAGAGTTAGCAAGGAAATAATTGCAGGATTTATGTAGAAACTCAGCTTCTAATTTTATTACACAGTGGAGATCGGAGAAGACTTGCTACTAACCTGAACAAGGATATTATACCATGTTAAATTTGTGAACCATTGATCTACATGAAAATATCAAATTTCTAGGAAGGGAATTATGTAGTGGAATAATCAAAGATAATGTACATTGAACATGAAATTCGTGCCACAAATTTGAGATAAATCAGACAATAATTGCTAAGATAATCACAACAATAATAGTCAGTCATTCTAGTAGTAATAAAATGGTGTTACAATAAGTAGTATTCGAATCATGTGGCTAATATTTTAATTTACAAAATAAACCTTACTGACTATCTAACTTAGTGTGTCTAAATCACTGTCGAATCTCACTAGTCTAACTCCAGATGTCTGATGAGGTAGGTGGAAAAAGGCGCCACTCCCCATGCAGGCATGAAAAACTGGCGCTAGACTAACTGAGAGTGATATAACTGATTGTAATTGGCGGCTAACTCAACATAACTTTCTACCTACCACAACCAATTGATGGAGGTTTTTCATGGCACTCATAATGGATCCTAAAATGTAGGGATTGGTACTAATGGCACCAAATTCATGGTGGCACCAAATTCTAATAAAAGACTCCTAAGTTCATCAAGATGATCAATCCTAAAAAATCCTAATAGTAACAGTAACATATACATAATGCCACCATAATATGATTTCTTCTACACAAATCACCAATGTTACATGTCCCATCACATGAATAAAGGTGTTGAGGTTGAACATGATGAAACATCGTCTGATTTCTGATCATTGAAGTATATAGTTAATAGACGTGATAAAACCCCATTGATGATGAAAACGGGTGTCAAGGTATTGAGTTTAGTCAACATGTGTGAATTAATGTGTTTAGGTTGAACACTTGAAGAATCCATCAAGTAGGCGACATTGATGTATTCCCAATCTGTTGATGGAAAGAGAACCTGCCATTGATGACTGCAAGTCTCAAGGAACTCAACTGACTCTAGATCCCAATTCTAGAATAAATGATCTGAAGTCGATGGAATGGAATATACTAGAAGGAGGGAATTACGTCATGTACCATCAACCAACACAACATATACAACAAGGATGGATGATTTGGAGGAATTCATACGAACAAGATGTACATGAACTGGTAACCATGTGCATGTATGATGCATACTGGATGCAAGTATCATGCGAAAGAGACCCTCTAAATAGAATCCAATGATGAAAAATACTGATAGAGTAAAGGAAGCCACCAATAGGTTCTAATGAAATCCAAGAAATGTAATGAAACCCAATGTATGAATATATATCTTGACATTGAACATAAGGGAAACCACTCAGTCAATGATAAATGATGAGATGTCATCAATTGAGTTCAAGGTCACCTACCAAAGATGAAAGTAGACTCAAGGTGCTAGATAGGACCATAACTCTATAATGTTATAATTTTAACTATTATGCAATATCTTAAAACATTGAGCATCATAACATCATAACCATATGCAAAGGGTCATTGAAATAAAGACAAGCACAACCACACAAAAGAACACAGAGATTTATCTTGGGAAACCCTAATGGGGGAGAAAACCCAACAAAACTTCCTCAATATATACTTTGACCAATTACAGTGTAAGACCCCAAGAACAATAATATAATATCCCTTTCTATAGTAGTCTCTCTCTCTCTCTCTCTCTTGCACAAATTCTTGAGTTTTAAGTGTGTAAAAATGAGAGAGGCACCTCACCTATGTATACTCATCAAGTGAGTGACTCAAATACCTATCTAGTTCGACCGAGTTCTCTAATTAGGGACAACCTACCTAAAATGACTCAAAATAATATTTATATAATACTTTTGTGGGTACGGTTTCCTTGATTTGCAACAGAGGTTTTACCTCATGACTTTTACATGAACAATTACGTCAAGGACATCTCTGAACAGAGGAATAACATCTAGAAAGGATGAATACAATAAAATCACAATATAATATCTTCCAAATTTAATTTCTTTCAACTTTCCCTCTTAACAAGGAAGGTATCCTACATCATCGGCAATAAAAACAACAATTGTATAATTGACTGGTGAATCTATATATCATTGAAAGTTTTGGAACAATATCATGTGTCATCATCAACATCAGCATAATGGAACATTGTCATGTAACATCGTCATGGGACATCATCATGGATAATCATCATGGAATATCATCATGGAACCTCATGATGGAGCATTGTCATGGGACATCATCATGGGTCATCGTCATGGAACATTGTCATGGAACATCATCATGGAACATCATCATAGAACATCAACATCATGGATTATTATCATCACGAAACATTGTCATTGTATAGCATCATCATCATGGAACATCATCACGAAGCATCATCATCATGGAACATCATCATCATAGAACACCACCACCCTGGAACATCATCATCATTGATCATTATCATCGTGGAACATCATCATGGAGAATCATCATCATTATGGAATCATTGTGAACATCATCAGTATGTGAATACTAGGACATCATCATCATCATTAGTATGCGAATAATGAGACATCATCATCATCTACAACATCAATATGTAAAAACTGGAACATTGTCATCATCTGCAACATCAACATGTGAATACTAGAACATCATCGTCATCATCATCATCAGTATGTAAATATTGGAATAATATCACCTACATAATCATCAGTATGGAAATAATCGAACAACATCATGACTAGTATGTAAATAGTGGAAAAACATCAGTATGTAAATACATGTAAAACCACCTGTGACATCATCAGTGTGTAAATACTGGAACAAAATCATCAGTATATAAATACTAGAACAACAACATCACCTAGATCATCAGCATGTGACTGCTAGAAAATCATCAACATCATTAGTATGAAATGATAAGACAACATAATCAGTAGTAGAAACATAGTGTTGTAGAAACATCATCATCATTAGCAACACAAAGTGTTGGGAAAACATCATCAACAACAACATAAAATATTGTAGCAACATCATCATTAGCAGCATCACATAGTGCTTGTACAACATCATCAACAACATCACAAAGTGTTGGGACATTTGAAGTAGCATCATAGTGGGAACTCTAGTAGACCCAACCGGCCTTGCCTAGGTTACTAATCCTTTCACACCAAACAAGCCTTATCTAGCTTACTAACCCTTTCAGACCAAACAATCCTAGACATATATACTAATCCCCCTATGATCGAATAGGATTTGGCATTAATTATATATAAATCCCAATGGGATAAATCAGGCCTTATCAGGATTACATACCAATCCTAGACCGAGTTTCCACACCACTACAATAGGAAAACACATTATCATAATCATCACTCCCTTTTTAGAGGGAGGTCCTTTTGTACTACACCAAGCTTGTCTCGAAAGTATTCAAAAATTACACAAGATAAAGGGTTAGTTAATATATCGGCCACTTGTTATTTATCACGTGTTCTTCATTATTCTTCTCTTGTGGGTGATTGCACATGGTCCTTCCTACAAGTCAAATTCAATCACATGATAAGAAACATTTCACAATATTCAAAACATATTCATAATGAAAAATTCTTATGCATAAATACATATGCAACTATCTTATCCAATGCTATAACATTCATACATATCCTGCATACATCTAGTAACTTTTATATGCCTTCCATCTCTACCATAACATTACTAAGAGTGTGCACTACTCCCAACATGTTAGCAAAAATGTTTCACTATAAACAAGTAGTAATGGAATGTTGTATAGAACCATAGGCTTCTTACCCATCGCATGCATAATAGTAGTATACTATTCATCAATATGAACACTCTAAAATGCATAAAGCATTTCCTAGATCTAGGAACATATGTATGTACACAACTAAATAATATCATTTAGGAAACTAGATATATAGGAAATTATAATTCAAATACTTATCTTTTTCTGTTTATTAGAATCCATCTTGATCTTTGTCTCCTTGCAAGAATTGTTGGAGTCTTTGACAACATGCTCTAATTCATCGCCTGATTCTGAGGACCTCTTCCTATATTTCTCATGATTGAAAGTAATGAGGAAGTATTCTACACCACAAATCACATAGTATTGTGTTACTACGGCTCCTAAATATGTGTTCCCTATAAATGCATCCCTTATTATCCAATGTTGAAATGGATACGAGCATAATCTTTGTCTTCATCACTAGAATTATTTTGAATCAAAGTACATATTCCTCATCACTTGAGGAATATTCCCTTTCTATCTTCTCAATTGCAATATATTTAGCCTCGGTCGTAATGAGAGCAACACTAGTCCTCTTTCTGCAACATCCTGTAGTGATATTTATGTCTATAGCATTGCCAACCCAATTGAAGTCATCATATCCCTTTAGGTATATCCTCTAATATATTGTATATATGAGTCCATACTCAATTGTACCCTTTAGATTCCTCACCATGTGCTTTGCCACACCCATGTGAACACATCTCAAATCCACTATGTATTGGATCAAATTACTCACCGCAAAGGAAATATACATCCTTGTGTTCGTCAAGTATATCAATGAACCAATCTTCTGACTATATTATGTGACATCAACTATCTCTGAAGTAGGATCACGTAGCGACTTCAAGTTTGATGAAATTGGCGTAGCCCAACATCTTGAACTATATCTCACACATTTTCCTTGGTTAAGGAAAATATCCTATGAATTCTTCCATACCTGTAATCTCGAGAATCATGTCAAGAGTCTAAAACTTTGAGATATACTATAGTCACTCCCTCTGAAGTGGAGCGCCATCCTCCCTTTGCATATTGTACTCTTACTGTTGGTACATTTTTCCTGGAGTGATAGGTAGCTTCCTTTGATGCTAATATTTTGTATATATGTCTATGTCTTCTCTCAAGGTCATTGGATACCAATATCCTCCATGTCGAACTTTCTTGAAAGTTCCTCTTGCACCCATAAATGAGCTTCTCATCCTCTATAGGCTTCCATATTCAACCTTGTAGCAAAGTTTGAGATCTTCATCACTCTAGGTGATCCTCAAGATCCTCGTGTAATTCTATGTGATATCTCATAGGTGCCTTTTGATCTTGTATAAATCCTTATGTGCATATGTGAAACTCTATGGAGAGACTAGAGTCCTGTATTTTTCTCAATATGAACTTCTACTTCATTGAATGAGTGTTTCTGGTCAATGGATAAAAAGTCTCACCATAATTGACTCCCTCTTTCTGAGAGAAACCATGAACCTTGATTTATATCTCTTAATGTTTCCATCTGTTGTATGCCTGATCTTGTAGATATACTTGGAATACATTACAAACTTCCCTTTGGGTCTTGGAATCATTCTTCATGACTAGTAATCCTTGATTATATCATCCTTAAATTATTCCTTCTTGGGACATTCTTTTGCAAAGTGTCCTTTTTCATCATAAGTGCACATCTGAGCTATGAGAGGTCCTTGTTTTGAAATATTTTTTTGAGAATGTTCTTCCTTGTTGTTCTTTCTATTCTTGGCATGGGATGTTAGGGATTTATTTTCATCTTCATCCATCTATTCTTCTTTTTTCAATCAATTGAGCTTCTTCTTATGTGCATTCATCCATAGGTGAGCTTACTTCTAGAAAAATTCTTAAATGGGTGATACCCATGATCTTGAGAGACCATTTAAGGTTGTCATCTCCACTTCTGCTTCTTCCACATTGTCTCCAATAGATTCTAGTTTTAGTTTATATGGAATGATCTAGTGAAGTAATATTGGATACTTTTTGACATCTGCATCCTCACACCCTTGAGGTGAGTCCACAAGGTCATCTTCATGTTTATATCAAACATATCCTTAGGAGTCTTCAAATATAATACACGTGGTACCAAATGGTCCTTGATGGAATTTGTAATGATCCTCTTGGGTTCTTATGCTTAGCTTTGTTCTCATCTCCCTATGGATCTGAAACTTCTCCTTTGACATAGTCTACCAAGCCAATCTCTTTTGTATAAGAAGTAATGTATAATTCCATGCTCGTAATTTCTCGTATCGTTCAAGATTATCCTCAATCTTGATACTATTTGTTATTATGATAACTGAGAACCTCAAATGGAAATAGAGATAATAGAACTTACCAATGGGAGTGCTTCAACTAGATGCTTTCTTCAATGCTTTTATGGAAGACTTCTTTTGGTAGACCTAGGTTTTGATAGAGAAACCCTAACTTTTCAACTTTGGTGAATTTCATTTCTAATTGGATAGAAATATGCACCTCCTCAAGGTGAGCTGAGCAATATACTCCTTTTCCCAAAACTATGGACAAAACCGCAAAATATCTAATGCCCTAGTTTTTCCGGTAGTAGTGTTAGGTCAAAATTTGAAAATAAACAAAATTAGAAAATATCTCCATAGAAATATGAACCCTCTTAGGGATATTTAGATGGTCCTCTTTCAATTGATCCATGGAGGGAAATTCTCGAAAGAGGAATCCCTAGTTTCTTTAATTTCTTCTACATGATTTCCTGATATTGATTCTGATGTATCTCCAAAAAAAAATTCTCCCCAAGGTATTAAACTTCATCCTAAGATATTCTTATATGTCTTGTTTCCAACCCCACAGGTTAAAACAATATTGGATTCACCAAGTGGAATTTCTTATAAGTTTCCTAAGCTGGTCTATTTATGGGCTAGCTCATTATAACGAACTTGTATAGACTACCATGTGTCACTGTTTGACCTTCGGGGTCTGAAACACACACCAGAAAAACTAAATTTTATCCAATGTATTAAATATCTTATGAAATTCTATTTGGATATTCTTGGCTTAAGATATATAATTTCTCCCTAGGTCACCTGTTTAAGTCTGAACTCTGGAATAGACTACAATCCTAATTTGGAGGGATACTATTTGTTGAAGTATAGTGAATCTAAGAGTTGGAACATATTTCCCCTCTATACCTTTGTTAATAATCTTTGTATAAGGTTCCAAGTGTTTAGTGTAAGTTGTTCCATGTGAAAATGGTTCTAGTTCTTAGTCTAGTGTCTTGGACAAAGAGTTTGTCCACATTTGACTCACTTAGACTAGTGGTTATGCCATAAAATATTGTTTTTTCACTTACCCACTATTTTCCTTATTCTATGGGGTCAATACTCCCCTCTATGCTTCATTTACGAGGTAGTTATTTCATTTCCCTGTTTTAAGGAGACTGGGTGTGCCCTCTTTAGGATTTGGTCAATTTGCTCATTAATTGTCCAAAAACAAGCTACTAACTTCATCTCTAGCACCATCATGATGGTTCCTTTCACACTTGTTTACTAGCCTAACCTTTTCGTGGTCCATATAGGTTCATTTCACTTCATTATGGCCACTACTTGGAGTTACACTTGGCACAATTTCATAGATTGGGGGAATTAGTCAAGATAAGCCAATATTAATGTGAGTTATCCATGGTATTTACCCAAGGTATTGCATGTGATAATGCCTATATATTATACTAGTTTTTGGGCAATATGTACAGTAATGGAAATATACTCTAGAGAGGTTTCTCTAGTTTATGTTTCAAATTATTCTCTCATTTCATGTTATCTCTAGAATAACTATAAGTAATAATTGTTAATGAATTTAGATCTAGGTGGTTTGCACATGACTCAGAACCTTGGTTGTGATGTTGTGCAAGCCAACTTTTACATGGTATCATAGCTAGTGTGATTCATAGAATTATTCTTAGTTTTTCTTGAGAGTTTTGTTTTCAGGTGACTACAACAACTTCATGGATTCAAAAGCAGATACTCTTCTTTTCATATTATAAATATTGAAAAATAATAAAATGTACTTATAGTACAACAAAGAGGAAACGAGTGTCGAGGTCAAGAAAACTAGTTCCAAGAAGTGGAACATACACATATGCTCAATGCAAAGAAATACACATATAATAAGAAAACTGAGGGGAATGTTTCCTCTCGAGTGAAGGGTGATCAAGATGCAAAGGATAAATAATAGGAAATTTGGATTATAATATTGAAGAAATGATTTGTCATTAAGCTTAATAAGATAAGTGGATTCATGTAATGCATTTATAAATTGATTTAAAATGAAAGTCCCTAAGCAGGATTGTTGGCAGGCAGTTTTGAGGAAAGTTAATTGCATAGCATCATGGATGTTGCACAAAGTCAAATATGTTGTGCAAGGTGGAAGATGGTGCACAAGGTGGATTAACTATAGTTTATGTGTTTTGGTCATATTTTGTATATCTAGACTGCATTATGTGGATTGTGGTCATCATTTTGTATATTTTGGTACAAGTAGTTAGCAAGTTGACTAAAGTGGACCATCAATGTAAAGGTGAAAGCCTATAAATAGATTTAGAATTAGAATTATTGGAGGGGCTTGGGATTTTTCTGAATCTGCAGATGTGAACTGAAGGATTGTTCTATAATCCTGTCTTTTGCTATGAAGATTAATATGACATGATGGAGATTGGACAGAATCATTGTGTATTTTTGCATCTTCCTATTTTCTTGACTTTTGTGATATGAACGTGAATGCAATATGTATCTATGAATGATGCAATGCTTCTTTGTTATGAATGATGGTATCTTGGTATATTTGTTTATGCTTCGATGTCTCTGTTGTGATCTAAGTACATTAATCTGATCCATGGAATATGATTTTGTTAATGTATAATGTGAATGTCTAGATCTTCTAAGTAAATGTTGCACTAAGTTGATAGTAGATGCGCAGTCCTCCTTCATATTACGGAAACTTGGTTTTGACAGTTCTCCCTCAAACATCTTGGCTAATACTTCATCTTCTTTGTAGGTATTATTGGGCGGGGTAAAACCTGTTTGGATCGATGCTAGAGGAGATCGTTGTGTTTTGGGTGTCGACAAAGAGAGAATTGTTGTTGAAGAGGTTGTGTCAACAAATAGTTCCATTTCTGTGACCTTAGTGTGAAGGAGAGGAAGGAGGACATGTTTTTGCATCCGATGAAACTGGAGATCCAAAATTGGTTTGATCAGAAGGCATGAGAATTTTCTAAAGAAGAGAATGAAGACCCTGGATTAGCAACATAGAATTGTTGGAAAGGTATCTGTACACCGATTTGCATGATTAATTCTCTGCTGATTTACTGATCATCTTGTACAATTGGTTGGAATGATTGACCTATCACAAGACAAATTTCCAAGGAGGATAATTGACTAACTGGAACTAGAGTTGATCCAATTGTTGTAGGATGTAGACAATAGAGAATCGAGGGTTGTCGAAGTCTAGATTAACAACATCTTGGAGGGATGCATCACTAAGTACATGTTATATTTTTATCATTTAAACAATATGATATTAGGATGTTATCTAAAAGAGAATAAAATGCACAACAATCAATCATAAGAGACAATAGACACAAATATTTATCCTCAAGGAAACCATAAAGGAAAAACCCTGCAACTTCCTTGAAGATAGAATGAGCACCAATGGCAGCAGTAAAACCCAAAGACAAAAAGATGATCTCCAACAGTTGTACTCTCTCTCACTTGTGTGAGCACTTCCTCTCTCACTCATGTGCCCCATTTGAGTGAGTGTATGTATTTCAAATAGAGAGGCTCACTCTCTATTTATATTCTTTAATTCACTTAATATTTGAATCAGTTATGTAGGCTCGAGTAACCACAACTAGGGTACTAATGACTCGACTTACAACGGAGGGGAATTCCTCATGAATTTTAGTAATTATCTCGATAGGAACATCAGGGTACAAGGAAATACAAGTGATTCTCCCAATAGGAGCATCAGGGATCAATGAAATACAATCTATACAAGTGAATACATTCTAAAGTTACAAATACATCAACACTCCCTCTTAACTAGGAAGGTATTCTCTTGACACAATTCATCAGCACAAGTCTTCTTCTCTAGATCATCATTAAAGATAGATCATCACTGGATCATCATGAAAGTTGGATCATTACTGGATCATCATCAAAGTTGGATCATCATTGGATCATTATCAAATCTAGATCATCATCAAATCTGGATCATCACTGGATCATCATCATCATTGCTTTCGCTATCTCGATCAAATGGCGCTATCTCTCAATTCTTCTCATCATAGGAATTTCTACAGAGCCAACCCTTTTTCATGTTGGTTGTAGGACTAGCCTCCATGTAGGTCTTCCTCTATAGAGCCAGTCCTTTTTCATATTGGATTTAGGCCTCTTACAGAGCTAGTCCTTTTGCATACTGGATGTACCTCCACAGAGCCAGTCCTTTTTCATACTAGATGTGGGTCTCTACAGAGCTAGTCCTTTTTCATACTAGATGTAGGCCACTACATGGCCAACCATTTTTCATGTTGGATGTACTTCCATAGAGCTAGTCCTTTTTCATACTAGATGTGGGTCTCTATAGAGCCAGTCCTTTTTCATACTGGATGTAGGCCACCACAAAGCCAACCCTTTTTCATGTTGGATGTACTTCCACAGAGTCAGTCATTTTTCATACTGGATGTGAGTCTCTACAGAGCTAGACCTTTTTCATACTGGATGTAGGCCACTACAAAGCTAGACCTTTTTCATGCTAGATGTACTTCCACAGAGCTAGTCCTTTTTCATACTAGATGTGGGTCTCTATAGAGCCATTCCTTTTTCATACTAGTTGTAGGCCACTACAAATATATCCCTTTTTCATGCTGGATGTACTTCCACAAATCTAGTCCTTTTTCATACTGGGTGTAGGCCATTACACTTATATCTGACCATGGGAGGTCCCACCTACCACCATGTCAAAATGGCACAGCACTTACATCTAACCATGGGAGGAACCAATCCTACCACAATGTCTGAATGGCATAGCACTTACATCTAAACATGGGAGGCCCCTCCTACCACCATGTTTACATCCGACCATGGGAGGTCTGGCCTCCCACCATGTCGGAAGAGCTCACGAGCTCATCAATTTCCCTTGGAGGGAACCTCGATATGGAGAACACCAAGCTTCTCCCTGAAGTACTCAAACTTCACTTTGACCATTTCTAGCATAGAATCAAATCAGGTTTAATTATGTCCAAGTATAAACTGTGAGCTTTTCTAGGACCAATTACATCCGAGGACAACCTACAGGACCGTTTACGTTTGAGAAACATACGAGTTTTTCTAGGATTTTATGCTCAGAGAACTTGTCTAACTGGCTATGCTAGAACTCCCTCTTTTGAGAGATCTTGATCTGGATCACATACTGGAGCTTCACTGCTCCTCTCTGCATCATACAAAAAATGTAAGTGGCAACATATTTTCCTTGTTTGTACTCAACTCCATACAAGACTCCTTCCACTAAACCAGGAGATCACACTTGATCCTATACTGAAGTAGCACCCTGAATTGCTCTTACTATCAATGGAACTGCCTATCCAATATGAATCCACATAACCCTCTAGGTTAATATTCTGATTCGCTTCATACTTGAGCCCATAGTCAACTATACCCTTTAGGTACCTCGCTGCATGCTTTGCAACCATTAGGTGAACATGTGTCAGATCTGTCAGGGACATCAAGTTTTTCATAACAAAGCAAGTATATGTTCTTGTATTTGTCAGGTACATCAAGGAACAAATCATATGATGATACATTGTGGCATCAACTGTCTCTAATGAAGCATCACTCAATAGCTTCATGTTTGATGCCATAGGTGTGGTCATGGTCTTGTAGTCCATCATCCCGAACCTCTTTAGGATCTCCAATGTATACTTCCAATGTCCAAGGAAGATTCCATCCACACTCTCCCACACATCCATGCATAGAAAGTAGTGCATCACACTAAAGTCCTTTATCTAGAACTCGACTGCAAATCTCCTTCTTGCATTTTTAATGAGTTCCTCTTTCCTTGTTGGGAATAAGTCATTGACATATAACAAGAGCATCACTAGTCTTCCACCTTCAACCTTGAAGCAAAGGTTGGAATTTGATTTAATCTTAGTAAAGTATAGAGTCATCAGTAATCTATCCATCCTATCATACCATGTCGAACCTTAAGGTCTTCTGTAGTCACTCCCTCTGAAGCAGAGCATGATTCTCCCTCTACATTTCGTACTCTATGTATTGAAACATTCTATACTAGAGTGATAAGTAGATTCCTATGCTACTAATATTCTATGTATCCATCTAGGATCACTAGATACCAAGATCCTCTATCTTGAACCTTTTCAAAGGTTCTTCTTGCACCCATCTATGAGCTTGTTATCCTCTATAGGCTTCCATCTTCAATATTGTAGCAAAGGTTAAGATATTCATCACTCTAGGTGATCTTCAATCTCCTCATGTATGTGTTATCTGATGTGTGCCTTCTGAGCTCGTACAAGGCCTTCTTTAAATATTCACACATGAGTCTGCCTACCATGTGTCTTAACTTCTAGTGGTTTCAAATGTCTCTTCATAGTCTATTCCTTCTTTCCATGAGAATCCTTGTGATACGAATCTTGCCTTGTATCCCACAATGTTTCCATCTACTACATGATGGAACTTGAAGATACCACATCCTAGACATCATTCTTCTTGAACTGGTACTCTCCTTTCCTTTCTTCTTGGCTAAATATTCATAGCTCGAAGGCTCTGCATCAATGATGTCTCTCAACAGTGTCACATAACTATAGTGTGTATGAGGACTCTTGAAGTCGCATCATACTATTCTTGATTTTGTATTATTTCTTGAACTTTCATCACTTGTTCTTTAGAACAAGTCTCATCCTTCTTTTCTTGTAGGCAATTGTACATGATATTTCCTACAAGTCAAATGAACCAGTTGTATGGTTAGAAATATTTCATAAGGAATATTCACAATGGAAAATTCTTATGCATAAAGATACAATCATGCAACTATTTTAGCCAATACAACATTCATCCATATCTCATGGAAACTTTCTAGATGCCTTCCATCTCTACCATGACATCATTGAGATTGTACACTAATCCAATATGTCAACAATGAGGTTTCATTCTAGATAAGTAGAAATGGATAGTTGTATAGCACCAAGGGATACCTACCCATCACAGGCATATTAGTGGTATACTGTCATTAATGCAAACATGCATAACATATCAACTAAACATAAACAAATGCATAACAAATAATATCATGAAATGACAATTGAATACATATCTTTATTCATTTTCATGGATAGACTCCTTGATACTTCAGCTTCATCATCTTCTTCATTCATAACAACATCATTTCTTATCCAAGTGCTAATATGGATAAGAGGTTCTTCAAGAATTGAGTCTTTCATTTTCCTCATCGCTTGAAGGATCTTTGTTAGATCTTTAATTGCTCCCATCTTCTCTTTCTCTTATTATGAGCCGATCTTCTTCTTGTGTGCACTTTTCATAGAGTCTACTGAAATTATTCACTTCCTTCTGGCACAAATTCCTCAAATGAATGAATCCCATGATCTTGGGAGGCCATTCAAGGTGGTTACCATAATTTTTGTATTCTGTACTTCTTCATTCACTGCTTCAAGTTGTTCTTTGGTTTGAGAGACCCTTGTAAAGTTTGACTGTATGGTCTTTGCATTCTGGATCTTTACATTCTTTAACTGGTTTCTCAAAGTCATATTCCAATTTATGTTATTCCATTCAAATAGCTTGGTCAAGGAATCAAACATATTTTTAGGTGTCTTTAGGGAAGACACTTGTGGTATAAGGTGACCCTTGATTGAATCAGCAATGATCTTCTTGGCCTTGACCAAGTTCTTCTTGTCTAAAGCTTTAGCCTCATCTCCCTCTGGAATTGGAACCTCTCCACTTATGTAGGTGTCCAATTCATTTTCTTCAAGAACCAGTGAAAACTTATACTTCCATGCTCAGAATTTTTCAGCTTCACCAAGATTGTCATCAAGTTGGTTTGATAGGTCATTTTGAAATGAGAATCTAAAATGTAAATAGCAAAATATTAGATCTTACCGATTTGAGGTGTTCGTCCTGGTTCTGGATCTGGCTAATCTAGGATTTGTCAGAGAAACCCTAATTTTCAAAACTTGGAATATTTTATATATTGTTGGATATAAATATGGGCCTCTTCAAGGTGATTTGTCCAATGTACTCCTTTTCTAAAAACAACAGGGGGATGCTCCTGGAACAGGAATCCCTATTTTTTCAATTTCCTCTGCAGAAATGCCTGATACTGTTTCTATGGTATCTCCGCAAATAATACTCCTCTATTTATGAATGTTTGTACCAAGGTAAAATTGTATGTCCTATTTCCAACACCACAAGTGTTACCAGAATTTGTTTTACCAATTGGGACTTATTAGAGTTTTCCCAGGGTGACTTATTTTAGGACTGTTTAGCATAGAAAACTTGTATGGACTTCCACGTTTTCTTGTTTCATCATTAGGGTCTAAAATTTTTACCACATAAATTAAAATCCATTCCCTATCTGGAAAATCTTGAAAAATTTCATTTGGACCTTTGTGGCCCAAGATATAACAGTTCTCCCTAGGTGTCCTATTTAGGTATGAATCCTGGAAGAGGATGGAAACATTACTTTGAGGAATCATATCTCCCAGAATATAGAGAATTTGAGGTTGAAAGTTTTACACAGGGCATATCAGGATTTTATCTTCGGCTTGTGAAAATTTCAGCTCCCGATCCTACTTCAATCGCAAGATATAGTAAATGTACCAAAACTTCCAGTTTTAGTATTTTAGGATTTTTCAGGTCCGGGGTCAAATTAGGGTTTGACTTTCCCAGAGTTTTACCTAACCAAAAATATCGAACTTGGTCTCTAAAATTTTATTTTGATGAGGAGAGAAATCCTATTATGGGCTCACTCAAAAATTCCTCTTCTGTAAAAAGCCCTTATTTTCCACAAAAAGATTGGAAATGCCCGGAATCAAATTCTGCTTCAACTGAAGAGTTAGCCTAGCCTCCTTTTGCTGATGAATTGTGGATAGAGACCCAAAAAGTAAGAAGCCATAGCTTCTGCAGCTGCACAATGTCTTGTTCTTAAGTTATCTTTGATACCGTGTTATATTTTTATCGTTTAAACAATATTATCTTAGGATCTTATCTAAGAGAATAACATGCACAACAAGCATTCACAAGAGACAATAGACACAAAGATTTATCCTTAGGGAAACCATAAAGGAAAAACCCCGCAACTTCCTCAGAGATAGAATGAGCACCAATGGTAGCAGTAAAACCCAAACATAGAAATATGATCTCCAACAGTTGTTCTCTCTCTCATTTGTGTGAGCACTTCCTCTCTCACCCATACACCCCAGTTGAGTGAGTGTATGTATTTCAAATAGAGAGGCTTACTCTCTATTTATATTCTTTTGTTCACTTAATATTTGACTCAGTTATGTAGGTTCGAGTAACCACAACTAGGGTACTAATGAATCGACTTACAATGGAGGGGACTTCCTCATGAATTTTAGTAATTCTCCCGATAGGAACATTGGGGTACAAGAAAATACAAGTGATTCTCCCGATAGGAGCATTCAGGATCAATGAAATACAATATATACAAGTGAATACATTCGGATGTTACAAATACATGAACAGTATGTAGTTGACAGAGTCAAATATTACAATGACTCGGAAAGGGAGTTCTTCATTGGTCCAAGAGGTAGGTTCCTCTTATATTTGGAATTTTATACTAAGATGATGATCTACAAAGAAATGCATATTGAAGATCAACTCCATCGAGTAGAACCCTAGTGTCCAGAGGCTGTGGGTATCACGAAGATAAGGGTTGGATGGAATGATACGGGGTAGATGGATGGAAGTTACGAAGGGAATATGAGGGAATTCAGAGTAGGAGGTGGTATTACGAGAGGAGGAGCAAGGTATTATCAAGAGAAGAGGCAGAGGACAAGGGAGAGTCCTGCTGCGATTGAAACACGAGACCGCAAGAGAATAGCACACAGGACGAAGTGACCCTAAAGCGATGAAGGATATGAATAGGATATTCCTGAGCTTGAGTAAAGAACGACCCAAAGAAACAATGTACCCACACCTCTGTGCACTGTACCGCATTCAGGAAGAAATACTAGCTCGACACCGACTTGTTCGATGTGTCAACAACACTCTAATAGTAGCAGATCATTGAACGTAGGAAGAAGGTCGAGGATGGAGGTAGATGATGTAAAGTTACCTTTGTTTAATGGGAATGAGACTAAGGATCCCAAGCAATATTGGTTTGTGTTCGAGAAAGTTTGGACTGTAAATAAAGCTCAAGATGATGATGTTAAGAAGGGCCAGTTAGCGGCGACCATTTGAGGTCATGCACTGGATTGGTTCATGAAGTTTGTACAAGTTCCCATAGGGGCTCATGCGAAGAATTTGGCTGAAATAAGAAAAGGATTGATAAAAGAGTTTATAAAGCTGAAATATTAGGTGCAATACATTACAAACTTGAAGGAGATTAAGTAATATCCAAATGAAACTGCTTGGGACTTTGATTAGCGATTCAAGCTGTTGATGGTGAGAGTCATATTTGACATGAGTTATGTTCAACATAAGGAATGGTTCATTGTGGAGTTAGTACCACATATCAGAGGGCCTTTGATGCAGCAAAATATTTCAATGCAGAGTGAGGCTCTAGAAATTGTGATGAAATTGGAAGCTTCACCTTTTGTGGAAATCAGGGTTAGTATGAGCCAGATCTAAACACAATTGGAAAATCTGACGATCCAGTTGCAGGATATCAAGAAGGAAAAAGAGCATCGCTAAGAGGTGTGGTACACTCAATGTCATGTAGAAGGACATCATAAGGATCAGTGTCTGGACTTTCAGAACTACCTACTATTAGGAGCACCAAATCCATTAAGTTATGGAAGCATGACATGGTGTCGTATCTTCCAAGTTTATGGGAATTAACGTGAATATTGTGGGTATATGTAGAAGATGGTGATGAAGCTGATGAATTTGTAATGCACATTTTTCCAGACTGTTGGGCATGAAGATAAGGATTTTTGCACATATTATTTACTCTAGTACATAAAAATGGACATGTACTATGTGAATGGAGAAGACCATCGAATGGTACAGCAACCATCGTAGCAACCATAGGTGGTACAACCACCACCTCAGATGCAGCTTGTACTGAGGCCACAACCACAAACATAGTTTGTGCCACAACCATAGTACAACCAAATGAATATGGCTTTACAGTAACCATAGTTTACTCAACTATAGTATGTGCAAATACAGCTCAACTCCCCGCAACAACAAAAATTTAATCAACCACAGTATCGGTAGCAAGGAGGATTTCGAGGAGGAAAAGGTGGAGGATTTGGTCGAGGAGGATGAGGTTGTGGATATATACAATGTTATAATTGTGGGGTACTAGGACATTATCATAGATATTTCTTGCACTTACAAGCACAATTTACTTATTGTATCACTATTGACCACACTATTTAGAACTACCCGTAGTTGATCGTGCAGTGGAAAGCAAGGAAAATTCCATAGTTGCATAACCAGAATCATTTGCTGAATCAGAACCAGAACCAGAACTAGATTCAGAATCAAAACTAGAATGCAAATCAAAATGAAAACCAACCAGTGAATCTACCACAAAACCATAATCAGGGACGAACAATTGTGAAGATATTGGTAGAGCCGACGCAAGATCTTGATGTTGCTGTCATTACTCGCGGAGGTGTTAAAATAGGGGACGATAGTCTGTTTCTGCAAATTCGGCTAGATGGAAAGAAGAAGGTGAAGTTTAACATTGATGCTAAGAGGGACACATTCCTTGAAGCATGTGATGCAATAAGAAGAGATCCATGTAAGTTACCTGTTTATGAGATGCTGACTGCTTTTGATTCAACTGTGGTAGTTGGACCATCATGATAGCACGGTAGCTTGCAGAAATTATTTGAAAGTTGTTTGTTGCTGGAAAAATATCATGATGCCCTCGTTGAGATTATGAATCTATTGCATCAGTTGGAAAGGGGATGGAAGAAGTCCGCAATGAACTCTTTACACAAGAGAAATACGGGGAAATAGATGAGAATGAATATTAGGATTGGGGACTACGAGGTATATTTGATCATTCTTGATCTAGGATTAGATATCAACATATTGACAAAGAAGACATGGAAGAATATGGGGAAATAACAGTTGGTTTGGTCCCTTGTGCAGTTACAACTGGCTAACCAGGCCAGAGTAACACCAATTGGATGGGTTCCACGTCTCTCAATGGAAGTTTAAGGGATGAAGACTTATGCCAATTTTGATGTTATTGAATTTTTCGATGGTGGAGGCTCCTCTCTTGCAATGTTGGGTAATGGATGGGCCAATGACAAGTTAAAAGTGATTAATTTCAAGAATCTCATGATGATATTTTAAAACTGCGACATCAGAGTCATAGCTCTGATGGACCCTACTAAAGGAAGAAGATATGTGGAACCAATTAAAGAAGAATTTGTTGGAGATGGGGTCATGCGTATAACATCTCAGAGGATTACATCCATCCGATCATCGATGGAGAGCTAGGTTGGCACAGTTCTAGCTCTGCATCATTAGTCTCTGACGATGCCTTGGAGAACTCATAGAATCGAATGCATGAGGTATCGGTTCGGAAATGTGGCTTGAGTACTTAGTTGTTGTGCTGCATTGCAACATAGATGGGGTAGCTGTCAGTATATGAAGGAATTCCTAAGTTTCCCTAGTTCCTAGTTGAATTTGAGGATAAGGTTTCAGAACCATAATGATTACTGGCATTGGATGAAGCGTTGAAGGCTACCCCAACATGTTGATGGGTGACCTATAAGAAGTCTATCACTGAGTAGCCACAGTGTCGTAGTCTAATGACCGTTCTATTTGGAAATAGAGAACAGTACCAAGATGAGAGGTATGATGGATAGAATGATCCTAGTAGTCATTTGACTGCATGTTAGACTATGTGGGTATCATGACCAAAGGATGAGTGGGTCTACTTATTTATACACATGTTGGATGAGATGCCATGTCAGTAGTATGTGTCAACTAAGTTGCACAAATAAATTACAACCTATGAGGAGTTGTCGACATGTTTCAGTCATACATTCAGTTTTGTGGATGCAGATCCATATCTTCATAGTGTATTACAACATATCCGCAATGTTGTTTTGAAGGTAGTTCCAGTTGCATATTCGGTGGATACACAAGTGACACATATGATGAAGTTGATGATGGATTTCTACAATGTGACAGGAGGGCCAGATGATAGAGATGATCCAAGAAACATCAACATTCCAAAGACATAAGGAAGTTGAGATGTTGCAACACTTGAGATATCAATAAGTCAAATGAATAAACCATTAAAAACTAGGAAGGTCACAAATGTTGGGGACTATTGGGACGAGGAAACAGTGGCAAAGATCACTGATCTATTGCATGAGTTCTAATATTTGTTTCCTACAAAGTTTTCATATATGAAGGGGATATTGGGAGATTTGGGAGAGATGAAGATTTTATTGAAACTTGATGTGAAGCCTGTGAAGTAGCGACCAAATTGCTTAAATCCACAGTACAAGGAAAGGTTCAAGGATGAAATCGACAGAATATTGGATGTTGGGATAATAGAACCAGTTGAGGAATCAGAATGGATCAGTCCCATGATAGTGCAAGATAAGAAGACAGGTGACGTTTGGATTTGTGTTGACCTCATAAATTTGAGCAATGCATGTCTTCATGACCCATTTTCGACATCATTTACGGATGAGGTACTAGAAGTGGAAGGTCAAGAAATTTATTCATTTACGGATGGCATTTTTGGATATAACCAAATTAAGATCGCAGAAGAAGACCATCATAAGACAACTTTTGTTACTGAATGGGGATGTTTTTAGTACATTGTGATGCCATTTGGACTGAAGAATGCACCTATGATATTCTTAAGAATTGTTGTCACTGCATTCAAATACTTTATTCAGAAGTTTTTGGTAGTTTACATGGATGACTAGACGGTTTATGGATTGATTACGGACCATATAGGAAACCTACGAATGATGCTGGAGCAATGTTGATAGCATTAGATCATGCTCAACTCGAAGAAGTGCAATTTTTTTGCACCTTTTGGGATGTTGTTGGGACACATTATTTGCAAGAAAGGACTGTTGGTTGAACTAGCCAAGATTGCGTTGATTTTGAGCCTACCACCACCTACAAATGTGAAGCAACTCTAAGAGACACTAGGACACACAAGATATTATCGCAAGTTCATCAAAGTGTATGTTGTGATCACAACCCCTATGGAGAAGTTGCTAAAAAAGGATGTGGTGTTCGCATGGAGTGAGGAGTGTCAAGGAAGTTTTAACACATTGAAAGAAAATATGGCTTCTACACCAATATTATCTTTCCTCGATTGGAAGAAGTCATTCCATGTTCATGTTGATGCATCGTCAACTGCACTGGGATTTGTGCTAACTCATCCAGGTGAAGGTGATATTGATCACTCAATCGCTTTTTCTAGTCGAAGTTGTCATCCGAGGAGAATAATTATACTACAATAGAGAGTGAAGGTGTGGAAATGGTATATGCACTACAAAAGTTTCGACATTATCTATTGGGAGGTCATTTAAAGATGTTCACAGACCACTCGGATTTGAAATACATGTTGAATAATCCCATGTTCGGGGGGAATATATGTCATTGGTTACTTCTCTTTCAAGAGTTTGATTCCAAGATAATCATGAAACCATGTCGCTTGAACACAGTCCTGGATCACTTATCATGAATTGAGATAGGTGAAGAACCGACGAATATTGAATATGGGTTGCCATATGCACAACTATTCAAAGTTGAGATGGTTGATGACTACTATGATCAATAGTTTAGTTTCTAGCGACGGGAACAACACCAGAAGAGATTACTACAAGTCAGAAGAAGCAGTTGGTTGTCCAAGCCGCACATTTCCAGTTGATCGCTTGAAAAATCTATAAACAGGGACCAGACGAGATCCTACGATGATGTGTTCTACTGCATGAACAAGGGAAAATATTGGTCGACGTACATGTGGGAGTTGTAGGGGGGAACTATGGAGGTCGTGCTACCACCAGAAAGGTACTCTGCCATTAGAGGAAATTTCAATCTAAAATGGGCCTTCCAAAAATAATACAAATTCCATGTCATCATGTATTAGCCAATCAAAATTCTTTAAAATTAAAAAAGGGAGCACCTCCTAAACAATTTTTTAATATAAATTTGGGGATAGGTATCATAAAAAAAACTACTTTTTTTGTTCGTATTTTCGACATATCTCCATGTGTGTTTACTCAAATTTCAATTGGGAGATCTCATTAGATGCGAAATCAAATTCCGCATCCAATGAGTACTACATCGACATACTTTTGATGGGCCCCACTACCCTAAAAATAAGAAATACCTGAATCATCACGTTTTTCAGGTATTTCTTTTTTTTTGGGTAGCGAGGCCCGCTAAAAGTATGCCTAGTGGGTACTCATTGGATGCGGAATTTTATTCCACATCCAATGAGCTCTCTCGATTGAAATTTGAGTAAAAACACATGGAGATATGTCGAAAATACAAACAAAAAAGTAGTTTTTTTCTTTTCTTCCTCCAAAATTAATAAATATTAGTTTATTAATTTTCCTTAGGAGGCCCATTTTGAATTGAAATTTCCTCTAATGATAGGGCTTTGGTGGCCAACTCTCCACGAGGATGCAATAGACTACGCACGGACTTGCGATGTCTATCAAATGATTGGAAAAATGTCAAGGAGGGATGAGATACCGCTAGTACCTCAGGTGATGCTACAAACCTATGATAAATGGGCTATGGAATTTGTGGGACCAATCAACCCACCTGGGAAGAGGACTGGTGCACGGTATATTATCATAGTAATGGATTATCTGACAAGATGGGAGAAAGCTGCACTAGTTGTAGATTTCACCGCTATGACAACAAGGAGGTTCATGTTTGACAACGTTGTTACTCAATTTGGGTCTCCAAAGATACTAATGAGCGATCAAGGGAGTCACTTTATCATTCACATCATCATTGTGCTAATGGTGGAGCTTCATATATAGCATAAGAAGAGTACCCCTATCATCCATAAGAAAATTTGATTGTTGAGGCGTTCGACAAGGTGTTGGAGCATGTGCTCACAAAGGTATGTAATGAAAACTGTGATGAATGGGATTTGAAGATTTCAGTAGTTTTGCAGGAATATCGCACCTCTTACGAAATATTGACAGGATAGACACTATTCAAGTTAGTGTATGGAAAATAAGCAGTCATGCCAATGGAATACATTGTTTCAAGTTTACGCATAGCAGCAGCGATAGGCATGGATGATGAAGCAACATTAGGAGAAATCCTAGCTCAATTGGTGCAACTAAACGAAGAACGCTTTGTTGCAAGTTTTCATCAGTGCATTGAGAAGGATCGAAAAAATAATTGTCATGATCGACATATCAAGAACAAACATTTTCAGCAAGGAGAACTGGTAATGATGTATGATAGCAAGTCCGCCAAACATCCAGGTAATTTTCATATGCTTTGGCTAGGTCCATATGTTATCAATTCCATTATTGTAGGAGGTGCAGTGCAACTGCAACAGTTAGATGGAGCAATGTTTTCGAAGCTGGTGAATGGTAGGAGGCTAAACCCCTATAGGACGGGCCAAGAGCCAGGCAATTCTTAAGGCACTACGCGATAAAAAAAAATCTATGTTTTCTCATAAGATGCGAGTTAGGAGGATGGCATGCCAGGAGGAAGTGGTCGCACAAATATAGGAGTCAGTATCACAGTTAGGGATTCGTGTCACGATGGCTACATGCTCACGACATAGTCAAATCAGTAATAAATACAATAGTTAATATAGTTAACTTGTGGAGCTCTTGGATGAGACACATCTTAATAGTGGATCTGACCATTGGATTGATAGGATCAGGGACGGATTTGGGTGATTTATGCATGATTTGATCGAAATAATTAAAGAGATCATAATGATTTGGTCACAATGAGTAAGTGATCAACTCAGTGCTATAAGAAGAGGCAGAACATGATTGGAATTCACCATTGGGCAAGATCGAGTTGTCGAAGTGAATTGTGTTGGGTTGAGTGTTTGAGTTGGAGATTAGAGAAAGGTTGAGACATCATGGGAGTTAAATTCGTCGAACTTGTGTAGAATGCCAAGTGAGACGATACTAGTAGAGAGTTCAAGTGGGATAGATTCACCATTTATCGGGGTGCTCATCGAGGAAGAGGTAGCAAGCATTCCAATGGGTTCATCATTGGTTCTGAAGAAGAAAAGGGGGCACAGCATCCCAAATCCCCCGTTCAGAAGAAGCGGTAAACTGGAACTTTTGCATGGGCATAGGAAGAGGCGCTTGCATAGAAAGGACCATCAAATTCAAGGGTGGAGGACTCTATAGCCCAGAAATGGGTGTCCACTACAGATATCCCTGGTTATGTGCCTTCCTGTCATCCTGATGCAAAGACAAGGAAGCTTACGAAGAATTAGAATTACCTGTCAGACTGCCAGTGATACCATAGGGCATGGTATGTGCCATGGACATCGTGCCCTCAATTATGAGAATGAGGTACGAGGATCATTATATGCTTATGTTGACGAAAATAACTGCAGCTCCATATGTGCCCACGACATTGGTAGGAGGTGGCCCAGTAGCATGCATTCCAAATGATTGGGCACGTGGTTTGGAGATATCAAGGTTGTTGGTCCTCATCAACATGCCACATTTTGGGCGGTTGACCGAAGCAAACACATGCATGAAGCAGATCTTGGAATGATTCCATGGTTGTTTTTTGTGGCTAGAACAACTAGTCACAATCACTGATGCACTCATTTCAGAGATCATATTGCTTCCCAAGGAGGGCCTTCACCCATCACAATATTTTTGGGGCAAAGAAAATGAGAAGAACCTTGCAAAAAACATAAAGAGATGGTATAACTTATGGCGTGATAGGAGGGAAAATGTTATTAAAAGAATAAATGACCAGGCTATCTACATCACAGCTCAAATTCTAACCAGTAAGATTGTTAGAAAAAATCGACCCAACAAATGCACTTCAGGGGTCATTGCATGCATTGAGAAGTGTGCATAGGGGGTTCATATGAATTGGTCTTTATTTTTAATGAACCAATTGGTGAATAATGCACTAGCAGTATAGGAGAGGCACCAACCATTCACTTATAGTTGGATTCTTATTTTAATTGCGCTTGTTTCTTGAACAGACCCTGAATATTATCAGGGTATGGACATCGGTGCTGTTAAGGTTTGTAAGGGAGCGTGCTACCAGAACCTCTGGTATGTGAAGAAAGATAAGTGGCTAAAGGACTTTGTAATTCAATTTTAAATATATTGGGAGGTGCTGCAGGCTGCAACTATGAAATTTCCATGACTATCAGCGAAAGCAGTGATAAAATTCCAATGAGTTGTATGGCTTGCGATCAGGCCGCACACCATTCATGTGTAGGCGCGGCGAGACCTGGATAAGCAATGGATTCCTATAATGTAAAATATTTTTGACACTAAGATTGAGGCAATTGTTGATGAGTGGCCCATGGAATGGAATTATGGAAATTGAACCTAGGTGTTAGAACAATTACACTCACAACAATTGCCAATTACACATGCAAATTACTCACAAAAGGAGACTGAATATGGAGCAGAACACTAATCTGTATTGAATAAGCGTACAATATCCAACCCTATGAATTCATAGGCTACCACAATAAATAATTACATTAGATATTTGAGTGCATAAGGTTTCCATTTGAATTTAGTCAAAAGCAGGCTTACTAAATCTAAGCAAATCCCCCATAGGTGCATAAAGTAGTTTCCAAAACTATCTAGGATCTCACAAATTGGAAAAATCAATTAGGCAAGCTAATAGGTTGTGGAAAGAAAACTCATACATGCTTTTCATAGGAGAAAAGAGTGGAGGATGATGAGGACAAAAAACAAGTGAACTTCACCTAGTCAAACTTTCCCAATTGCCTTAAAACTCAGAAAAAGCAGGCAATAAAGTAGAAAAAGCAGACATGCGCTAGGGAGGCCAGGAATAAAGTAGAATTGATTCCAAGAGGTTTCCCAAGCACTCCATGACTCAAATTTAGCAAGTTTGACCACTATGGATGTGTGGAGGACAACTTGCATAAGGTGGAATATGGAAACTAGGCAAATAAGACAAAAATTGGATTAATTAATGTCTAAGGTAGCTAACTATGGGTTTATTATTCTAACACCCCCCCTTAAGCCTGACTTATGAGTAAAATATCAGAAAATTATAGGGCCTAGCAACAAGGCCTAGTCACCCTTTACATACTGCATGTCTATTTAACCAAGGAAAGAGGCAAAAACCCAGTGGGAAAAATCCTCCCTTAAACATGGACAGTAAAACAAAATTTGGAAATCTTGTCATCACTCATGCTTCACAACATGATCAGAAATCCCCAGCAGTGATTTGAGATTGCTGAATGTCTTCTCACAAAAAACTTTGGTGAAGATATCTGCTACTTGTTTTGAAGATGAACAGAAGAGTAGGTGAATGGTGCCATCATGCACAAGCTGTCTGATGTAGTGCATATGGATCTCAATGTGTTTGGTTCTCTGCTTCTGAACTAGATCTTTGCAAATTCGAATCGTACTATGATGATCACAATAGATACTATTTTAGTATTCTGATTCGAAGCCACACTCTCCAAGTAACCCCTGCAAACATAAACATTGAGTTGTTGCATTTACAACTCCTCTGTACTCTGCTTCTGTAGATGAGAGTGCAATGGCACTCTGTTTCTTGCTTGACCAGCTAATTGGCCCTTCTGCAAGCATGAACACATATCCTAATGTTGAATTTCGATCTGTGCTATCACTTTCCCAATCATTTTCAGTAGACCCAATCAAATCAAGATCATATTTAGCTTTGTAGAAGATCCCATGAGTCCTTGTTCCCTGAACAAAGTTAAGGATCCTTTTGGCTGCTCTCCAATGGATCTCATGATTCTGATCCATGTATCTTGAAGCCACACTTACTGCATAAGAAATATCAGGTCTATTATGTTTAAGATACAACAAACATCCAATCAATTTCCTATACAATGTATTGTTTACCGTAGGTGAAGAATCGGCTTCTTCAAGCTTAACTCCTGAAAGGAAAGGAGTCTAGCTTGGCTTGCAGTCCTTCATATTGAATTTTTTCAGCAAATCCAAGGCATAATTGGACTGATTTACTTTTATTACTTCTTTGGTTTGAGCAATATTGAGCCCCAAGAATTGGCTCAATAAGCCCAAATCTGTCATTGAGAAGGCATGGTTCATTGCATCCTTCAAGGAGGCAATTTCATCCTTTGAGCTTCCTATAATGAGAAGGTCATCAACATACAAAAAAATTATCATTAATGAACCATGAATCAGCTTCAAATAGACATTTGGATCTGATTTACATCGAACAAAATTCAGTGATAGCAGAAAGCTATCAATATTGGCATACCAAGCCCTGGGGGCTTGCTTAAGCCCATACAATGACTTCTTTATCATGCACACAAGAGATGGGTTAGTAGAAAATAATTGATTTTTCTGCATGTAAATCTCTTTAGTGAGATCTCCATTAAGGAAAGAACACTTCACATCCATGTGGTGTACCTCCCACCGCTTTGAAGCTACAATGGCTAAGGCTAGCCTGATGGAGTCCATCTTTTCCACTGGTGCAAAGGTCTCATTGTAGTCTATTCCATGTACCTATGAGTAGCCCTTGGATACCAATATGGCTTTGTACTTCATAGGTGAACCATCAGCAGCAAATTTGGTTGTGTACACCCACTTACACTGAACTAGCTTCCTCCCTGGGGGAAGATCAACCAGCTCCCAAGTGTTGCTCTTCTGGAGTGAGTTGAACTCTTGTTCCATGGCTATTTTCCATCTTGGATCTTTTGATGCATATTCATATGTCTGTGGATATGATTCAATCATCAGATAGCATTTCTTTACAAACATAGGATCTTTCATGCACAAAGCACTCTCAAACTGAGATCTAGTCCTCCTAGGATCATTAGGATTTCCAGCTAGTTCTCCAGCTGCATGAATGGTTTTGGCTGCCAATTTTGGTCTTGTAGGACTGTTAGGATCTGCAATCAAATCATCATTATTAGACATATCAGAATCATCATGTTCAACTATCTCTTCACTTACATTCAGAGGTTCTGGTGGTGAAGAGGATTCTCCAACTTCCACTGCTGCTAGGGGATCTTCTTGAAATTGAACACACCTTTCAATGAAGGATTTGCTTGTGCTCAAATTGATCAACTTGTACCCTTTTGAATCTTTAGAGTACCCAAAAAATAGACACTCTTGGAGTTTGGGCTGTAAAGCCTTCCTCTTTTCTGTTGGAATTCTAGCCCAAGCCCTTGAGCCAAAAATCCTGAAATGGGTCACATCTGGCTTGTGCCCACTCCATGATTTGAAAGGAGTCATACCATCAAGCTGTTTATGAGGCACCCTATTTTGGATATAGGCTGCACAATTTATAGCTTCTCTTTGGTGGAAAATTCTTAGCCTCCATCATGCAGGTTGCCATCTCTTTCAGTGATCTGTTCTTCCTCTCAGCAACACCATTCTGCTGTGGTGTGTAAGGGATAGAATGCTGCATCTGAATACCTTCATCTTCACAATATTGAATACACTCAGACTTGACATACTCACTACCATTTTCAGATCTAAGGACCTTGACTTTCCTCTTAGACTGGTTTTCAACCAAAGCCTTAAAGACTTTGAAGAGGCCAAAAACTTCAGACTTGTGTTTCAGGAAGTAAACCTAGCGATACCTGGAAAATTCATATATGAATGTCAATGCATTTTTGGCCTGACTCATTGACATATGAGGAAATGGGCCAGAAACATAACTGTGGATCAACTCAAGAGGTGCAGAGGTTCTCTCATGACTATCTTTCTCAAATTTATGCTCTGGGTGTTTTCCTAAGATGCAGCCTTGACAGACTCCTTTGGAAACCTTAATCTTTGGTAACCCTATGACCATTTATTTTTCACTAAGATCAGAAAGATACTTGTAATTGAGGTGGCCAAATATTTCATGCCAAAGCTTGCTTTCCTCATTAGCATGAATCAGAAGAGCAGAGGGGTTTGAGTAGGGTAGGAAGTGTGAGAACATGTATACCTTCGAAGTGTGATTTGCAACTCCTTTTGCAATGACTTTACCACTTGAGATATTTGTGATCTAAACTTCATTAGGGGAGAATATGACCTTATTTGGAGACCCTGTGTGGGTCAACTGATACACTGATAAGAGGTTAGAGGCAAGACCTGGAACATACGACACATTGCTGAACTTACCATGGTCAAGATCAATCCTCCCTTTGACCAAACTTTCAGTGAGAGAGTCATCTCCTAGTACTGTTGGTGGACCTTTCGACATGTCAAGTGAGGTGAATGCCTCCTTGGTCGAAACCATATGTCTTGAAGCTCCAGAATCAATGATGAAACTAGGTGAGCTTGATGTGCAAACAACCAATGCATGAACTCTCTCTCTGTCTCCTGAATTTGATCCTCCTTCCCTCTTATTTGAGCTGTCTGGAAGGGAGATTCCATTGTTCTCCAGGAGTTGGGTCAGCATGTCTATTTGCTTCTTCATGCAGGAGCTTTCAGAATGATTTCCCTTGCTGCAGTATGTGCACTTGCTCATTTCTCCTTTGTTCTTCTTATTTTGGGGGTTCTTCTTGGAACCTTGAGGCTCCTCTGGAGACTTGTTCTTGTCTCTCTTTTGCTCAGGTGGATTTTTATCTTTCTTCTTGATTTTTGAATCCACCCTCAAATCTCCAGCAACCAAATCTTGGTCTTTGGATGGTTTGATGGTGCCCATCATCACCGATTTATCTTGTTCTTGTGTGAGAGATTCCATGAAATATGCAAGGCTAAGCATTTTCCAGGCTTGATCTGTCAACTTTGTGGCATAGAAGGTCGATACAAACACTGAATAGTCAGGGCCAAGCTTCAAGAGTATGGCCAAAACTAGTTGTTCATCCTTATTTTCGATCCCACATTGTTTTAGCTGCAAAACAAGTGCTTTGAACTTGGAAAAATAGAGTTACAGGGATTCAAAGCTATTGGGACTCAGGGAGATCAATTCATTTTCAATTTGATGTCCCCTCATTTCATCTGTATTACCAAAAAGATCAAAAATATTCTCCCATACTTCATTCGATGATGTCAATCCATCAAGATGGAAAAGGAGGTCTCTGGATATGCTCAGACACAGGAGACCATAGGCGTCATCCCTCCTATTGTGCCATTTAATATTCTCTGCAGCTGCATTGGGCTCTGATTCTATTGCCATAGTCACTCTATAGAGGACTTTTTCTCTCAAAAGTATCTCCATATCTGCTTTCCATTTAAAGAAGTTAAATGGAGTTAAGATGATCTTCTGAGATTGATCCATAGCTCAGAAATTGTCCCGTCAGTCAACAGAATGCTCCCAGTCAATGATGTCGAACTTGCAATACAAATTGGAAGGAGAGAAATCAATCTACAAAGTATTTGATACCATGTGGAAATTGAACCTAGGTGTTAGAACAATTACACTCACAACAATGGCCAATTACACATGCAAATTACTCACAAAAGGAGACTGAATATGGAGTAGAACACTAATCTATATTGAATAAGTGTACAATAGCCAACCATGTGAAGTCATAAGCTTCCATAATAAATAATTACATTATAGATTCGAATGCATAAGGATGCCATTCGAATTTAGTCAAAAGCAAGCTTACTAAATCTAAGAAAATCCCCCATAGGTGCATAAAGAAGTTTCCAAAAATGTCTAGGAGCTCACGAATTGGAAAAATAAATTAGGAAAGCTAGTAGGTGGTGGAAGGAAAACTCATACATGCTTTCATAGGAGAAAAGAGTGGAGGATGATGAGGACAAAAAACAATTTAACTTCACCTAGTCAAACTTTTCCAATTGCCTTAAAACTCAGAAAAAGCAGGCAATAAAGCAGAAAAAGCAGACATACGCTAGGGAGGATAGGAATAAAGAATATTTGATTCCAAGATGTTTCCCAAGCACTCCATGACTCAAATTTAGAAAGTTTGACCACTATGGATGTGTGGAGGACAACTTGCATACGGTGGAATATGGAAACTAGGCAAATAAGACAAAAATTGGATTAATTAATGTCTAAGGTAGCTAACTATGGGTTGATTGTTCTAACAGAAATGAGCCTGTCAGTGTTGAGAAAGTATCGACGGGTCCACTAGGAGATATACCGGTGGATCCCCTGCCAAAATCATAGAGCAACCATGACTCAGATGAAGTGTCGATGCGGACCTCGACTGACTCAAAAGAAGAGCTGTTATTCAAGGAATCCTGCATGAAGAAGCAACAGGACCAGGGTGCAACCTGTAGCACAACAATGGTAACTAAAGAAAAATTGAGACATATCATTGTGGTGATTAAGACAGCGACTAATGCGATGGGAGAGAAAATAAAGCAACAGATGACCGATGAATTTGGGGAGGTAAAAACTCAATTTGATTCCTTAATTGATGTAGTATTAAATATGGTACCAGAGGAAACCACTTTGCAGAACGTTGGTTTGATAAGAACTGGGAAGCGGATTAGGAATGTTCAAATTCCACCGCATGCAATTGAGACCAATAGTAAGGACATCAATGACTCAATTCAACAATTTCAGGATCTTTCGCTAGACATCGATGCACTGTCGACACAGGAATTGGTGCAGTTGTAGAGGGTTTCCAATAAGGAGTTGGTAGATAAGGAGCAAATAATTCGTGACCACCTTTTGCAGTCATAAGAGAAAGAGGTCAAAGCAAGAAAGGAGATAGAGGTGCTAAAAATGGATCAAGTTTGACTGATAGTGGATAAATCACAACTCTTGGACAACGTGATTTTCTTAGAGAAGGTAGTTTCTGGTGCATGTCAACAAGTGTCGAAAATCACCGACATGGATGTAGAGGCAAAATCAGAGAGGCTTGGGGCTATAATTGCACAATTGAAGCATGAAAAAAAATATTTACATGACCTGGTAAATCAAGGAACACCACTAGATCAAGCTACAGGAAGGAAAAGCACCATTGAGGACTTCGTGACGCAGTTGGAGGAAATGGAGCAAGAAGTAAAGAAATTCATCGACGTGACTACACAATTTTGGGATAGTGTAGTCTAAGATGCACAGTTGGAGAAAATTACCACGTAGTTGGATGAGGCCAAGGGACAGTTGGCCATACTAAGGATATCACTCAAAGAGATGCCCCAGTCATATAGATCACAAAGGTGATAGAACTAAAGGGCTTACAATAGCGGGTTGCAAAGTCCAGGGAGTGTCAACAGAAGTGCATAACATAGTTGGATGAGTTCCAAGATATTGTTGCACTAGTCTTAGTGAAGGAATTTTCAGTGTTGAAGGAATTTCAGGATGGTAGAAGGGATGTCACTGCAAATATCACCGAACACCCTTTGGAGTGAGAAGTGAGAGAGAGCCGTGAGATCAACAAGAGGATCAAGGAACAGGTCAAGGAGATCACGAAACCATACAAAAAATTCAAGGTGAATATCAATGGGTACACCATTTCCAACTGAGTTGGCTCAAGGGAGAGCCACAAGATTGTTTTGGAGGCTTGTTGGCAGGTAGTTTTAAGGAAAGTTATCTGTGCAACATCGTAGATGGTGTGCAAAGTCAAATATGTTTTGCAATGTGGAAGATGCCGCACAAGGTGGATTAACTATAGTTTATGTATTTTGGTCATATTTTGTATATTTGGACCACATTATGTGGATTGTGGTCATCATTTTGTAGATTTTGGTACAAGTAGTTAGAAAGTTGACTGAAGTGGACCATCAATGTAAAGGCACAAGCCTATAAATATATTTAGAATTACAAGTATTGGAGGAGCTTGGGATTTTTTCTAAATATGTGGACACGAACTGAACAATTGTTTTGTAACCCTATGTTTTATTGCGAAGATTAATATGACATGCTAGAGATTGGAGAGAATCATTGTGTCTTTTTGTATCTTCCTATTTTCCTGACTTTTGTGATATGAACGTGAATGCGATATGTATCTGTGAATGATGTGATGTTTCTTTGTTATGCTGATGGTATATTGGTAGATTTGTTTATGCTTTCATGTCTCTGCTGTGATCTAAGTGCATTAATCTAATCCATGAAATATGATTATGTTAATGTATAATCTGAATGTTTATATATGCTAAGTAAATGTTGCGCTAAGTTGAAAGTAGATGCACAATCCTCCTTAATACTGTGGAAACTTGGTTCTAACAGTTTTCCCTCAAACATCTCGAGTGATACTTTATCTTCTCTGTAGGTGTTTCCAGATGGGGTAAAACCTATCTAGGATGGCACTTAGGGAGATCACTACATTTGGGTGTCAACAGAGAGTGAACCCCTGTCGATAGGTTTGTGTCAACAGAGATGGACAACATAAAAGATAATAAATAAAATGAATTTTCTATTTGAATTCTTGGTGGGACTACAAGGGACTCCTAGACCTAAGGAGGAAGCTCAACATGGGAACCAAATGGAAAGACTAGTGGTTATGCCATACAAGTTTTTTTTTCCACTTACCCACTTGTTTCCTTGTTCTATGGAGTCAATGCACCCATCTATTCTTCATTTATGGGGTAGTTATTTCATTTTCCTGCTTTAAGGAGACTAGGTGTTCCCTCTTGAGGATTTGGTCAATTTTTTCATTAATGGTCCAAAACCAAGCCACTAAACCACCTCTAGCGCCTTCATGGTGGTTCTTTTCACACTTTTTGACTAACCTAACCACTTCATCATTCATCTAGTTTCATTTCACCTCATTATGGACGCTACTTGGAGTTACACTTGGCACAATGTCATATATTGGAGGAATTAGTCAAGATAAGCCAACATTAATGTGAGTTGCCCATGGTATTTACCCAAGGTATTGCATGTGATATTCCCCATATATTGTACTGGTTTTTTCTCAATATGTACAGTAATGAAAATATACTCTAGAGAGGTTTATCTAGTTTATGTCTCAAATTCTTCTCTCATTTTGTGCTATCTCTAAAATAACTATAAGTAAGAATTGCTAATGAATCTAGATCTAGGTGGTTTGCACATGAATCAGAACCTTGGTTGTAATTTTATGCAAACAAAATTTCACACTAAGGATGAAACTAGCAAAAAACATACATCAATATGTCACCTTCAGCCTTTCCAAGTTTCAGCTCCTAATCCTTTAACAAACTCAAGTTATAGCAAAAATTCCAAGATGACTGGATTTTTCCTTCTAGGGTTTTCGAGCATTAAACCTTAATATCTAGCAGTTGCAGTTGTACCAGTGTTTTGACTGCACAAAGACTTGTTTCAAGGTGTATCTGGTACCATGTTATAATTTTAATGGTTATGCAATATCTTAAAACATTTATCATCATAACATCATAACCATATGCAAAGGATCATTGTAAAAAAGACAAGCACAAGCACATAAAATAACACAAATATTTATCCTAGGAAACCCTCATGGGGGAGAAAACCCAACGAAACTTCCTCAATATAGAATTTGACCAAGTATATTATAAAAACCCAAGAACAATAATAGAATCTACTTTTCTACAATATACTACCTCTCTCTCTCTTGGGCAACTGCTTGAGTTCTGAGTGTATACAAATGAGGGAGGCGCCTCACCTATTTATACCCATCAAGTGAGTGACTCAATTACCTAACTAGGTTGGATAGGTTCTATAATTAGGGATGAAATACCTAGGAAGACTCAAAATAAAATTTATATAATTATTTTGTGGGTACTATTACCCTAACTTACAATCGAGGTTTTACCTCATGAATTTTAAATGACTAATTACATCAAGGACATCTCTAAACATAGGAATACCATATCCAAAGGAGGACTACAATAAAATTACAATAGAATATCTTCTAAAGTTACATTTCTTTCCACATATACTCAAAATGGTCGACACACAAATTCAATATAATTGAGTAATGGCCAACTGAGGCTAGAATTCCTTCGATCAAGAGAATGAGGAAAATGGAGACACTAAGGAAACATAGACTCAACTATGCAAACTGGGACAATTTTGTGACATAGGAGGAATCAACAGAGGATCCATATAGACTTTATCCTTAACCAATTGGTGGATAGAACATTGAATACCAAGCATAGCTCTAAAGGACATGATAAAAATGTGACTCATGATGGATGGACTCATAAATTGTGCTTTGTTCGAAGGAGACACAACAACTTCTAATATAAGACAATATCATTTCCTGTTCGGATATTTATGTTTTTAATTTTTTTTTTTCATTTTCATATTATAAATATTTAAAAAGAATAAAATGTATTTATAGTACCACAAAGAGGAAACGAGTGTCACGGTCAAGCAAACTAGTTCCAAGTAGTGGAACATACACCTATGCTCAATGCAAGGAAATGCACGTAGGATAAGAAAACTTAGGGAATGTTTCCTCTCGAGTGAAAGGTGTGTTGCAGCTGCAACAATTTCCCAAAATTCCAAAAAAATTCAGGGCCCTCCTTTTGCTTGAAATAGTTTTATTTTCTTCTTGGATTTGGTCTGAGAACTTTTCAGAAAGACTTTGCTTATGCTCTGATTGATCTACAGCTGGTTTTCAATTTTTCTAAATGATTAAAAATTTTAATGATTGATCAAACCTTCATCATTTTCCTTTAATTGCATTTTCATCGTGGCTGAATCGGAAGTGTATTTGTTTTCCCCCCCCGTCGTTGCGGATGTATATTCAGTTTTTTGACTTCGACTTTTCTCCCGATTCGATCGGTTTTTAATCAGCTGCTTTTTTATTTTGCATCGAAACTGCTATGACTTCTTCTTCTGCCGTTATGGATGGAAAACCACATTCTTCCCTGATTATGGCTCAAAGTTTCGGACCCCGTTTGTTGTTTTCGTCGAAGCCCGTAAGTTTTGGGCTGCCATCGTTGCGGCTGCGGGAAGTTTTTCTCCTTTCGACCGTTTGAGTCATTTTACCTTCGATGTTGCGGAGGGTCATGCCTTTGTAGCTCCGCCATTGCGGCTGCCAAATGCTTTTCCTTGCAGATCTCTTAGTTGTTCCGCTTCCGACACCGACCCCGTGTTGCGGAATGGTTTATCATTTGTACCCCGCCGTTGCGGACGGTAGTACGCTTTACGGTTTCGCCGTTGCGGATGAAGAAACACTAGCCCTTCTGATGCGTATTCGTTTTGCTTCCGACTAAAATTTTTCCCATATCGGATCGATATACCCTTCGCGGATCCGCCGTTGCGGCTCCCGTTTCACTATTGGCCTGATGATTTTTCGAGGTTTCGCCATATATATCTCCGTGGATGGCCTAGCGCTTTGGCCGTCCGCCATTGCGGAAGGAAGTTTACTTTCGTCTTCCGATCCAAATGTCTCCGACGTCCGATTTTAACTTATGTTACCCACCACAAAAGTTTGACCATTTGTATATATATGAGGTCAGGGGGCACGGTGGATTATTATTCTATTGTTATTTTTCAACTGCCTTGCTCTGTCGCTATCGTGCTGTCGATCGCTCGAGCTTGTTCGGACCTTACTGAAGGTACCCACGTCCAGGTGGAATCTATGGAAGCCTGACCGTCTTCGTCCTGCCATACATGCCGGTTACACATCAGTGCCAGGTAGGCTTCTATTGCCTTTCCGTGTTCCGTTGAGTGTTTGGTGGTTTTGTTTTCCACGGTTAGGTTTTGCGGCTGTTTCTTTCCCCATAGTTGCATGTATATATTTTGGTTCTTGGTGACATTGCTGTCCATGGGGAGGGGCATCTTGACCGGCAGAGTATTTTTTCCCACACCGTCGTTTGTTTTGCAACATTGCGCATAGAGAATGAGGGGGTTTGGCGCAGACGACCGTTACGTTGTCTGTGCCAAACCACCCTGCGTAATGATGATGGGTAGGAGTAGGTTTTCGCCACTTTTGCTATGGGGTTTGGGCTGTTTGTCCCGCTGGGTGCTACCCGTATCTTTAAACCACATCCGTTTGCCTACGCGGTCTCGCGCCACCAAATTTGTGCTCAGTTTCGAACCCGGGCTGAGGAATAGGGTGTATCACGATGCATAGTTATTGACCGTAGTTTTTCATAGGCGGTTTTCTGTGATCAAGCGCACCATAGAAACTCGCATAGTGTTTTTGTTTTCCCGCACTGTGATTTGATAATGGCACCCGCATAGAGCGGAAGTTTTAGTCATGTTAATGTAGATGTTTTCCGCTCGATTATATTGTTTCATCATGCTAGATATAGACAAAGTCATTGAACACTGCACATTGGGTTTAATAGTTTTGTTAGTTAGGCCATTTCAGTCTATACATGCATATACTTGCTTCATTGACTGATTTCTATCATGTTAAACATAGAAGAAATGGCACACTGCACATTGATGTATACCAGTTTGTCACTCAGCCAAAAGGGCTTAATGTTACAATTTTATGGCAGGAAGAGCTCACAATGTCAAAGAGACAAAAGAAGAAGGCCCATGTGGTCGAAGAAGAGCCAAAAGTAGAAGTTGTCACTAAAACTGAATACATATACGAAGACACTAAGTGCATTTCTGGTGTTGAACTTGAATACCAGTGGGGGGAAATATATAGATTGATCACATGCAGAGAGGTTCCTGACATGGGATTAGAAGAAGAGTCCATATATGCCAACATAGAAAGATCTTCACTGATGAAGATCGCCACTAGACTTGATTTGTTCTCGTGCTCTGAAGTAATCGGTTGGATTCTTCCCCAGGAAGATGTCACAACAATGATTCTGGAAAATGTTGAAAGACAGGGCTATGCTGCATATAGCCCTGGATATGTAGCGTTGGCTTACCACCTGCCAGAAGACCAAGTATTTTTATCTGATGATTGGATGAACAACATTAGGATGGACCTGGTAGAGACTCTTAAAAGGATGTTGTTGCAGGGAAAACATTACAGATACATACTGACGGGTGATTACAATACAGCAAGCTTAAGGGACCCCTATAGGTTCATAGCTTTAATGCTGAACAGGATTTTTGGGAGAGCACATGGTAGGTTCTTCAAGTTAGAGTGGATACCCATCATTTTTCATGTTGCAACCCAGGGGACAATTTTCAACTGGGATAGCCTTGTATCAAATAGTCTTTTATCTTGCTTGGCCTCAGCTTTGGGAGGAGTGTCCCAAAAGAGGTCTAAATTTTATATGAGTTCCATACTCATCGATTGCATATTGTGTAATCAGCATTTTCCCGGACTCAGGTGCATCTGGGATAGGGAAAGAATGCCTGTCTATGCTACCTATAAACTGCTGTGGGCACACAAATATCACAGCCAGTATCGAGAAGTGTGTGAACACTTTATCATGCCCTTTTACACACTCATTTTCCTAAAGGAGTGTGATTGCATGTCAGAAGAGGCACTGCAAGTAATAGAGGAATATGCAGACTACTATTTAACTAAAAATGGCCTATACTTCAGGATGTTTGGAGGTTCGAGAGCACTTTCCTTGTTGCCCAAATACACAACTGATTACATTATTCACAAGGAGGCAGTCAGACAAGTGTTCCTGGATGGAATAGGAAGCTTTTTGTTTGACCACAAGAAGACTGCCTATCCCCCTTTTCCCTTCAAGTTAGGAAGCTACAAGTTCACCAAAGTGAAGAAAGCCAATGAATTTGTAGAAGAACTGGAAAGATTTCATTTTGGTGAAATGCCCTTCCGTAGAAATGATACTCAAGGCAAAGTGGATGAACAATGTAAAGAGCACAACGTGCATTTTGAGTATGCCCACCATTGGGATCGAGAGGAGTCCATCTTCCGAAATGCAGTAAACATGACAGCCTTGCGAAGAAGGTTTAAGAAGAACATTACCACAAAAGGTGGGAAGGGAGATGAACAAGCCAAGGCTGATGAAGAGGCCAGAAAGAGAAATGAGGAAGCCCAGAGGTTGGCGCAAGAAGCTGTAGGGTGGTTGTACATAGAAGAAGAATAGAAAAGAAAGGCTTCTTAGGAATCAACTGAGAAAGCAGAAGAAGAAGCTAAGAAAGAAGAAGAAGAAAAGAAAAGGAAGCTGGATGAGGAGCTTCAAAAGCAAGAAGCTGAAAGGCTAAAGTTGACACAGACAGAGCAGTCAGCTTCTGAAACAGCTGCAAGGCAGACCCAGGATGTGGAGAACCCTGAGGTTCAGGACCCACAAGTACCTATTGCCAGCACACCCATGGTCCCCACACTGAAGCTGGTCCCCTTTGTGCAGAAAAAGGGAGAAGAAATCCCTGATTTTAACACTGTGTTTTATGACAGGGATATAAAGAGGATAGTAAAGAGAACAGAAAAGAGGGTTGAAAGAGGAGATATGCTTGGTAAAATGATCACGGATACGGCTATTATGTTGGGAACAGACCAAGATCCAAGATTCACCCTGAGAGCCAGGACTGCACTAATCCACGCCTCAGAAGATAACATGGACAAGGTAATAACTGACTTGGAGCAGTCCAAGAAGTCCTCTGCTCAGTTGAAAGATACATTGAGGAAAGAGAGAGAAGAAATTAATAGGCTGAAGTGGAAGTATGAAGACATGCAGAGGGAGATGAAGGATTCTAGGGCTGAATTGCAGGCCCTCCAAGTAGAAAGACAGGTTATTGAAACTACACAGGAGGCTCTGGAGAAAGTGCAGAAAGAATGTCAAGAGCTAAGGAGTGAAAAGGAATAGCTACTGGGAAAGGTAGAAGAGCTAGAAGAGCAGCAAAAGATCCTCTTGGAATCCAATGAGTTGCATACCCAAGAACAGGAAAAGAAACATCAAGAGCAGATTTCCTCTCTAACAACTGCTCTGGGGGAAGCAAGGGAGCAGCAAGTTAACCTCCAACCATTCAAAGAGCATGTCTTGGCCTAGAAGGATAAAATGCTGCAGCTACAAACTGCTATAGAAGGAGAGAGGTGCAGAGTACTGCAGATAGATAGCCGATTGGAGGAAATTATGGAAACCTCCTCTTACTTTGTAGATCGATGTCAGAACGTCCTTGAAGTCCTGACTGCTAGAATGGCAAGGCTGGAAAACAATGAAGAAACTCCAGCAGAACTACGATCCAAGGATACACAGGCCCTTAGGTGGGATTATGACTTACTAGAATTTGCTATAAATACCGCAGAGGATTTCAAAAAATCAGTTAAGAAAACGAAAGGAGCATGCACCGAGTTTTTCAGAAGGCTTCTCATTACCTACAACCGGTTCTAGTTAGAGGCCGAGTAGAGGCTTGAAGCTTTCCCGGATCACAGTGCCTTTTTGGAGCTGTTGTAGAAAATATACCAGGAGGAGGAAGCTAAAGTACAGCAGATTAAAGCCCTGGATGATCAGATCTTGAGGAGCGAAGTAGATCATTCAGCTATCAGCATGCAGCTTCTGGAAGATCAGCTTCGATTGAGTGCAGCCAGGATTGAGGCTATAAAGAACCAGGCTGCTAAGTTTGAGATCAATATTCAGTTCGTAGAGCCTTGTGCGTTTGAGGGCATTGCCTCTGAAGCTTCGACATGGAAGAAATTTCTAGATGCCCAAGTGGAACCCTCCTCGTAAAGGATTGGTCACTTTTTGTAATATGTAACATTTTGTAAAAAGCATTTGAGAAAAGTCAAGCATTGGGAAATGAAGAGTTGGGAATCACAAAGGTTACTTTGGGCAACCCAACCGTCTCACCCTTTTGTATAAATGTAGAAATATTAGAAGGGAGAGAGGAGGCTTTTTCCCAGTTAGACATGGAAATGATATTGTAAGAAGAACTATTTCTCTTTGCAATAAAGAAGTGTTGTTTGCCTATTGGAGAAAGGTTGGTGGAATTTTCAAATGTTATGTTGTGGATGGTTGAAAGATGAACTATTTTGTTTTTCCAATTTCTGTCCATTAACCGTGAGATCGTTCTAACTCTTAGAACCTATGTTCTTGTTTAAATGATTTTTGGTTTATTTTGTGGAATTACCACCATGAGTAATGTATGCTGTTCATAAAACAATTGGCTATCTGATTGTTGAAATATCTTTAATCGTTCATGTATTGTAGAAAGAAACATCAGCTACCTGTAATTTCTCTTTATGATGCATGCACATACACATTACTCATAATTAAATTACAGTTTGCTCCCCGGGGATAGATAGATAGATAGATAGTTAGGCATATAGTTAGTTTATTTCATAGCTGCATATGTGATTTAGATGCTTGTGAGCCTAAGACGAGAGGTAAGAACCTACGCATCACATTGTGACTGCTCCTTGCATCTTTATCAACCTACATTGTTAATTAGGCACTTGCATCTCATACATTAAGTCAAAAAATACAAAATACACGGTGGACCGGGCTGCAACCGGTAAAACCTTTTTTTTTGTTACTTGACCTACTGTAGCCGGAACGCAAACCGGACGGTAGTCAATGGGCTAGTTGGGAACATTGACTGGGGAGAATCCCTTACTATTGTTTCCTATGAATTTCCAGGCCTCAACAGTTCTGGCGCTAGAAGGACGGCCGCCAGTGCATGGCTGGCCGTGGAAACTTATTTTCCCAAGATTACCTTACCAGCAGATGTTTTGAAGCTTGTAACTTGACCCAAGTACTTACAGGTTTCGGTTATACCTTTGAAGTAAGAAAGCTTGTTCTCACCCTACGTTGCTCTTTGATCAGATTTTTTTTCTTTTACCTATGCTCATGGCTGGTGTAATTGTGAACCAGCCCAACCCATTGCCTGCTTGGATAGCTAGATCCCCGTTGAACCTCACACCGCCATTGCATAACCTACCTCAAGATTTTGATAAGTTGCTGCCTAAGTTTGACCCCGAGGAAAGGATTGCTGTAGATGACCACTTACAAAGTTTCTATTTGGCGATAGAAGGTTTAAGGGCTGGGGAGTACGAATATGTTGTCTGTAGATTATTTCCTCATACCTTGAAAGGGGCAGCTGCTTCATGGTATTTTGCTCTGCCTGCAAATTCGATCCTAGACTGGAATAATTTTGAAAGAATATTCAGAAATAAATACACAGCCCAAAAAACACATGCCTCATTGATGAAAGGTCTTGGTTTGTTAAGAAAAGAGAAGAATGAGAAGGTACACAGTTTCACTCAAAGATTTTCAATATACCTAAAGAACTTTTCTGAAGCTGACAGACCCTCAAACAAGGTCTTAATTGAATATTATACCTCCGCCCTAGGACCTGAGCTGGCCATGTTTGCCAAGATAAAATCCAAACCAACATTGGTAGAGACTTATGAAGAGACAAAAAGGGTAGAGGCTGAAAGGGAAAGTGTAGAAGATTATCCTGATTTACCTGGAGAGAAAACTACAAATAGAAGAGCTTTACTGTTGTCTAAACCTAGAGATGAACAATCATGTGATTATCAGGGAATGTTGAAAATGATGCAGAAACTATCCAACCGAATAATAGATCTGGAGAAATAAAGGGAAATGCGGAAAACTTACAAACCATACTATCCAAAAAAAGAGGATAGCAACCAATGGAAAATCCCTCCCCCAAATTTAGCCTCAATGAATATAACAGAAGTGGGAGGAGACAATTTCTACACTTTTCACCAACAACCTCATTCGGAAAAGAAGTGCCCTCAATGGTTGAATTCGATGAACTTGGTTATGAATCAGCTGCTAGATTCTAAATTGACCGAGGACAGTGGTAAAGAGGAAAAGAAAAACCAGACTATGGAGAAACAAGATAATGACACCATGTTTTCATGGGATGGTGTCTCACTTTTTGACACTGAAGAGAGCACTCTCAAAACTAAATGCACACCTACAACAACAAAGGACATGGATTTAACAATGTCGAAGATCAAAAGATTGCAAAAGAATGTCAAGAGACAGGCAGATGTCAATGATGAAGATAAACCACCTAAAGTCACTACTTTCAACCGGGAAACATAACCAATCATTGAGCCTGTAAAACCTGTAGAAAATATTGAGGAAGGAAACACTGAAAATATTAAGGAAGTTAAAGAGGAGATACCCACCGAGAACCAACCTGTGGAAGATAAGGTCAAGTCAACTGGGGAAAGGAAAACTAGTACCCCACCTTTCCTTTTGACTCTGGAGATGTTGAACCATAAGGTGCATAATTGTCTGGTGGACTCTGGATCATCGATGAATGTTATGCCTCTTGCAATCTGCAAAAAATTAATGGGTAGCTAATACCCACTGATTGGGACATCACTCAACTAGACAAGACTAGTGTCAAAGTGGTGGGGGAGATGAAGAATGTTCTGATTTGATTGTCTGCAAATAAAAAGATATGTCAGTACCTTGATATTGTAGTAGCAGAACTACCTGATGGCTATGGATTGATCTTGAATCGAGACTGGTCAGCACGACTAGATGGTTACTTTGCTTCAGACTGGTCACACCTATGGTTTCCTCAGAAGGGTAGCCCAAACCCGATTAATATTTTAAGAGAGCACTACATGAAGCACAATGTTACTGGGCTAGGAGAGGGAAATGAATCTGTTGATTCTGTCTTGAGAAACTATCTGACTGAGCTTAAGCTAAGACAGCATACCTCAAGAAAAGCCAGTTTGATGATTGACACTCAGCCTAAGCTCCTTCAACTTCCTCAGGCTGAAAGGGATGAATGTAGGATAGTAGAAATGTGTTCAATTTCAAAATTAGCAGAGCTAGACCATGGTCAGATGTCTCATGTCTATAATCCAGCCCACCCTCTAACTCCCTAAGATTGAAGATATTCAGGAGTGGGCAAACTTTTTTTTTTATTTTAGTTTTGTACATAAATAAATTGTGTTATTTTCTTTAATGCTGTTTTGATTTATTACTTTGAATGTTGTTTTCTTTTATTTTAAATGCTGGTTCTTTGGTTTTGAATAAAGAGGAAAACTTTTGGTTGCAATGGAAACATCAGGGTTCTTTATTAACTGAAATCCTGAGCAAAAGACTGTGCTTTGAAACATAGAATGTCTTCTAGTAGCAGTGTTCCTAACTGGCCAGGCATTCATTGAAGTCTTACTTAACCCCTGTAAATAACTCAGAAGTAAAAGAGGTCTGGAATACTATTTCGAGGCTCCATCCATTTCACATCTTAAATATCCAAGGGGGTGACAACAAAAGACCCACGGAAAGGAAGCAAGGTAAACAATATATCATATATAAATGATCCCATGCCATAATTTCAGAAAAGCTAAAAGCTATCAAGAGTCAAAACTCCTTAAAAGAAACAAGACATATCAAAGAAAAATATCAAAAGCATGAAGTTCAAATTGCCGAAAGTTCCTCTCCGTCCGTGAGATGAAGCGTCAATTCTTCTCTCACACAAAAGGGCACTATGGGATAGAGGAGCCTGAATAAAATTAAGAAAGAAAGGCAAATGGAGGACTCATAAGAACTAAAGTTCTAATGGCACAAAAGTGCAATTGGCATGGGAATGAGGAACAAAAGGATAATGTTGTTTACTATCTGTTACAATCTTGTGGTGTCCAAGCCTGAAACTACCTAAGGATGGGTAAAATGAACCTCATTTATTAGGCCTCAAAAGTGTTATTCAGACTTGCAATATTTCTGATGTTACCATTTCCCAAAGAATGGACTGCTTCTCAATAATTTAAATGCTTAAGTTGGACAGCCTAGGGATACAAACATCTAGAAGATTTCAACTTTTATTCAGATGGTCTTGCACTGGGAAGGAGTTAATTCAGAAATATGGGGTTCACCAGGTAGTCGCCAATTGTTGCAGCTACAACAATTTCCCAAAATTCCAAAAAAAATTAGGACCCTCCTTTTGCTTGAAATAGTTTGATTTTCTTCTTGGATTTGGTCTGAGAACTTTTCAGAAAGACTTTGCTTATGCTTGGATTGATCTACAGCTGGTTTTCAATTTTTCTAAATGATTAAAAATTTTAATGATTGATCAAACCTTCATCATTTTCCTTTAATTGCGTTTTCATCGTGGCTGAATTGGAAGTGTATTTGTTTTTCCCCCCCGCCGTTGTGGATGTATATTTAGTTTTTTGACTTCGACTTTTCTCTCGATTTGATCGGTTTTTAATCGGCTGCTTTTTTATTTTGCATCAGAACTATTATGACTTCTTCTTCCACTGTTGCGAATGTCAAACCACATTCTTCCCCGATTATGGCTCAAAGTTTCAGACCCCGTTTGTTGTTTTCGTCGAAGCCTGTAAGTTTTGGGCTGCCGCCGTTACGGTTGCGGGAATTTTTTCTCCTTCCGACCGTTTGAGTCATTTTACCTTCGACGTTATGGAGGGTCACGCCTTTGTAGCTCCGCCGTTGTGGCTGTCAAATGATTTTCCTTGTCGATCTCTTAGTCGTTCCGCTTCCGACACCGACCCTGTGTTGCGGAACGGTTTATCATTTGTATCCCGCTGTTGCGGACAGTAGTACGGTTTACGGTTCTGCCGTTGTGGATGAAGAAACACTAGCCCTTCTGATGCGTAATCATTTTGCTTTCGACTAAGATTTTTCCCATATCGGATCGATTTACCATTCACGGCTCCACCGTTGCGGCTCCTGTTTCACTATTGGCCCGATGATTTTTTAAGGTTTCGCCATATATATCTCCACGGATGGCCTAGCGCTTTGGCCATCCGCCATTGCGAAAGGAATTTTACTTTCATCTTCCGATCCAAATGTCTCTGACGTCTGATTTTAACTTATGTTACCCACCGCGAAAGTTTGACCATTTGTATATATATGAGGTCGGGGGCACAGTGGATTATTATTCTATTGTTATTTTTCAACTGTCATGCTCTATCGCTATCGTGCTGTCAATCGCTCGAGCTTGTTCGGACCCTACTACCGGTACTCGCGTCCAGCTGGCATCTCTGGAAACCTGACCATCTTCGTCCCGCCATACATGCCGGTTACACATCAATTCCAGGTAGGCTTCTATTTCCTTTCCGCGTTCCATTGAGTGTTTGGTGGTTTTGTCTTCCACGGTTAGGTTTTGTGGCTGTTTCTTTCCCCATAGTTGCGTGTATATATTTTGGTTCTTGGTGACATTGCTGTCCTTGGGGAGGGGCATTTTGATCGGTAGAGTATTTTTTCCCCCACCGACATTTGTTTTGCAACCCTGCACATAGAGAATGAGTGGGTTTGGCACAGACGACCGTTACATTGTCTGCGCCAATACGCCCTGCGTAATGATGTTGGGTAGGAGTAGGTTTCCGCCAATTTCCCTATGGGGTTTGGGCTATTTGTCCTGCTGGGTGCTACCCGTATCTTTAAACCACAGCTGTTTTCCTACGTGATCCCGCACCACCAAATTCGTGCTCAGTTTCGAACCCGGGCCGAGGAAGAGGGTGTATCACGACGCATAGTTATTGATCGTAGTTTTGCACAGGTGGTTTTTTGTGATCAAGCACACCATAGAAACTTGCATAGTGTTTCTGTTTTCCCGCACAGTGATTTGATAATGGCACCCGCAGAGAGCGGAATTTTTAGTCATGTTAATGTAGATGTTTTCCGCTCGATTATATTGTTTCATCATGCTAGATATAGACAAAGTCACTGAACACTACACATTGGGTTTAATATTTTTGTTAGTTAGGCCATTTCAGTCTATACATGCATATACTTGCTTCATTAACTGATTGCTATCATGTTAAACATAGAAGAAATGGCACAATGCACATTGATGTATACTAGTTTGTCACTCAGCCAAAAGGGCTTAATGTTACAATTTTATGGCAGGAAGAGCTCATAATGTCAAAGAGACAAAAGAAGAAGGCCCCTGTGGTCGAAGAAGAGCCAGAAGTAGAAATTATCACTAAAACTGAATACATATACGAAGACACTAAGTGCATTTCTCGTGTTGAAACTGAATACTAGTGGGGGGGAATATATAGATTGATCACACACAGAGAGGTTCCTGACATGGGATTAGAAGAAGAGTCCATATATGCCAACATAGAAAGATCTTCATTGATGAAGATCGCCACTAGACCAGAGTTGTTCTCGTGCTCTGAAGTAATTGGTTGGATTCTGCCCTGGGCAGATGTCACAACAATGATTCTGGAAAATGTTGAAAGACAGGGCTATGCTGCACATAGCCCTGGATATGTAGCGTTGGCTTACCACGTGCCAGAGGCCCAAGTATTTTTATCTGATGATTGGTTGAACAACATTAGGATGGACCTGGTAGAGACTCTTAAAAGGATGCTGTTGCAGGGAAAACATTACAGATACAGACCGACGGGTGATTATGATACAGCAAGCTTAAGGCCCCCCTATTGGTTCATAGCTTTAATGCTGAACATGATTTTTGGGAGAGCACATGGTAGGTTCTTCAAGTTAGAGTGGATACCCATCATTTTTCATGTTGCAACCCAGGGGACAATTTTCAACTAGGATAGCCTTGTATCAAATACTCTTTCAGCTTGCTTGGCCTCAGCTTTGGGAGGAGTGGCCCAAAATAGGTCTGAATTTTATATGAGTTCCATACTCATCGATTGGTTATTGTGTAATCAGCCTTTCCCCGGAATCAGGTGCATCTGGGGTAGGGAAAGAATGCCTGTCTATGCTGCCTATAAACCGCTGTGGGCACACAAATATGACAGCCAGTATCAAGAAGTGTGTGAACACTTTATCATGCCATTTTACACACTCATTTTCCTGAAGGAGTGTGATTGCATGTCAGAAGAGGCACTGCAAGTAATAGAGGAATATGCAGAATACTATTTAACTTAAAATGGTCTGTACTTCAGGATGTTTGGAGGTTCGAGAGCACCTTCCCTGCTGCCCAAATACGCAACTGATTACATTATTCATAAGGAGGCAGTTAGACAAGTGTTCCTGGATGGAATAGGCATCTTTCTGTTTGAGCACAAGAAGACCGCCTATCCCCCTTTTCCCTTCAAGTTAGGAAGCTACAAGTTCACCAAAGTGAAGAAAGCCGATGAATTTGTAGAAGAACTGGAAAGATTTCATTTTGGAGAAATGCCCTTCCGTAGAAATGATACTCAAGGCAAAGTGGCTGAACACTATAAAGAGCAAAACGTGCATTTTGGGTATGCCCACCATTGGGATCGAGAGGAGTCCATCCTCCGAAATGCAGTAAACATGACAGCCTTGTGAAGAAGGTTTAAGAAGAAGATTACCACAAAAGGTGGGAAGGGAGATGAACAAGCCAAGGCTGATGAAGAGGCCAGAAAGAGAAATGAGGAAGCCCAGAGGTTGGCGCAAGAAGCTGCAGGGTGGCTACACATAGAAGAAGACGAGAAAAGAAAGGCTGCTCAGGAAGCAGCTGAGAAATCAGAAGAAGCAGCTAAGAAAGAAGAAGAAGAAAAGAAAAGGAAGCTGGATGAGGAGCGTCAAAAGCAAGAAGCTGAAAGGCTAAAGTTGACACAGACAGAGCAGTCAGCTTCTGAAACAGTTGCAGGGAAGAGCCAGGACATGGAGAACCCTAAGGTTCAGGACCCACAAGTACCTGTTGCCAGCACACCCATGGTCCCCACACTGAAGCTAGTCCCCTTTATGCAGAAAAAGGGAGAAGAAATCCCTGATTTTAACACTGTGTTTTATGACAGGGCTACAAAGAGGATAGTAAAGAGAATAGAAAATAGGGTTGAAATAGGAGATATGCCTGGTAAAATGATTACAGATACGGATTTTATGTTGGGAACAGACCAAGATCCAAGATTCACCCTGAGAGCCGGGACTGCACTAATCCACGCCTCAGAAGATAACATGGACAAGGTAATAACTGACTTGGAGCAATCCAAGAATTCCTCTGCTCAGTTGAAAGATACATTGAGGAAAGAGAGAGAAGAAAGCAATAGGCTGAAGCAGAAGTATGAAGACATGTAGAGGGAGATGAAGGCTTCTAGGGCTGAATTGCAGGCCCTCCAAGTAGAAAGACAGGTTATTGAAACTACACAGGAGGCTCTGGAGAAAGTGCAGAAAGAATGTCAAGAGCTAAGGAGTGAAAAGGAATAGCTACTGGGAAAGGTAGAAGAGCTAGAAGAGCAGCAAAAGATCCTCTTGGAGGCCAATGAGTTGCACACCCAAGAACAGGAAAAGAAACATCAAGAGTAGATTTCCTCTCTAACAACTACTCTGGGGGAAGCAAGGGAGCAGCAAGTTAACCTCCAACCATTCAAAGAGCATGTCTTGGCCCAGAAGGATAAAATGTTGTAGCTACAAACTGCTATAGAAGGAGAGAGGTGCAGAGTACTGCAGATAGATAGCCGATTGGAGGAAATTTTGGAAACCTCCTCTTACTTTGCAGATCGATCTCAGGATGTCCTTGAAGTCCTGACTGCTAGAATGGAAAGGTTGGAAAACAATGAAGAAACTCCAACAAAACTGCCATCAAAGGATACACAGGCCCTCAGGCAGGATTATGACTTACTGGAATTTTCTATAAGTACCGCGGAGGATTTCAAAAAATCAGTTAAGAAGACGAAAGGAGCATGCACCGAGTTTTTCAGAAGGCTTCTCATTACCTACAACCGGTGCCAGTTAGAGGCTGAGTAGAGGCTTGAAGCTTTCCTGGATCACAACGCCTTTGTGGGGCTGTTGCAGAAAAGATACCAGGAGGAGGAAGCTAAAGTACAGCAGATTAAAGCCCTGGATGATCAAATCTTGAGGAGCGAAGTAGATCATTTAGCTATCAACGTGCAACTTCTGGAAGATCAGCTTCAATTGAGTGCAGCCAGGATTGAGGCTATAAAGAACCAGGCTGCTAAGTTTGAGATCAATATTCAATTCTTAGAGCCTTGTGCATTTGAGGGCATTGCCTCTGAAGCTTCGACATGGAAGAAATTTCTAGATGCCCAAGTGGGACCCTCCTTGTAAAGGATTGTTCACTTTTTGTAATATGTAACATTTTGTAAAAAACATTTGAGAAAAGTCAAGCGTTGGGAAACGAAGAGTTGGGAAGCCCAAAGGTTACTTTGGGCAGCCCAACCGTCTCACCCTTTTGTATAAATGTAGAAATCTTAGAAGGGAGAGAGGAGGATTTTTCCCAGTTAGACATGGAAACGATATTGTAAGAAGAACTATTTCTCTTTGCAATAAAGAAGCGTTGTTTTCCTGTTGGAGAAAGATTGGTGGCATTTTCAAATGTTATGTTGTGGATGGCTGAAAGATGAACTATTTTGTTTTTCCAGTTTCTGTCCATTAACCATGAGATCGTTCTAACTCTTAGAACCTATGTTCTTGTTTAAATGATTTCTGGTTTATTTTGTGGAATTACCACCATGAGTAATGTATGCTATTCATAAAACAATTGGCTATCTGATTGTTGAAATATCTTTAATTGTTCATGTATTGTAGAAAGAAACATCAACTACCTGTAATTTATCTTTACGATGCATGCACATACACATTGCTCATAATTAAATTAAATTTTGCTCCCCGGGGATAGATAGATAGATAGTTAGTTAGGCAGATAGTTAGTTTATTTCACAGCTGCATATGTGATTTAGATGCTTGTGAGCCTAAGACGAGAGGTAAGAACTTACGCATCACATTGTGACTGCTCCTTGCATCCTTCATCACCCTGCATTGTTAATTAGGCACTTGCATCTCATACATTAAGTCAAAAAATACAAAATACACGGTGGACCAGGCCGCAATCGGTAAAACCTTTGTTTTTGTTACTTGACCTACGGTAGCCGGACCGCAAACCGGATGGATTCCCTATACCAAATAGTCAACGGGCTAGTTGGGAACGTTGACTGGGGAGAATCCCTTGCTGTTGTTGCCTGCGAATTTCAAGGCCTCAACAGGGTGATCAATATGAAAAGGATAAATAATAGGCTCTGCTTGGCTAGGGTTGAGACAAGCTCAGGCAATTTGGATTATAATATTGAAGCAAGGATCTATCATTAAGCTTAATAAGATAAGTGGATGCATGCAATGTATTTATAAATTTATTTAAAATTGGAGTCTCTAAGCAAGATGGCCAACATAAAATATAAGAAATAGCATGAATCTTCTATTTTAATTCATGGTGGGACTACAAGGGACTCCTAGACCTAAGGAGGAAGCTCAACATGGTCACCAAATGGGAATACAATATCTAACTATGGTACCCATGATCGGGAAATATTTACTATTGTACACATGTGAGCTTGTGTAAAACAAAGTCCCTTGGATCCATAAGGTAGTGGTAGAAGGAGCCCCATGGACTCCTCCTCCTAGAACATACGATAGGTATAGAGGGAAATCCGGAGTGTCAAAAGTATTACTCATCGTAAAAATCCTATGGAGGCCTCTACGAGAAAGGGGACGTCTGTAATGTCTATCCCTCTTATAAAGACATTGTGAAGGGTCAAAAGGTGGTAAACCTGCTAAATGATGAGAATGATAGAGCATTGAAACTCGATCCATGATGACTCCACCAAAAGAGACTAAAAAAAAACTATCCCTATGGCCAATTAATATACATATATCACAACCCTCAATAAGCTAGGACAAAACCACACAAGAAAGGAATGATGATAAATGAGGTCCCAAATGTGGCAAGTATGTCTCACCTAAGAGAGACCTAAGACTACCATACTCTACAAGTGGAGATGTGTGACCAATTATAGTGGCCCTCAGCTTCAATGCATAAATTGACTGTGTCTTCCAAACCCTATCACACAATCAAAATATGACTTCAAGGACTCTGACCATTGCCAGTGGTGGGAGTCAAAACCCACTAGTTCTAGAAATTAGTTATGGTTGTATTAATATGCATCATCTATACATGTTTTGACATGTTCATGTGATTATGTTCCATTTCAACAGACCATGGGAAAAGATCCTCCTCCTCCGAAGATCCCTTTGTAGAATGACAAGACTGAAACTATACCATGCATACCGTAAGGTGTCCTTAAGCATTCGATGCATGATACTAATGCCCAAGCCACCCAAAAATATTCTATCATTGAGAATTTGGAATATAATTCATGTACGAATTCTGCCTTAGAGGTGATTCATACTTGTCCCTCATAGAGGAAAGTGTTGTTAGCTACTTTAGGGGTAGCTGACCCAAACTTCCCAAGTGAGAGTTTTACAGGGAAAATATTCCTATGGATTGGGGTGGACCACAACAGATAGGATGACACTAGAAATCACATCCATTATCAAATATACTAGATAAATTAAATCGGATAACAACTAAGGGATATAGTATGTACCTCAATCAGATGCTCAAAGAAGACCACTGTTGATCTTATGATCAAATGTTGGTTCCCTACAATTTTCCTTCAACAACAAAAATATATCCAAGCATATAAAATATATTAAATGTTAGCATTGAAACTAGCATAATCCATTTGAACATGTATAAAGAAAATATACCCATGCATACAAATATAAACAATTGCCCATGAAATTTGGACAAGAAATAGTTATTTATATTAATATAAAAAACATAGATACAAAGTAACAACCTCTATCGGCAACTCCTCGAAACTGAGAAACCAAGTTCCTCCACTTAGGCCTCCACCACTTCAATCCTCCATAGAAAGGAAAGCTCATAAAGACAATGGAGAGATTGGGAGATGAACATAAAGAGTTTTATCAGCAAGAATAAAGGGATGAAAACTCAAGCATATGGAAATGGGACAAAATTTTTCTATAGTTTCCTTACTCTCAAAGTTTCTCCTCCTTGAATGCTTCATAATGGCTCAATATATATCCCTCAAATGGGAAATAGAGGGTCAAATTGGAGCATTTCCAGCCATATGGAAGGTCAAGAATCAAGTTATTCATTACTTGATGAGGAAAACTCCAAATATTTTTTGTGTTTTAGCACAAAACCCAATGTACATGGGTTGTAATGGTGCAAGCTATGTATATGTGGGCTACATAATTTTTGACCCACGTGTATCTTCATAAATGTATTTTTAGGGTTGAAATGAAGCATCAAGGCTATATTGAGTAAGCGGGGGGGGGGGGGGTTTAGTGAGTCTTCATAGGGACAAGGGAATGCCATAAAGGCATGATGCATAAGGTGTGAAAAATCACACTATAACAAAGAGTATTATGTACCTCTAACTTGGGATATGAGAACCATATGGGGTTTTTGAACACTTGGTATAGGTTATGGTGCATTGACCATGGCTAGTGGATGAAACTTGGGCCTTATGTTTTGAAGGTGGCTGCTAGGTCTCAAGAGACATGGTAAAGGACTTAAAGAACCAAACAATACCTTTTTATGCGACCTATGGCTTCTGAGAGGGTATATGGGCTGCATTAGAAGGTTTTTAGTACTAGATTGGGCCATGAAAATATGGACATAGAACGGGGTAGAAACCTAGGCCCCAAGCCCTAGAAGAATTTTATAGGCATATAGGTCTAATAATTTCACCTCAAACCACCACACATAATATCTTGAGTGCATCCTTGACCTCTGAGGGTGTATATGGGTACAATTATCCGTTTTTGAGAACTAGGTATGGGTGTTCGAGTGTTAACCATTGTTGGTAAAGGAAGCTTTGGAAGTAGGCTATTATAAATACCATGATAGGGATAAAGATCCTAAAATGATTCCTTGAACCAATATATATGACTTATTGATGGGATTTGTGACCTTCAAATGGGGATATGGGTAGCATTGAAAAATGTTGAGCACTAGGTATGCATGGTATTATGGTTTTAAACATGGTCAAGGGAGAAAAATTGGGCCTTAGATACTAAATAAAGCATCAAAGCATATAAATCTATGAATGACATGTTTAATATGTAAAGAAGCAACTCTCTAGTAGTTATATTGAAGTTCTTTTGTTTATGTCTATGATAAAGAAGCTCTCAGTTTGTGAGTTGGAACATATGGATCTTAACAAGATTTATGCAATCTTTGTTTTATGAGAAACTAACCTTAGAACTTATCAGAGAAATGATAATGAAACCTTCATTTTGAATTTGTTATCAAAAGAATATAAATTTTCGAAGAAACAATGTAGTTATTACATGTGGAGGAAGCGTTTTCCTATGGAACATGGGTGTAGGGTTTAGAGAGGAATGATGTTGGGAAATAGGCTATTACATTAGATTTTCCAATGGGAGAACAACTTACAACAAGAAATATGGTAGCTATAGGAATCTATGCTTTTCTTCCCACATAAATGGTAATTGTATTTCCATTTATAATAAAAGAATATTTTCTACTAGTTTTGTCAAAAGAAAGAATCATTTTCAATAAAAAGTGGAACCAAGGAATCCTTCATTGTGTTACATTAGCTTTTGTTCATAAATTTGTACTCTCATAAGTGGTAATGCACCTCTATCATAAAAAAACTTTGGTCTTTCGGTTCCTTCCCTTTCACATTTATCTTTATCCACAACTAACACAACTTAGATATGTCTTTCAAACCCAATTGAAAGATGGGGAAGTGCTTGTATGTAGAAATCAATGCAAAATATACTGAGGAATGTGAGAAACTGTGTAAGTGGTTGAATAAACATCCTAAAATTTCATAACTTTCTATCTTAGAGTTTAATGAGAATCTCTTACATGTAGTATCAAACTCAACTCTCAGTAAGCTTGTTATCAACGCTTCACATCTTTTTTCACTATTCATCTACAAGTAACTAGAGCTGACTCAAACAACTTCCATTCTTTTAGAGAATATTCCTCTCGTAGTTGAAGGTGAGAATATCATCAGGGAATGAGGCTCTCTAAATTTTCTCATACATGCATCCATGAGTAATTGGGAAAAGTTAATGGAAAGGAATCCCTAGACTACTATGGGTTTTGCAACCCTTTTTGAATATTATCTTAAATTACCACCTTGTGGAGGAGGTTTGATGTATTCAGTTAATGATTTGGTTTCATTCTCTTGAAGACACATTGATGTAGTATATATTCCATATATATTTCCTCTGACTGCCAATATTCATGTTGTTTCCCATGTTTTGGGAAATGAGAATGAATTTATTTTTCTAGTGGATCCAATATTTGAAAAACAAAAGTTGTTGGATGCTTTTATGCACAATATTTTGAAAGTCCAGTGGATGGAAACATCCATAGCTTGATATGAATTTCCATATAGAAATTTTTTGTTTGATTCCATTTGGATATATTCCCCCCTATAATAATATGCGATTCCCTTTATCGATAAGGAATTATATAAAAAAAATATGCATGAATATAAGGATTCTCTTAAAAAGGTGGGGGTGATAATTGAGTTTGGAAAAGGATGTGACATAATTTTTTATCATCATATTCAAATGCATCAAGGTTTCAAATCTATAAGAGGGTTGTCTATGTATCAACATGCTTCAAAATGGAAACCTCTTGAGAGCATAGTGTTCAAAATTCAGATTCTAGCCATGATGGTTGGCATGGTACAAATTCATGCGTTACCCATGATGCTGACAGGATTTTCAAATCAAGGCTAAATGTATTGGAAGGTTGGTACATTGACCCATTGTTTCTAAATTTCGTTTACAAAAATTTCAGTGTACACGGACATCCAAAAATGGAATACTATTGCTCCCTAAGTGGGAAATGGATAGAAAATTCCAAGCATTGTATTCTGAAATTAGAATGTTGTCTGGTTTAGAAGCATATTGTAAAAAGTTGGTCAAGTTTCTCCTTGGATATAAAGCAATATATTGTAACCAATGGTATCTGTAAAGTGTCAGTATGCAGATATAATGGATATATTCGTCTTTTTAGTAGAGACAAAACATTTGTCCCTGATGACTTACAATTGAAGTATTTTTTTAAGCAGCCAAATCCTTCCAATCCTAAAATTCCCTTGGATATGTTTTTTTCAATGTATAATAATCTTGGAGATAAAAATATATCACAAGAAATTAGAAAAATAGAGGTCTATCTTCAAGAGAATATGTATTTGGAAAAGCTTACCCCATTGAAGGGGGTGTTGGGGATGGTATTATACAAAATACTTATTAAATATCTAGAAAATCGTTCCTTGAGAATTCTAGATGATAAGAGACACCATCTTCTTAAAGTGCTTACGGATTCCTAGTCTATGCAATGCACCAACCACTCATAATGGAATATTCTCTTTTTGTTGGTCATAGAAACTAGTGAGGCACATAATATTATTTGTTGTTATGTGTTGAAGGAAGATCATGAATTAGGCTCTTATAAATACCACTATAGGGCTCAAGGTCTTCAAATGATGCCTTAAATCACCATAGATATATGTGCTACTAGGAGGTTTTCAATGATGCTGCTAGGAGGTGTGTAGGGCCATGAATAATGAAACATCAAACATGACTTTCCAATGGAATCCTTGGCGTATGAGAAAGGATGGAAGTGCCTTTATGAGGTTTTTTTCATTAAGTATGGGTGTTGGGGGTTCCACATAGTCAAGGGAGGAAACCCAAGACATAACCACTAAAGGAATCTTCTTGGAATCCAAGGCCAAACTTGACACCTCAAATCACCACACATGAACTCCTGAGGGTATCATTAGTGTATGTGTGGGGATAAAGGGTATAGGTAAATACCACACACTAGGTATAGGTATAGGTAAATACCATGAATTAGGCTCTTATAAAGACCACTATAGGGCTCAAGGTCTTCAATTGATGCCTTAAATCACCATAGATATATGTGCTACTAGGAGGTTTTCAATGATGCTGCTGGGAGGTGTGTAGGGCCATGAATAATGAAACATCAAACATGACTTTCCAATGGAATCCTTGGCGTATGAGAAAGGATGGAAGTGCCTTTATGAGGTTTTTGTCATTAAGTATGGGTGTTGGGGGTTCCACATAGTCAAGGGAGGAAACCCAAGACATAACCACTAAAGGAATCTTCTTGGAATCCAAGGCCAAACTTGACACCTCAAATCACCACACATGAACTCCTGAGGGTATCATTAGTGTATGTGTGGGGATAAAGGGTATAGGTAAATACCACACACTAGGTATAGCTATAAAGGCCCTTCACCTCTAAGCCCTTAATCCATAATCCATAATTTATAGTAAACCCCAAAAACCTAAACCCTCTAACCCATAATCTCTAAAGATAAAAATGTTATAATAATCAACCCATAGTTACCTACATTTGACATTAATTAATCATTTTTTTCTTATTACCTAGATTCCAAGATTCCATACTATGCTAGTTGTCTTCCACATGTCCTATAAATCAACACATGCTAAAAATGGGTCATGGAGCACTTAGAAAACATCCTGGAAACCAATTTTAGAAAGTCTGTGTTTATTCCTAGTTACTAAAGCACAACTCTTCTTTTTCTGAAATTTGCCTTGCTTTACAACAATTTTAAGGCAAAAGGAAAAGCTAGTCTAGGTGTAATTGCCTTGTTTTTTTCCCACGTCATCCTCCCTCTTTTTCTCCAATTAAAAGAATGGATGAGTTGTATTTACATAACTCTTTAGCTTTCCCACTTTCTTTAGAAAATTTGTGAGCATATTCATAGACTTAGAAACTGCTTTATGCACCTATGGGGGATTTGACTAGTTTTGGTAAGCCTGCATTTTGACCAATTCAAATATAATCCTTATGATTTCAAAGCACTAATGTAATTATATATTTGAGCAGCCTATTAATTCATAATTTTTTCCATTTCACACTTACTCAATACAGATTAGTGTTATGCTCCAATTTCAGTCTCCTTTGGTGTGAATTTTGCATGTTTGATTAGCAATTTTGTGAGTGTTATTGTTATATGACCTGGGTTCAATTTCCACATGGTGTCAAAGACTTTTTAGATCAATTTATCTCCCTCCATATTGATATATCAGGTTTGACATCTTGACTGGGAGTGCATTCTGCTGAGTGGAGGGCAGAGTTACTGAGTTATGGACCAATCGCAGAAGATCATTTTGAATCCGTTCAATTTCTTTGAGTGGAAAGCTAATATGGAGATATTTTTGAGAGAGAAAGGTCTCTACAGGGTTACCATGGAAATTGAGGCAGATCCCAATGTAGCTGCAGAGAAAATTAAATGGCACAATAGGAGGGATGAGGCCTATGGTCTTTTGTGTCTGAGCATTTCAAGAGACATCCTCTTCCATATTGATGGATTGACATCACCTAATGAGTTTTGGGAGAATATTGTAGATATTTTTGGAAAAATAGATGAGATAAGAGGAAATCAAATCGAGAATGATTTGACCTCCTTGAGTCCCAGTAGCTTCGAATTATTGCAACTCTACTTTTCCAAGTTTAAAGCCCTCGCTTTGCAGCTAAAACAGTGTGGGATCGAAAAGAAGGAAGATCAACTAGTCTTAGACATGCTCTCTAAGCTTGGTCCTAAGTACTCAATTTTTTTTTGACCTTGCATGCCACCAAGTTGATAGGACGATCCTAGAAGATTCCTAAGCTTGCAGAGTTCATGGAATCTCTCACCCAAGAGCAATATAAATTGGTGATGATGGGCACCATCAAACCTTCCAAATACCAAGTTTTTGTTGCTGGATTTTCAAGGGTGGATTCAAAAGGAAATAAAAAAGCTAAAAATCCACCTGAGCAAAGGAGAGACAAGTCAAAGTCTCAATAGGATCCCCAAGGCTCCAAGAAGAACTCCCAGAAGAAGAAGAATAAAGGATAAATGAACAAGTGCACATACTAAAGTAAGGGCTATCATCCTGAGAGCTCTTTTATGAAGAAGCAAATTGACATCTTGACCCAAATCTTGGAGAAGAATAACATCGCCCTTCCTGATTGCTCAAAGAAGAGGGAAGGAGGATCAAATTCAGTAGACAGAGAGAGAGTACATGCCTTGGTTGCTGGCACATCAAGCTCACCTATTTTCATCATTGATTCTAGAGCTTCTAGACACATGGTTTTGACAAGGGAGGCATTCTCCTCTCTTGAAATGTCAAAATGTCCACCAATAGTTTTGGGAGATGACTCTCTCATTGACAGTTTGGGGAAGGGTAGGATTGAGCTTGACCATGGCAATTTCAATAATGTGTTGTATGTTCCAGATCTTGCCTCTAATCTCTTGTCAGTGTATTAGATGACTCACACTAGGTCTCCAAAGAAGGTCATATTCTCCCCTGATGATGTTGAAATCAAAGATATTTTGAATGGTAAATTCATACAAAAAGGTGTTGTTGATCACATTTCAAAGGTATACACGTTTTCCCATTTTCTACCCTACTCAAACCCCTTAGCTCTACTAATTCATGCTAATGAAGCAAGAAATATTTGGAATGAAATATTTGGCCATCTGAGCTATAAGTATCTTTCTGACTTGAGTCAAAAATATATGGTCATAGGGTTACCAAATATCAAGTTTTCTAAGGGAGTCTGTCAAGGTTGTATCCTAGGAAAACACCCAGAGCACAAGTATGAGAGAGCTAGTCATGAGAGAACCTTTGCACCTCTTGGTTGATCCATAGTGAAATTGCTGGTCCATTCCCTCATATGTCCATGAGTCAAGCCAAATATGCACTCACCTTCATAGATGACTTTTCCATGTTCTGTTGGGTCTGTTTCCTAAAGCACAAGTCTGAAGTTTTTTACCTCTTCAAGGTATTTCGATCCTTGGTTGAGAACCAGTCTGGGAGGAGAATCAAGATCCTCAAATCTGACAATGGTTGTGAATATGTAAAGGTTGAGTTCACTCAGTCTTTCAAATATGCATGTATCCAAATGCAGCATTCGATCCCTTCCACACCATAGCAAAATGGTGTTGCTGAGGGAAAGAATAGATCACTGAAAGAGATGGCAACTTGAATGATGGAGGCTAAGACTTTGCCACAAAATTTTTGGGATGAGGCTATAAAATGTGCATCCTACATCTATAACAAGGTGTATCATAAGAATATTTATGTTATTACTCCTTTCGAATCTTGGAGTGGGCACAAGCCAGATGTGACCCATTTCAGGATTTTTGGCTCAAAGGCTTGGGCTAGAATTCCAACTGAAAAGAGGAAGGCTTTACAACACCAAAGGTAAGAGTGCCTATTTGTTGGGAATTATGAATATTCAAAAGGGTACAATATGATCAAATTGAGCACTAACAAATTATCTTTCATTGAAGGAATTTTTCAGTTCAAAGAAGAGCCTTTAGTAGCAGTTGAAGCTGGAGAGTCCTCTTCAACACTAGAACCATTGATTGTAAGTGAAGAGACTAATGAGTTTTATGATTCTGATATGTCTGATAATGATTATTTAATTGCATATCCTAATAGTCCTATAAGACCAAAATGGGCAGCAAACACCATTCATGTAGCTGGGGAACTAGCTAGAAATCCTAATGACACTAGGAGGACTAAATCTCAATTTGAGAGTACCCTTTGTGTGAAAGATACTCTATTTGCTGAGAAGTGCTATCTGATGGTTGAATCAGATCCATAGACATATTAAAATGCAGCACATGATCCAATAATTCAAACATACATGGAAGAAGAATTCAGCTCGCTCCAAAAGAACAACACTTGGGAACCGGTTGATCTTCCCCTAGGAAGGAAGCTAGTTCAGTGTAAGTGGGTCTTCAAGACTACGTTTGCTGCTGATGGTTCACCTTTGAAATATAAGGAAATATTGGTAGCCAATGGATACTCACAAGTACATGGTATTGACTACAATGAAAATTTTTCACTAGTAGCAAAGATGGACTCCATAAGGCTAGCTCTAGCCATTGCAGCTTCGAAGCAATGTGAAGTACATCACATGGATGTGAAGTGTGCTTTCCTAAATGGATATATCACTGAATATATTTACATGCATAAATCTGTAGCGTTTTTTTCTAATCCATCTTTATTGTGCAAGTTAAAGAAATCATTGTATGGGCTCAAGCAAGTCCCCAAGGCTTGGTATGCCAAAATCGATGGCTTTCTGATGTCATTGAGTTTTGTTCTATGCAAGTATTATCTAAATTTTTATTTGAAGATGATTCATGGTTATTTTATGATTATTGTTTTATATGTGGATGACCTATTGATTACAGGAATTTCAAAGAAAGAGATTGCCTCCATGAAGGATGCAATGAACCATGCATTTTCCATGATAGATTTGGGCTCATCGAGCCAATTCTTGGATCTCGAAATTGATCAATACCAAAATGGAATAAAAGTATAGCAGTCCAATTATGATTCATATTTTCTCATAAATTTCAACATGAAATATTTCAACCCAAGCAAGACTCCATTCCTTTCAAGAGTTAAGCTTGAAGAAGCAGGTTCTTCTCCTATGGTAAATAATACATTGTATATGAAATTGATTGGGTGTTTGATTTATCTTACACACTCGAACTTATTTATCTTATGCAATTAGTGTGGATTCAATATACATGGATCATCCTCATGAGATCCATTGGAGAGCATCCAAGAGGATCCTAAACTTTGTTCAAGGAACAAGAACTCATGGGATCTTCTACAAAGCAAAATATGATCTTGATTTGATTGGATTTACTGACAGTGATTGGGAAGGTGACAATACATATAAAAAATATACATTAGGATATGTGTTCATGCTTGCAGAAGGACCAATCAGCTGCCCAAGAAAAAAGCAGAGTGCCATAGCACTCTCATCTACAGAAGCAGAGTATAGAGGAGTTGTAAATGCAACAACTCAATGTTTATGGTTGTAGGGAATACTTTTAGAATGTGACTTCGAATCATAGTTTTCAACTATTATCTACTGTGATAATCAGAGCACCATTTGAATCTTCAATGATCCAGTTTAAAGACAGCAAACCAATCACATTGAGATCCATATGCACTACATCAGATAGCTTGTGCATGATGGTACCATTGTTCTACTCTTTTGTGCATCTTCAGAACAAGTAGCATAGATCTTCACCAAAGTTTTTTGTGAGAAGACCTTTAGCAATATCAAATCACTGCTGGGGATTGTTGATCATGCTGTGAAGCATGATTGATGACAATATTTCCAAATTTTGTTTCATGTCCATGTTTAAGGGATGATTTTTTCCACTAGGTTTTTGCCTCTTTCCTTGGTTGTGTTATCATCAGATCTGCTCCAGCAAAATTTCAGTTTCTGGCAGCATTTTACTTACTGGCAGCAGAGTTTCAAATGAACCTATAATGAATCCCGGTGGGCAGAGAGGTTCAAAAATTATGAAAAATCTTATGAGGATTGGGCAATGGAAAGTTGGCTCTCAAATAACTGAAGATGGACTAATTCTCCTAGCATGTATGGTGTATAATGAACCTAGGCTGTCCTGAAATCCCTGGTGTTCTTTCTTGTATAGAAAGGATTATACAAGCAAGAATTCTTTCACAACTTCAAAACATGACCGGTGATCCCAGCTTAGATGTTAAAGGTCACGTGAAAACAGCATTGGAGCATTTTATGGCTGCAAAAATCTCATTGTAGCACCAAATTTAATTCAAGCTCTTTAACATCAGCTAGTTTGGAACTCATGTACTAGACATGTTTGGGTTCGCTCAAAAGCACTTTTCGGGAATTTTGTTTTGAAGATATGGAGCATCCATGAGATATTTTATAACAAAACGTGGATTTATAAGACTATCTGTCTTAAAGGTACCTTTTCTTTTGTACAAGAGAATATTGTTATATTTTGTGTACCTCATTAGCGATGTGCTAGGTCACATACTATTGAAAATCAAATGCTGGAAATGAAATCGGTAAAGAGACTTTCCTCTATCATCTCATACCACTCTCAAGATTGAATCAGTTGAGCATAATAGGCTATAATAATATGCCTTGGCATTCTATGTTTGAAAGGTTTCTACACAACCATTATCAAGTGAAATCCTTTCTTGGAGACTCAGGTTATAGGGCTTCATGGATTGTGTAAAGTATGTCTTCTTATTTTTATGAAACAAATAGGCACAACACCACTCTGAACAATGCAACATGTGTGTGCCTTACTAATTTGGTGTTGTTGAGGACATATCTATTGGCTACGAAGGGAGAATGGAGTCCAAAGCACTCCATTGGATTTAGTTGCAGACTTCTTACCCTATATAGATGAATATGCACCACCGTGGCAGCTATGTTATGAGATTCTTTGTATCATATTCAATCAGCTTGTTGTGTCAATGGAGATCAACTGCTATTAAGCTATTTAAGTGAGGTCAAGTATGTTCTGCAAATACGGGACTTGCAATCTGGAAATTTGCTTCATAATTTGCCAATATGTAGATCTGCCCAAACAAAGAACTGAAATGGAATGTCATTCATCATAATCACATCTTTCTTTCAGTTCCACTAAATGTTTCTCTCTTCACTTTAAGAAGAGTTATCACCACCAAGAGGGCCAGCCAACGAATAATAGGACTTGAGAGTCTTTGAAGCAGACGGTCTCATATTTCAAGGTTGGGACGATGCATATGTTCCTCGCACACATGATGGTCTTCTTAAATGGAAATATGATCATATGAATTTGGTTGATTTCCTTTTTGAGTTAGGAGATGAGAATCGCCAATCAATGTATCTAATTGACAAGGGAAGGAAACGAAGGCTAGAAGGAGCTCGTGTCAATTTTGCAGATGATGAAGACCCATCAAGATTTTATGGGAAAATTATAGAGTGTTCTTGGAATCCAGATGAAAGGACATGGAAGTATATGCATGTCAGGCCAGATAAACCTACTCCAAATGGATGGAATACATATATAAAGGTAATGAAAAGCATAGAAGACAACATCAATCAAGATGTTATATTAGAGGAGATTGCAGATATTATACATCTGCCAATGTATGCTGATCTAATAAAACAAGAAACATCATGCATAAAGCATGATACACAACGCAGGAAATGATAGTGGGTCACACCAAAACTCTGGTTGCTGACTAGATCAACAACACATTCTGTTTGGCTGTTCATAAATCGATTGTAACTTCAAGCATGTCATTTATCAGCAATCTGGTTTCAGCATTTAGTGACCTGGTATCAGCAAATTGTCTACCACTTATCAGCAATCAGAGTGATCGGTTTTCAACGTTTCAGCCATTCACTGGCGATCAGTGATTAGTCATCTCCAACAATGATATTCTCTGCAATTAATAAGCCTGGGTGACATAACATCTTTAGAGCTATAAGGGAATATGAGTCGCAGCCCTAGTGCTTATTTTAATAATCCACCCGAGGAACGAGCTCGATACAAGTATGATGACATTATTGAAGTTTGTGTATGCTGAGTGGGGTTGAAATCCAGACAGCAAGTGTTGGGTAGAGTATTTGGATCCCAATAAAGGAATGTATCAAACGATATCAACTACAGGTGTTATTCAATGCCACGAGGACACCCCAGAGGACACGATTCTATTTCACACCGAATCTTAAAAAGGATGACAGGGTAATTACGAATACCAAATGGCAGAGTATAAAAATTTTGGATCCAACTATTCAGGCTGAAAGTCAGAACGAGCCCCAAATAAAGGCAGACAGTTTTAAAGGAGATTGACTTCTCTATTTTGGAGAGGGCTCGATCCATAGAAGTAGGAACTTATGGTTATCTTAGAAAGACATTATTTTGTATTTAAAGAGGGCTGAGGTGTTGGAAATTTTAGAGTAATGCAAGCCCTGTTTGGAGCACTGCATGTATGACATAGACATTATGCAGCTTCTGTACAGGTTCTATTTTTGAATGAAACATGATGATGATTTGCTTCTGTATGTTATGAATTGTTTTTCTGATAATTTTGTTATGCATATGGTCCATTACATCCCATTGCACTAATTATTATTATGAAAGACAATTATCCTTATATTTTTATAGATAGTGGCAGTTTCACTTCTTGTCTTTATGATCATAGTAACCTCGATATTGAACTTTGTGTTTTATCTTATGTTATACAGTTTCTGTGGATTATCTTGCAACTCTGATTTCATACCAGCCTATATCTTCAGCAATATTTTGATTTTCTTATAAGTACTTATATTATACCAGTGTGTGATATGCACCAGCTTAGTTCAGATTTCATACCAGTTTAGTTTATTGTAAATTGTGTGATTCTTTTGACAGTTTTTTATTTTACACCAGCATGTACAGTGATAATTGTGTGATTTGTATAGACATCCTTGATTTTATATCACTGTAGTTCTTCAATGATTGTTTGATTTTACTTACATCCTTTATGTTATACCAGCCTGTTACATTGATAGTGGTGTAACTTTTCCCATAATTTTGATTGTATATCAGTTTGATTCTCAGTTTGATTTCATTGATTTGTACATTTGAGAACAAGATTTCCTTAAGCTTGAACCCCTGTAGTCTAGGTTCAACTTTAGGGATAACAGGTTGTATGGACAAGCAGTATGTAAAGGGTGACTAAGTCTTGTTGCTAGGCCCTATAGTTTTCTGATATTTACTCATAAAGTCAGGATTAATTGGGGGTGTTAAAATAATCAACCCATAGTTACCTACATTTGACATTAATTAATCATTTTTGTATTATTACTTAGATTCATAGATTCCATACTATGCTAGTTGTCTTCCACATGTCCCAGAAACCAACACATGCTAAAACTGGGTCATGGAGCGCTTGGGAAACATCCTGGAAACCAATTTTATCCATTCTTTGTTTTATTCCTGGTTACTAAAGTGCAGTTCTACTTTTTTTGAAAGCTTCCTTGCTTTACAATAGATTTAAGGCAAAAGGAAAAGCTAGTCTAGGTGTGACTGCCTTGTTTTTTTCCCACATCATGCTCCCACTTTTTCTCTAATTAAAAGCATGAATGATTTGTCTTTCCATCACTCTTTATATTTCCCACTTTCTTTAGCAAATTCGTGAGCATCTTCATAGATTTGGAAACTGCTTTATGCACATATGGGGAATTTGACTAGTTTTGGTAACCCTCCTTTTTGACCAATTCAAATAGCATCCTTATGCTTTTGAACCACTCATGTAATTATATATTTGAGCAGCCTATTAATTCATAAGGTTTTCCATTTCACACTTACTCAATATAGAATACTGTTATGCTCCAATTTCAATCTCCTTTGGTGTGAATTTTGCATGTTTGATTACCAATTTTGTGAGTGTTATTGTTCTATCACTTGGGTTCAATTTCCACACAAAACCCCAAAGAACATATGCATCTAATATCTTTGGGATTATGGTTTAATTAAGGGATTAAATACCTTTATGGGGGATGGGATTTAGGAACTAATGGATAAATAGGGATTTATTGATAAATAAATGTGCCAAACGTTATCCACCAATAATCAATGTTTACTAGAGGCACACACACAATAGTAGCGCGTACGTTCCAATGGCATGTGTGTGCTACTAACATGTATGTGCCCCTGTCGAATATGAAAATTTCTAAATTACTTGAGCTCTTCACCCGCATTGTTTTCACTCAATTTGAGCGATCTGTATTTACAAATACATAGCTCGAAAATCTTTTTAATTTTGAAGTAACTTCACACAAATCTTGGATTGTATTTGAAAAATTATATTGAATACACATTCCTATTGGACTCAAATAATCTATTTGGAATGAACACTCATGTTTCTTGGACATACTTTAACTCTTCTTAGATCTAGTGAAGACACCAAAACATTATTCTACATTGCAAGTAAGAGAAATCCTAGACGTATGGTGAAATTTTTTCCTCATGAAATTTATTTTAGTCTTCTTAATCTTCATCATAGACAACAAAAAACATATTACCAATAAAAAACACAACATGCACCAAACAATTCTTTCAACCTTTAATAAAGATAACCACAAAAACTTACTTGCATCATCACCAATAACATTGCATAATCATATAACTCCATCCATTACACAAAACATTTGCTTAATTCCTCATGATGTCAATAATGTAGCTCACACAAACACCAAAATGATCTGATTCTTAATCTATAGGGGGATTTTTCCTCATTTGAAACATGAAACTATAATGAAACATGATTTTCCCCTCATCCCTCTATAATGAAAATCTATGAAATTGTCACCAATATCATTACCAAAAAGGAGTAAACTTTCCATTATTCAAATCACTTCTTATGAACAAGGAGGAAGTGGAAAATTCCATCAAACATATGGCTTCTAGGAAATATCTTGGTTGTTATGAGTTAATTTCATAATTCTTCTAAGAATCGACATATCATTGGTAGAGAGGCATGGAGAGTGTTTAAGGATTCGTTGTTGGAAAACAATTTATTGATTGTATTGTAGTTTCTCAGGATGCAATCCACTTCCTCAAAACTACCGAAATACTTGGGATGATGATAAATCTATACATATTGAAATCCTTTAACCAACTAAATTTTAACCTTAATTAAAATAACACTAACATCCTTTATATTTAAATTTAATTGGATCAAATAGTTTGAGCATATGGTCCCTCTTTGTTCTCTTACTTCTTAATAAATGGAGTCTCTTCCATCCCATAACCTCGTTCAAAGGAAATTTTCAAGGTGACCCCATATTTCCCTTCCTCTCCATACTTTAGAGGAAGGCCTAGGTAGAACCAAAAATAGTTCTAAATAGGGAAATCTATTAGAAAGCATATATTATCAATCTCACATCACCAAATTCCTTTCCTTTCAAAAATGTTCTTGTCCCTCCCTCCTTAGATAGAGAATGCAAACAAAAATAGTTACTAGGAGGCTCTCTTTATCATCTTGGAGGAAAAAATTGATACCTATCATTTTCACAATCTACTAACCCAAACAACTATACAAAATCCATGTGCCAGGTTCCAGACTACCAAATTGAGGCTTCTTGTTAATTGTTTTTAAGATGCTATGAAAACATGAATCAAGGTCCCCGAGGCTACCTTAGATTCTGGTGATGTTGTTGTTAATTAGGGTATTCCCAAGATTTTTTAAACATGCTCATATACCTCAAGTTGTGTGTCATTTTCATACCCTAAATATGTTCAATATTTTTATCTATTAACTGAAAAAACCTTGCTACATTAGATGATGTTTCTAAGTCTATCAACTAGATTCATATCTTATGCTTCAAAGGTTTCTTGTATAATCCTTTAGGCCTATGTGTATCAATGCTTAAACCATAATCATAGTTTCTTAAAAAAATCACCTCAACACTTCACAAAATTGTGGTTTAGTCATGGGATGTTATTTGATTTGTTATATTTTCATTAAAGATAACATCTAGTGGTTTATGTTCTTGAAGTTATTCATAAATCATAGTTTTTTTACCAATCAATATCTAAATCACTAGAGAAATAATCTCTTATTTTTTATTTATTTTGCAGGGGTGATAAAGTTGTTTTGTTAAAGAATATATTGAATATGGGAAACATACATAATAATCAAAGAAAGTCTAGAAGGAAGGAGCTACCCCCTGAAAAGGCCCATGAGATCAAAGAAAAGGGTAGGTTGTTAATGGAAAAACATAGACATAAACATGCCATTGCCTCATATACTGGTGTAGTGCATGACACAATGACCTCGAGTTCATCACGAGAGTGAAGAAAATGCGTAAAATGGAGTCCACTCAAAATCCAACATTAAGTGAACCTCCAACAAATAATCCATCAACAAGTAAAGATGGCGTGGTTCAAGATAATAAAATCTTGATTGATGATGAGTATACAAAGATAGATATTGAATGAGTTGTTAATTGAAAACCTCCCCAAGAAGATCACGCACATTTCAAACACACTCCCTTTTAGGACCAACCTATGAATGAAGTGCCACAACAAACCAATGATTAGACTCTTACTTACTAGCCAACTCTATTGCCTTGATTATCAAGTGCACGAAGAAGAAACCCTATACATATTCATGTGGATGAAAATTCCTTAGCAAGACTTGAAGGTAAGTTTCCTAAACACACTATTGATTTGCATTGTAGAAAGATCATCAAAAAATGTTTTGAATCCAAAAGGGATGCAACAAAATGTCAATTGTTACTAGATTTGTTAAAATCACATTGTCTAGCACATATTAGGTGAATTTTAGGAATAAAGGTAGTTATAAGTTTAGAGGCCAATAGCCATGTTGTTAGAAATATATAGTTTGTATTTAATTTGATTGGAAATACTTCTCATACAAAGGACATTAGTGTGTCCAATCTTGTACTGCCAAAATAAAATGTAGACAAGTCCAAAAGGAAATGCCAATTGTTATCACACATGTAAAATATTTAAAATAAATAGAAAGACCCTTCAAAATTATTATGTTATAAGAGAAAAACTTGAGACCTTGTGCCAAAATTATTTTCGGTACTTTGTTGGTAGCTTACCTCATCCAGACATGACGCTAATTGATGTTGTTAAAGAAATAGTACAAACAGTTTGGCATGATATTACTATACCTTCATTAAATCAAAGAGATGTGCTAAAGTTAAGAAAACGTGTTAAGGAACATGAACCCCATGTCAAGAACTTCCTTGACATGACACAAATGAAACTTTGAAACTTTATGAGAGATTCAAGAATGAGCACACACAATTTAACCTGAGCCAAAGGTCATTTGAAAAATGTAAATGTTGGTACGTTAGAATTGTTTGGTCTCAAAAATACCACATTTTATTCATCTTTCATATACCATTTGTCACCTTTATTCCTATTTTATCCTTCCATAAAACCATTAATATCCACCACTTTCATAATACATATGAGTTTATATTACCATTTTCCAAATTATTTGTTTTAAGTATTTTTAAGAGAATTCTTGATTAAATATTAGAAATTAATACATTTTCATATATATCTCAAATATTTGTGTGAGCTTTATAATGTAGGGATATTTGAATCTTTCAACCAAGGAGCATTCAAAAGCTTCCTGAATGTTTTCTCCATCTTTTCAAGATTTATAGGAGATAATCCAAGCTAATTTCAAGGAGAGGATTATGGAAATATGGAGAGAATATCTCATCCCATATTTGTTGGAGGATTTGAAGGGATAAGTTGAGAGAAAAGTGCGTATATTGGAGAATTTGGAGGGATAAGTTGAGAGGAATGTGGATTGTAATTATGAGTAATTTATCTTGAATTCATGTATAAATAAGAGGGATCTCTCCTCATTTTGGTAGAGGCCTCTCTAGTGGTGTGGAATTAGAGAAATAGTTTATGTCTTTTGAGAGTTAGTCATAGAGTGGATTTTTTATTGCTATGTAATGGAGATGATGCTTAATGCAAATCCTTTTACTTTCTCTCATGTTAATTTGGGTTTCTTTATTATGAATTGTTAATATAGATTTTCAGTGATTTCTTTCTTATAAATTGTTAATATAGATTTTCAATGATTTATTTCTTATGAATTTTTAGTATATATTTGTCGTGAGCTCACATCTATTTATCGTTTGTCATTTTTTACATGCTTTTTGTTATAGATTATATTTCCCTTGTTTAATTTCAGTCTTTCTTTACCAAGTTTAATTTATGCAATTTCATGCTTTATGAGGTTAGATTTATTTTCATACAATTTCCTGTTTTCATAAATTAGATTCAATTTCAATTGCATAATAGGTTAGTATCACTTCGATCCTACATATATGTTGTTTGGGCTTCTAAGTTTACGATCTCTCCAGGTTGAAAATTAAATCGTTGGATATGTTATAAATTGTTTAATGTTTTTCACCAACATTTTGGTGCCATAGCCAGGGAGGTGCTAAAAGGGATCAGATTTTAGATAGATAGATAGATTACTTTTACATTACACAAGGGAGGGGAGAATGGTAGGACGAGAGGTGAGAACCTGCGCATCTACTATAGTGAGGTGCCCGAAAGCCTTGATGTTCCTTTGTTTTTGCAAGCATGTTTATTTTTCTGCAAAGTATTTTCTTTTTCTGCAAGAGTGTTCTTTCACATTTTTGCAAATGTGAGTTTGTTTTTACGCAAATTTTCCCTTTTCATTTTTGTCGTGTAAAGTTTGGATTGTTTTCATTTTTTGGGATAGACTTTATTTCATACTAACTTGATTTTAACTTTGTATCTATTCATTTTTGTTTTGTACTGATTTTTGTGCACTTTCTATTTCTATTTTTGCACTCGTTTTGTACTAATTCATTTTGTACTGGTTTTTTTTTTTCATTTTTCATGTACTCGTTTTTCATTTTTTCTTCTTTTATAATTTGATTTGATTTCAGTAAAATGATTTTAGGATGAGCATAAGCCTAGAGCAGCTCACTCAGCTCCTAGAAAAAGTTGGGATCTCTTCTTCTCAAGAAGAGGAAATCTTGATAGCAGCCAAAGATGTAATTACTCCTCGTGACACAAATAAGGAAGAATTGACATTCAAAGAATCATGCATATCAGATGAGGAACACATGTTCGAATTGGATATTGAAAGGGAGGAAGAAGGAATCTCAGGTGATCAAAATCATGAAGAATATCATGCAAACAAAAAATGCATCGAACAATGGTTCCAAGTTATTATTAGGTTAGATCAGTTTTGTTTTTGTTTTTACTTTTCTAATTTACATTTACAATACCTAATTTCACATATTTTTTAATATATTATATTTCATTTTGTAAAATCGTATGTAAACATTCTTTTACTTCTTTTACATGTATGGTTCCACTGGAAATTTCACTATACGTAAATGATTGTAAATTCCAATTAAAATAAAGTAGGTAGGTTTACTTTTTTTTCAATTTAAAATTAGCATATAGGATGCTTTGTTTTAATTTGCTTTAATGTTTCTATTTGTTAAAATTTGTATTTCTAATAGTCTTAATTACTATTTTTTAATTTTGTTAGGAATACAAAAAAAATCTAGTTTCAATCTAGGAATACTTAAAATAAGATTAACAACAAAATTTAAAAAGAATATCTATTAATTAATTCTCTAATATTGGTTTTCTAGTTTTAATAAATTAATTTAACAAAACCTAATAATATTGAACATATATACATAAAAACTTAAATAAACCATAGAACAAAAACAATGTTTCTTTGTTAGTTTTCTAAATGTTAGTTTTAGTTTTTTTAAAGATTTTGGAAATAAATTGTAAAAAATTATCTAGACTTATAAACAATAAACATTTTTTTTCTCCCTTTCGATTCATGTTTAGACCTATCTTTCGATCTGTACATTCCACCTTTTCCGGATAAACTTGCAAACATGAAAAAACACTTAAAAAATAAATAGAGAAAACAAAAAAATCCATAAAAATTCTCAAATAACATGGATAAGTAATTGTTTACTGGATATAGATTGAGTTGCAAGTCCGTCTCCCACAAGCAGAGATCCAAAAAAACCATATCTGAAGGAGCTGGTCGAATGGTGACGGTTTTCAACTGTAGGCACATATCCCTGGATGGAACGCCTTGTGGCAATGGGTCGTTGTCTTACGTTCTGCACTTAAATATACCCTCTAATCCTCCTGCTTGTATCTATGCTGATAATATTTCAGTGTCCCCGTTACACATTCATTGCATTCATACAGTGGTGGAACAAGATTGAAGTTATCAAACCTTGGAATATATCCAGAAGAACCACTAACAAAATAGCCAACAAATCTCGATGCATGAAACCAATATCTTCATATAATGTGGGAATAAATATTTTGTGTCTGTCTTCTCACTGTGATTTTCTCCTGAGATCCTTTACGTTCCATTTTATTAATTGTTAGCCAAGAAGATGGCTAACAACTAGTTGTATCTTTAGTTGAATTCATTAACTGATTCAATCCAACGAATGGACTGAAGGAATGCGAATTTCCTTCTAGTAGTTACGGGATTGTGGATATATTTGCTCAATAAAGAAGACGAATCACCCTCTCCGTGGTGGTTTTGACTGCTCCTAATTCTCATATGATATTCCATTATCGACCTTATCTCCCTGTTGCCTTCCTTTCGGTTGTGTTGCACATGACATGTTATGGTATGAGATCTGCAAGATGTATCTTTGTTTATCAAGAGGAATTTATCCAACACTTGGAATCGACCAGATCCTAGTTAAATTGAATTCTTGTTAGTCTACATGCTACATGTACTATGCGTATCCTTGTGATCTGATTCCGTTTTTCATTATAACTCTATCCAATACAACCGTCATGTTAATAAAACAAAATTTGACATTGTTTTTTAGATCGAAGGGAGGACATTCAACCACTTTGGTTGTTGGTCCAAGATGCCACAATTTATTCGAGTCTTGCGAAGTCCTGGGAAAAGAGAGCTCAAGCAGGCCGCTGATCAAATTCCCATGCTCCTACAAGATAATTATTCCAAAATTGTTGCTAAAAATATTCTTATGTTTTGTTTTTTGGGGTTTGGTTGTTATACCTATTTCTCTTGGACAGGAAAAGGGAGGAAGAACTGAATCAAATTTAATCAACCTCATAAAGAAATTATGATGGAGTTTGGAGAGATTCATGTGAGATTTGGGCCAGGGCTAGGAGGAGCCGTGTTTGCGGTTGCGTGGTGGATCTGGGTTGATGTTGTTGTCTGCAACTCCATTAAAATATCCTTCCTCTATTATTTACCAGGAATATCTGCGTCATTTGCAACATTGATGTTAAACTGTGTGAGAAGAGACAAACTTTGAGATTACTCTCCTTACGATGACGAGACTTGCATATTAAAAACCTGGCTATTCTAAGCCTATGTTGTATCCTTTGTCTCTTTAGCAGCATCAGCCGACTTTTTAATTAAAGATGCTTTCAGCTCATCCGGTCCCTCATCATGGACTAGTACTGTAGGTGTTTTACAGTGTGTTTCCCTCACAAGTGGGTTGATCTTTTGGACATTTTGATAGGAGACTTGAGTAAGTACTTTTGAAAGTATGAAGACACAAAGATGGAAAGAATGGAGTAAAATTATGATTCTTCATATTTATGAAACTATGAGATTTGTATAAGCCCATGAATATTTGTATGTGAGAAAAATGTTCTTGTTTACTGCTAACTATTAGAAAATATTTAAAATTTGTAGGTATTCATTATTACAGACACAAAGTTCACAAAATGAATCCATTCGGTTACATGGCGCAGGTAATGGTTGTAGTGGCTAGTAAATGGAGGGTTACTGTATTTTCAAATCTAGGTCAATTTCATGAACTAAACCACAAAAAATGTGTTTCTAACAGAATATTTCACATTCATCATACTCCAATTTTGAGGTGAGTAAAAAAATGGCGATCCTTGATTAATATACATATTTTGTTTTTCTTGGCAACTGAAAAATATCGAAATTCCAACTATATAAGCTTCATTTCCATTTTCCATTTTGAAAAGCTTGAAATTAGCGAGGGTGGGTTCACCAGACTAATAAGCATTTCATTTAAGTTTTTTGAATGACATGACTCCAAGAGAATCCAAAAAAACACTAAGCGAATCCTAGTTCTCAAGACTAGCCCTCATTTTATTTTTGAATTTTCATTCACATGACTAAGTTCAATAATATTGGACGAGGTTTCAGTTTACATGGTTATGTGTGACTATGATTTTCTATATTAAATACACCTTGAGAAGAAACAAAGGTGAAAGAGAAATAAATATGAGTGATGGTACTTCTCTACTCTTGATGAGATATAAAGGAGATAGAGTACTCTCGATTAGTAATAAAGAGCACGTCCATTCAGGTTGAATGATGAGCATAACAATGAATATGAGCATATATAAGCATAGAGCACCACAGCATATAGAGAGACAAGAATAGTCTACTTTCTATTAGCAAGATAATTATAAAAGAAAATCCCAATAGCACAGCAGCCATGGTCGAAGCCACAGTTGAACCGTAGCCAGGAATCCCAGTGGAGCAGCAATACATTTAGCCTAGCCCATCTATGACAGGCATCGAGTGCATTTCAGGTTTTCACTATGACAGTAAATATATGATGTAATTATATATGGTGTTATACATATTTTAAAGAAGTTATTGTGTGCTTGTTGGCTGTCAAAATATAAGAAAAGCAATAGCTGAAAGATTAAATGTTCACAAGGGTGCAATTAGCATTGAATTTTCCTTGTGCCTGCTGCCACCTATATTAATGAATGAATACCATCATGATCTCATCAAATTGATAATCATCCACTAATTGAAAGAAAATTTGACAATCTGGAAGCCTGATACAAAAAGGTCTAAATCACAGTCTGTTTCATCTTCTTTGAAATCGAAGGCAGCTGTTATCGCAGCTAAGCCTTCTTCTTGATTTTTAATTTTGCATAGTGGGACCTGACACATCTTCAGTTTGGGGGAGTTAGGTGTTTGTTTCAATTTTGTTATGATGTTCATATAAACTGTGCCTACGAATGATTATGCAATAACAAATTATGATATATCAAGTCATATTTCTTTCATATTTGACATTCTTTGTAATTCAGGTACTCATTTATCTAATTAACCAATTTTCATCTTTGTTTAAAAAGTGAAGGATTATTCAAACCTCCATTCACATGCTCATTCAGATGGGTATTCGCATGGTCATTCAAACTGCCAAACCTATCACTTGCTTGCACACTCTTCTCTATTACAAATCATTAAGATATTTTTCTTTTAGAGGGGTCGACCCTCTCTCTGTTGTTCAATCATTGCATAAAGACGCATTAATCTTTGTAAAAGGAGGATGCAAAAACTAGGATTTTTGTTCCAATTTCTTTTTTTTTATTATTGAAAAACAATTAAAAACATTAAAAAAAACTCATTGACATAATAAAACTTATATTAAATTAACATAAACTTATATGATTAAAATAAACACATACACATTTGTTTTTGTAAATAAATCAAATTTAAAAAATATATATACAAAAATGCTTTAGAAAAAATATTAAAAGGGTTATAATAACAATACAAAAATAAAAATTAAATTAAATTAAAAACTAAAAATATATAAATAAAAATAAATAAAAAGTATTAGGTAACAAACAAAGCCACAAAATTAAAAACTACAAATGAACTTGGAATCTTCTCTAAATCAAATTTTATGTTTGTTGTGCTAACTTGTTTCCACAAGTCACTCAAACACATGTTTTGACAACAAGGTTTTCTACTTTCATGTATAAGAGCATTTTATTTATTCTCTTTAACTTTTTGTTAAGCACTTATTTTCCTATATCTTCAATTCTCTCACAAGTTTGTTGCAGGAAAATGCTAACCTTTTTGCAGGTTCAAAGACGAACAAATGGAATTTCTAGAATCACAGAAAATTTTGAAAAAAAATGTTCCATTAAAATCTTGAAGAAGTTGAGTCTCCACTATGTATGTCATGACATTTTGAAAGAAGCCTTTCAGAAATCAATTACTCCATGTCATGATTACTTACCCTTTTTCCTTCCAAACTTATTCGTCATGCATGTTAGAGTTTAGTTTTTTCACTGCCTTAGACATCGTAATTTCTCGCATTCCTACAGTTATGAGCTGCATACATTTTCCTCATTTTTAGTTCATCATTTTCCTTATGAATAAAACCATTCAGATTCTTTTCCATGACTACATTACTTTGTTTTTCTTGTCATAAAAACTATTTGACCCTCATTTATTTCATCTCTAGTCCTACCACTCATTATGTACAACTCGTGTTGACTGATGTGGGATTTCTTAAGGCCCGCCTTTCAACAAGTATTGCCCCATCAACCTCAGCACATTATCTGGGATAGAGAATAGAGTTCATTTTTAGTACCTTGAGGCTTGCATTCCTTAATGGCAAGTTCTCTCACTAACAATCATGGGAATACATCAATTTCCCTTGATTGTTAGATCTTGCAAGTGGCTCGACATTAGCTCATTTATTCGCACTTTGCACAATGTACTTAGGTACCTTGGAACTCACTGAAATCAATGGTAATATTGCCTCGCATTGGTTAACAAAATTCATCAATGATCAGTAATCCAATGGCTTCTTTCCATGCTCGACATCGACACATTTATTCGCATGGTAAGAATTGTACCATCGATTTTTGTAGTAGGTGAAGACTATATATCTTTCATGACACCATCAAATATTTTACAGCACACTTCTATCCATATGAGAGTACCACAGTTCTACTTTCATCTCTCATCTTCTACTTCATCCAACCAAGCAACAGTTCAGGTTCCTTCACTTCACATTCTATGATCCAACAGCAGCCGCCACATTCCTATTGCATAGTTCATAAACGTTTTGGGTAAGTGAAGGTATGTTCTTTTCTAATCTTTAATCATGCAATTCCTTGAATGCTAAAAATAAATCAAATTTGGAAATTCCCTCACTATATTCCCTTTCTCCTTTTCATACACATAATACATCTTCAGTTGGAGGGGGGGGGACTATTCATTACCATTTTACATATTCATCATCTCATTTACCATTAACCAAGATGTCTTTCCCAAACTATGCTTTGTAAACATTGCTATATATATTTGCATGATTCATAATATGAAGAAAATGATTTATAATATACATTGATGGTTTATCATTTCTAATACATGTATACTTCTAAATCTTATGTATTGCAGGAAAAATACAAGTAAAATGAGCGAATGTTGTTAACACAAGAACCAACATTTGTTATATTCATGGTTGTCACACAAGAACCAACCATAAGGAAAAACGATGCTACTCATGCATTTCAAATCATGGAATGATTTACTGTTACATACCATGATCATGTAAAGCCCAGCTACAAAGCCAAAAGTTTTAAAGAGAATCAATGCATAGTTGCATGAGGACATGCAACAAGTAAAGTTGGGGAGAATGTTTGGTCACAAAAATACCACATTTTATTCATCTTTCATATACCATTTGTCACCTTTATTCTGATTTTATCCTTCCATAAAACCATTAATATTCACCACTTTCATAATACATATGAGTTTATATTACAATTTTCCAAATTAATTGTTTTAAGTATTTTTAAGAGAATTCTTGATTAGATATTAGAAATTAATATATTTTTCATATATATCTCAAATATTTGTGTGAGCTTCGCGATGTAGGGATATTTGAAGCTTTCAACCAAGGAGTATTCAAAAGCTTCTGTAATGTTTTCTCCGTCTTTTCAAGATTTAAAGGAGATAATCCAAGCTAATTTAAGGGAGAGGATTATGGAAATATGGAGAGAATATCTCATACCATATTTGTTAGAGGATTTGAAGGGATAATTTGAGAGAAAAATGGGTATGTTGAAGAATTTGGAGGGATAAGTTGAGAGGAAAGTGGATTGTAATTATGAGTAGTTTATCTTGAATTCATGCATAAATAAGAGGGCTCTCTCCCTGTTGTTCATGTTGAAATATAATCCATCGGGATTATACAATATGTAAAGATTGTAAATATATTCTGAATGTGAATAGTCATGTAGGAATATGAATAGGTTGGTCGGAAGTTGAATCTCAAACGACATATGAATTGTATAAATATATGAATTAGCAATGGAATAGGAGAAATCGTGAGTTATTTACCTAACAGTGGTATCAGAGCCAAGTTCATAACTCCTGCCATTCTGCTTGCCATTCTGGATGCCTGTTGCCAGTATGCTCATTCATCTTCCCTTTCCTCAGTCTGCAGATTGCATGCATTGGTGCATGCGCTGGCTGCTCCATGCTCTTGAGAAAGGCTCCTTCTACTAATTTATTTTAGGCTTCCTGCCCCGTTAGTCTTCCTCTACGTGTGTTTTTATTACATCCCTGTGATAGTCCCATCCTAGTGCTATTACAACGTTGTCTCGCTTCAGGTTCATTGAATTCAAAGTCTTGTAGATCCCTTTTTTATCTGCAACCCATTTACATGATTATTATTCGCGTAAATTATTGCACATTTCAGAAAAACCCTTCGAGCAGCAAGTTCTTGTTCGAAACGATATTTCCCTCTGGAGACAGATTGGGAAGCTCAATTCGTATGAATTCATCTAGAAGCTCAACGGACTTCGTCTTCATGTAATGTTGGTGGCATTCGCGAAGAGTTGCAAGCATTTCTTTGTAGATGCACTCGCCGCAATCATTGATGTAGACACGACATCCAGTGCATCTTATTCCATAACTTTTATATATAATTTTATAGGAAGGATCTTGACTTTGCTGTTGCGGCAATTGCTGCTCCATAGCCTGCAAGCATTAATATTATATCTCAAGCTAGACCTATGCTGCCAAGATAATGAATATAGAGCTGTGATATGCTGCTGTGATCTATTTGAATCCCGATGACTAAAGACTGTTTGTGGAGAGAGATTATGCAGCTGTGAAGTATTCTTTGAGAGCTACGACTTGTCATCTCTGCTGAGATTCGGTTGAGGAGTGAATTTGTGCATTGTGTAGAGGTAAATATTGTTGCAAAATATTTTGTGACCGTTAGATTGCACAAACCCTAATTTCTGCCACAAGCACAAGCTGCGACCTTAGTTATTCCGACCCGTGAACACAAGCTGCAACCCGAGTTTCTATTCCATGGTATTTCAAAGTATCCCCGTGTGTGTCAGGCATACAAGATTTTGCAGAGTATATAGTTTGGTATTGTTCATCATTTGAGTGCTTGATTTTTGCATAGACTGTAATTTGTGCACTTATATCCTTTGCACACTAATATATTAGCTTCTGGTGGCTCCACGCATAACATATTTTGGAGAGTATATATCGTATAAAAAGAGGCTGTGATTTCTGGAACACATGCGTTCTGGTTGCGTGATGGTCCTGGTTGAATATTAAATCTTTATTTTGAATATTTTTCATCACAAAGACTTCTATTGAAACACGTGAAGACTGAGCCTGAGCTACGTTTTGAGCTATTTGGACCATTGCTATGACTGCAGTTGAAGACTACCGGAAGAGTGTAAAAGTGTTGAGAACCCATTCATCTTGGGTGCTGCTACAACTCTGCTACAATACATTGTATTAATATATCATTGCGTCTTTTCATAAGATGTTTTGAGTTGTTCATGTAATGGCACTCTAAAACAAATAGAGCTATTGAATTATTTTGATAAGCTGCAAAATTATTTGTATAGGCTGCAAAATCATATTGTAATTTGTAAAGGAGCAAGAATCTAAACCTGCATCCCATATCTTTTTCCAAGTATTCTATAAGTTGCAAGTTCCAGATTGAAGATGCACAATTTTGCATCTATTGTTGGTGACGTCCTCACTAGCAAGGAAACATATCCAAAATGGTCTAGAAAGATCAAGAAATCAAGCGAGCTTGTTGAAGAATCCATTTACTTTGTTCAGAAAACAAAGAATCTGTCCAAATACCCTTCCAAGGGAGATTGTAGCAAGAGAGGACGACGAAGAAGAAATTTCAAAGGCAAAGGGGGCAGAAAAAACTCCAGCAAAAGATCAGATTTGCAGTGCAAGCGTTGTAGAAAGACTGGACACACATCAGATCAGTGTTGGGATTCGTGGGACTCCATCAAAGACAGACATAACCAGAAGAAAGATGACAATAAAAACCAAGATGCCAGTAAATCTTCTGATTCTACTCATTGTATTGTTGCAAATTGTAATCTTGGAATTAATGAAATGACTTCACTTTCATCTTACAAAGATTGTTGGTTGCTTGATACTGGTGCAACATCACACATGACTTTTAGAAAAGACTGTTTTGAATAACTTAATGAAACAATAAATGGCATAGTGTACTTTGCAGATAAGTCAAGTCTTAAACCAAAGGGAATGGGCACCATTTGACTGAAGATGCTTGGATTCCCTGATTTCTTGTTGAAGAATGTTCTTTATCTTCCAGAGTTGCAAAGAAGCTTGTTGTCCTTGGTGGAGATTCGACAGCAAGGCCATTCCATCCACATGTTTGATGGAATCGTAGAAATAAGAAAGTCCTCTGACAACCAAATCACCATGACTGGATACAAAGATGGGAAGCTGCTGAAGCTAAAGGGTTCATCTGCAAGAGTTCAAAACTATGCCTACCTCTCTCAGCATGGAGAAGGTAATTTGTCATCAAGTTTATTGTGGCATGCGAGATTTGGTCATCTAAATTATAACAGTCTTCGTTTGTTGAGAAAGAATGGTGTATTTGGTTTTCCCACCATTCCCAAAGAGAAGAGAAAATGTGATGCATGTATATTAGGGAAACACAGTAAGCTCCCATTCCATGAATCTAATTTCAGAGCAAGTAGGAAATTAGAATTAGTGCATTCTGATTTATGTGGCCCAATGCCAAATCCTTCTACCAATGGAAATAAGTATTTTATGACCTTTGTTGATGACTACTCAAGAATGTGTTGGATTTACTGTTTAAAGACAAAATCAGAAGCATTTCAAACATTCAAGGACTTTCATGCATTGATAGAAAAACAAGCACAATCTAAAATTGGTACACTTAGTACTGACAATGGGAAATAATACACTTCAAATGCTTTTGAAGATTATCTTTGTCAACATGGAATTGCACATCAGACTACCATTCCCTACAATCCTCAACAAAACAGTGTAGCAGAAAGAATGAACAGAACCATAATGAATATGGTTCACTCAATGATGTTTTTTGAGAATGTAAAACTAATGTTTTGGGGTGATGCAGTAAAATGTGCAGCCTATTTGAGAAATAGAAGTCCCTCAAATGCTCTTGATAACAAGAATCCACATGAAATGTGGTTTGGCCATCTCCCTTCATTCAGGCATCTCATAGTTTTTGGTTCCACCTGTTATGCCTTGATTCCAAAAGAGCAAAGAAACAAGCTTGGTGCTCGAAGCAGAAAATGCATTTTCCTGGGGTACGAAGAATACTCCAAGGCATACCGTCTGTATGATGAGGTAAACAAGAAGTTTTTTATTTCCAGAGATGTCATTTTTCTTGAAACTAATAAAAATGACCAGTCCATTGAGAGACAGCTTGATCATTTGGAAAAATATCCTCATCCAAAGAAATATTCTGAAAATGAATATGAAATTCCAAACCTTGAAGGGGGGATTCCTATTCTGTATCAACCTTTGGAATTTCCATATGAAGCACCAACTCCCCCGCATGAAGAAGTTCCTGCTACTTCACCTCAACAAGAGATTCAACTGGATGATGTGATTGAGAGAATTGGAAGACTCTCAATCAATGATGAATCACCACCAGCTGATCAACCAGGACCATCACGGAAGATTCCCAAATGGGCCACAAAGACACTTGAAAGTGTCCATCTAGATGAATTTGGAAAGATGGGAACGAGAAGTTCAAAAAGACATGAAGATGGAGGAGAAGCAGATAATTCAGGTGATGACATGGATGTATCATTCGATTGTGAATTTAATTTATCTGCTAACTTTGAACCAACTTCCTTTGAAGAAGCTTCTACTCGAGTTGAGTGGAAAGAAGCTATGCAGAATGAGTATGATGCACTCATGAAGAATGGAACTTGGAAGCTGGTTGACCCTCTAGTTGGAACCAAACCAATTGGCTGCAAGTGGGTGTACAAGAACAAATACAAATAAGATGGCTCACTTGACAAGCACAAAGCGAGGCTTGTAGAAAAAGGCTATGCACAGAAGGAATGAATTGACTATGAAGAAACGTTCTCTCCTACAGCAAAATGGGCTACCATCCGTACCTTACTCTTTTTAGCTGCTCAGAATGGGTGGAAAGTTCATCAGATGGATGTGAAGACTGCTTTCTTGAATGGAGACTTGAAAGAGAATGTCTTCATGTCTTAGCCAGAAGGCTTTGTTGTGAAAGGAAAAGAACAAAAGGTATGCAAGCTTGTCAAATCCTTGTATGGCCTAAAACAAGTGCCTCGCGCATGGTATGAAAAATTAACCGAGCATCTTTTGAAGTTAAATTTTGAACATTTTGATCTTGATGATGCAACACTATTTATAAAGAAAGTTGGAAGATCTGTTGTGTATCTTGTGGTGTACGTAGATGACCTTTTGATGACAGGGAACAATGAGAGCTATTTAGCATCCATAAAGAAAGATTTTAAAAAGATCTTTGAAATGACAGATATGGGACATCTCCACTATTACTTAGGAATTGAAGTCACTCAACATCCTAAGTACATATTCCTATCTCAGAAAAAAATATGTTGGAGAACTACTAAAAAAATTTTGCATGATAGAATGCAACCCTATCTCTACCCCAATGGAATAGAAAATGAAGCTCACATCAAGCGAAGGAAAAGAATTTGAGGATGCGACCAAGTATCGAAAACTTGTAGGAAGACTTATCTACCTTACAACAACTAGACCAGATATTTCTTATGTTGTTGGCATACTTTCAAGGTTCATGCATAAACCTTGTGAAGGACACTGGTCAGCTGCAAAAAGAGTTCTAATATACTTGAAGGGGACTCAAGACGTTGGACTCAAGTAATATAAAGTAGATGACTTCAAACTTATTGGGTACTCAGACTCATATTTTGATGGCGATAAGGAGATAGGAGTATTAACTTCTGGATACACTATGAGTCTTGGATCAGCAGTTGTCTCATGGAGATCACCCAAACAGTTAGTTTCGGTAGATTCAACAACAGAAGCAGAATATGTGGCTGCAGATGAAGCAACGAAAGAAATAGTATGGCTCAGGAAGATATTTGAAGATTTGCAAGAAAAACAAGAGAACTCCACTCCATTATTGATCGACAATACTTCTGCAATCAAGCTGGCTAAGAATCCCAGATTCCATGATCGAACCAAATACATCAACACAAAGTATCATTTGATTCGACATCATGTAGAGGCCAAGACAGTCCATCTTTGACATTGTTCCACAAATGATCAAGTTGCAGACATCTTCACCAAAGCGCTTAGACGAGAAAAGTTTGAAATATTTAGAAACATGCTCGGACTTACTAACACCCCTTCGGATTAAGGGGGGGATTGTTGAAATATAATCCGTCGGGATTATACAATATGTAAATATTGTAAATATATTCTGAATGTGAATAGTCATGTAGGAATATGACTAGGTTGGTCAGAAGTTGAATCTCAACCGACATATGAATTGTATAAATATATGCATTAGCAATGGAATAGGAGAAATCGGGAGTTATTTACCTAACAGTTCAGGATAAAGAACCCTTGTAACCTAGGGTCTGGGGTTACCAACTTACTACTAACTTGTAGACAATCAGCTTTTACCAGAGAATGGAAAGGGAATAGGAAGAAAGTCTTGACTTACCCGATTAACAATGGTTGATCCAAGCTTGATCTTCTCCCGCTCCTCTTCTCTTCAAAGCTGCCAGGGATGCACCTCTTTACCTGCAAAGAGAAAATCCTTTAAGTAATATCTCATGCATATATATATTTATATATATATATATATATAGTTTAGAGGTTATATGAAAATCATATTAAACATATAAACAAATATATTCATTAACCAATATACATGAAATAGAATCAATACAAGATTGGAAGAAGAATTCTCTTTATTAACAATTGATGAATAAGATAAGAATACAACCCAGCTTTTGAGACAAGGACTCCTCTACAACCAAAGGACTCTGAGTTCTGCTGCTCTGAAGATATACCACCAGCATAACTTTTCTCTCTAATATTGATTCATTAGCCCCCACCCCAAGGCCTCTATTTATACTTTGGGAAATAGAGTGGTTTCGAAGGCTGGGATGGTTGAGATGGTTGGGATAGTTATTCATTAATCCCCAACTAATCTCATCTAATCTCGATTATATTTTTTTAATGTCTAATTAGGGTATACACGGGTATTAATATAGGCAACTCGCGTATGACACGCGAGTTTCTCAAAGGGAACTCATGTATGCAAGTATACATGGGTTGAAATGCAAATATTCACATATGATACGTGAGTTGCAATGCACATAGTTGCGTATGCAACCCAAAATCCATAATAAAAATATACAAGGTTGGTCTGAGGAAAATGCAACAAAGGTCATGCCCATCTATAGTGATTAGGCCACTTCAATCCAAAATTTTCTTTTGTGTACCAACATGAGGAATGTCGGCACTTGGACAGATAAGTGCCATTTTGGCTAATAACACTCCTCATTTTGGTAGTGGCCTCTCTAGTGGTGTGGAAGTAGAGAAATAGTTTGTCTTTTGAGAGTTAGTCATAGACTCGATTTTTTATTGTTATGTAATGGAGATGATGGTTAATGCAAATACTTTTACTCTCTCTCATTTTAATTTGGGTTTCTTTCTTATGAATTATTAATATAGATTTTCAATGATTTCGTTCTTATGAATTGTTAATATAGATTTTCAATGATTTATTTCTTATGAATTGTTAGTATATATTTGTCGTGAGCTCACATCTATTTATTGTTTGTCATTTGTTACATGCTTTTTGTTATAGATTATATTTCCCTTGTTTAATTTCAGTCTTTCTTTACCAAGTTTAATTTATGAAATTTCATGATTTCTGAGGTTAGATTTATTTTCATACAATTTCCTATTTTCATAAATTAGATTCAATTTTAGTTGTAGAATAGTTTAGTATCACTTCGATCCTGCATATATGTTGCTTTCTCTTCTAAGTTTACGATCTCTCTGGGTTGATAATTAAATCATTGGATATGTTATAAATTGTTTAATGTTTTTCACCATCAAGAATTTGCACTGACCACAACACATGTTTTTGTAGATACCATGCATAGTTTGAATATTATTATGATACATATAGAAATATACTTTTTGTTTTGTATACTAACATTATGCATGAGTTCCTATCAATACTACCACCAAATGTATCCATATATTTTATCCATAGTATCATGTGTCCAAGAACTGAAGGACAAAAATATTATAAAATGTCATGTTTATATGGGGGATGTGATAGTTACAGTGGATTTGCATTATTGATTCATTGCATATATGAAACCGAGGAGCGCAAATCTCGGAGGATGAAAGTAGAAATGCAGATATTCAAGTACGTAACATATCAAGTAGAAAATGTGA
>LPNX010455598.1:58502-113679 GCA_001517045.1 Pseudotsuga menziesii | reverse complement strand
AATCACTCACAAAAGAGACTGAATATGGAGCTGAACACTAAACTGTATTAACTCAGTGTACAATAGCCAACCCTATAACATAATAGGTTTCTGCATTAAATAGTTACTTAAGGGATTCAAATGCATGAGGACGCAATTTGAATCTAGTCAAAAGCAGGCTTACTAAAATTAAGCAAATCCCCCATAGGTGCATAAAGTAGTTTCCAAATCAGCTAAGGAGCTCACAAATTGGAAAAAGCACTTAGGAAAGCTAAAAGGTGATGGAATGACAACTCATACATTATTTTCATAGGAGAAAAGAGTGGAGGATGTGGAGGACAAAAAACTAGTCAACCTCACCTAGTCAAACTTTCCCAATTGCCTTAAAGCACTGAAAAAGCAGGCAATAAAGCAGAGAAAGCAGAAGGGCGCCTAGGAGGCCAGGAATAAAGCAGAATTGATTCCTTGAGGTTTCCCAAGCACTACATGAGTCAAAATAGGTAATTTTGACCACTATGGATAGGTAAATGACAACTTGCATAAGGTGGGACACATGAACTAGGAAAATAAGACAAAAATAATTAAATTAATGTCTAAGGTAGCTAACTATGGGTTGATTATTCTAACACCCCCCCTTAATCCTGACTTATGAGTAATATATCAAAAAATTATAGGGCCTAGAAACAATTCTTAGTCACCCTTTACATATTGCATGTCCATACAACCAAGGAAAGAGGCAAAAACCACATGGGAAAATCCTCCCTTAAACATGGACTGTAAAACAAAATTTGGAAATCTTGTCTTCACTCATGCTTCACAACATGATCAGCAATCCCCAAAAGTGATTTTAGATTGCTGAAGGTCTTCTCACAAAATGCTTTGGTGAAGATATCAACTACTTGTTCTGAAGATGAACAGAAGAGTAGGTGAATGGTGCCATCATGCATAAGCTCTCTGATGTAGTGCATATGGATCTCAATGTGTTTAGTTCTCTGCTTCTAAACTAGATCATTACAGATTCGAATGGTACTATGTTTATCACAGTAGATGGTAGTTGAGTACTCTGATTCGAAGCCACACTCTCCAAGTAAACCCCTACAACCATAAACATTGAGTTGCTGCATTAACAACTCCTCTGTACTCTGCTTCTGTAGATGAGAGTGCAATGGCACTCTGTTTCTTGCTTGACCAGCTAATTGTCCCTTCTGCAAGCATGAACACATATCCTTATGTGTACTTTCTATCTGTGCTATCACCTTCCCAATCAGTGTCAGTAAATCCAATCAAATCAAGATCAGATTTTGCTTTATAGAAGATCCCATGTGTCCTTGTTCCCTTAACAAAGTTAAGGGTCCTTTTGGCTTCTTTCCAATGGATCTCATGAGGTTGATCCATGAATATAGAGGCCACACTTACTGCATAATAAATATCAGGTCTAGTATGTGTAAGATACAACAAACATCCAATCAATTTCCTATACAGTGTATTGTTTACCATAGGTGAAGAATCGGCTTCTTCCAGCTTCACTCCTGAAAGGAAAGGAGTCTTGCTTGGTTTGCAATACTTCATTCTAAATTTGTTCAGAAAATCCAAGGCATACTTGGACTGGTTCACCTTGATTCCAGATTTGGTTTGAGCAATCTCAAGCCCCAAGAATTGGCTTAAGAGCCCCAAGTCTGTCATGGAGAAGGCTTGGTTCATTGCACCCTTCAAGGAAGCAATCTCATCCTTTGAGCTTCCTGTAATGAGAAGGTCATCAACATATAACAAAATGATCATTAATGAACCATTAATTAACTTCAAATAGACATTTGGATCTGATTTGCACCGAACAAAATTCAATGATAGCAAGAAGCTATCAATCTTGGCATACCAAGCCCTGGGGACTTGCTTTAGCCCATACAATGACTTTCTCAACCTGCACACAAGAGATGGGTTAGTAGCAAATATTTGAGGCTTCTGCATGTATATCTCTTCAGTGAGATCTCCATTTAGTAAGGCACACTTTACATCCATGTGATGTACCTCCCATTGCTTTGAAGCAGCAATGGCAAAGGCTAGCCTGATGGAGTCCATCTTTGACACTGGTGCAAAGGTCTCATTGTAATATATGCCATGAACCTGTGAGTAGCCCTTGGCTACCAATATTTCCTTGTACTTCAGAGGTGAACCATTAGCAGAAAATTTGGTCTTGTACACCCACTTACATTGAACTAGCTTCCTCCCTGGGGGAAGATCCACTAGCTCCCAAGTGTTGCTCTTCTGGAGTGATATGAAATCTTCCTTCATGGATGCTTGCCATCTTGGATCTCCTACTGCATCTTCATATGTTTGAGGATATGATTCCACCATCAGATAGAATTTCTCAGCAAACATAGGATCCTTCATGCACATACCACTCTCAAATGGAGATCTAGTCCTCCTTGGGTCATTGGGATCCTCTGCTAGCTCTCTTGCTGCATGAAGTGTCTTGGATGCCCATTTTGGCCTTGTGGGGATGTTAGGATCTGCAATAAACTCATCACTATCAGAAATATCAGAATCAGCATGCTCAACAATCTCTTCACTTACTTTCAGAGGTTCAGGTGGTGAAGAGGCTTCTCCAACTTCCACTGCTGCAAGAGGTTCTTCTTGAAACTGAACACACCTTTCAATGAAGTCTTTGTTTGTGCTCAACCTTATCAGATTTTACCATTTTTAATATTTAGAGTACCCAACAAATAGGCACTCTTGGCTTTGGGGCTGCAAATCCTTCCTCTTCTCTGTTGGAATTCTAGCCCAAGCCTTTGAGCCAAAAATCCTGAAATGGGTCACATCTGGCTTGTGCCCACTCCATTATTCGAAGGGAGTCATACCATCAAGCTGTTTATGAGGCACCCTATTCTAGATATAGGCTTCACATTTTATAGCTTCAGCCCAAAACTTTGGTGGCAAAGTCTTAGCCTCCATCATGCAGGTTTCCATCTCTTTCAGTGATCTGTTCTTCCTCTCAGCAACACCATTCTGATGTGGTGTGTAAGGGATAGAATGATGCATCTGAATACCTGAATCTGCATAATATTGAATAAACTCAAAATTGACATACTCACCACCATTGTCAGATCTGAGGACCTTGAGTTTCCTCCCAGACTGGTTTTCAACCAAAGCCTTAAAGACTTTGAAGAGGCCAAAAACTTCAGACTTGTGTCTCAGGAAGTAAACCCAGCAATACCTGGAGAAGTCATCTATGAATGTCAATGCATATTTGGCCTGACTCATTGACATATGAGGAAATGGACCAGCAACATCACTGTGGATCAACTCAAGAGGTGCAGAGGTTCTCTCATGACTAGCTCTCTCAAATTTATGCTCTTCGTGTTTTCCTAGGATGCAACCTTGACAGACTCCTTTGGAAAACTTAATCTTTGGTAACCCTATGACCATTTCTTTTTCACTAAGATTAGAAAGATCCTTGTAATTGAGGTGGCCAAATATTTCATGCCAAAGCTTGCTTGCCTCATTAGCATGAATCAGAAGAGCAGAGGGGTTTGAGTAGGGTAGGAAATGTGAGAACATGTATACCTTCGAAGTGTGATTTGCAACTCCTTTTGCAATGACTTTACCACTTGAGATCTCTGTGATATCAACTTCATTAGGGGAGAATATGAACTTCTTTGGAGACCCAGTGTGAGTCATATGGTACACTGATAAGAGGTTGGAGGCAAGACCATGAACATACAACACATTGTTGAACTGACCATGATCAAGATCAATCCTCCCTTTGCCCAAACTTTCAGTGAGAGAGTCATCTCCCAGTATATAGGTGGTCCTTTTGACATTTCAAGTGAGGTGAATTCCTCCTTGGTCAAAACCATGTGTCTTGAAGCTCCAGAATCAATGATGAAACTAGGTGAGCTTGATGTGCTAGCAACCAATGCATGAACTCTCTCTCTGTCATCTGAACTTGATCCTCCTTCCCTCTTCTTTGAGCTGTCTGGAAGGGAGATGCCATTCTTCTCTAGGAGTTGGGTCAGCATGTCTATTTGATTTTTCATACAGGAGCTTTCAGTGTGATTTCCCTTATTGCAGTATGCGCACTTGCTCATTTCTCCTTTGTTTTTCTTCTTCTGGGTGTTAATATTGGAACCTTGTGGCTCCTTCGAAGACTTGTTCTTGTCTCTCTTTTGCTCAGGTGGCTTTTTAGCTTTCTTTTTTCTTTTTGAATCCACCCTCGAATCTCCAGCAACCAGAGCTTGGTCTTTGGATGGTTTGATGGTGCCCATGATCACCAACTTATCTTGTTCTTGTGTGAGAGATTCCATGAAATCTACAAGGCTAGGCATCTTCCAGGTTCGAGCTGTCAATTTTGTGGCATAGAAGGTCGAAACAAATACTGAATAGTCAGAGCCAAGCTTCGAGAGTATGGATAAGACCAGCTGATCATCCTTCTTTTCGATCCCACATTGTTTTAGCTGCAAAACAAGTGCTTTGAACTTGGATAAATAGAGTTGCAGGGATTCAAAGCTACTGGGACTCAGGGAGATCAGTTCATTTTTGATTTGATGTCCCCTCATCTCATCTGTATTTCCAAAAAGATAAGTAAGCTTCTCCCATACTTCATTCGGTGATGTCAATCCATCAAGATGGAAAAGGAGGTCTCTGGAAATACTCAGACACAGGAGACCATAGGCATCATCCCTCCTGTTGTGCCATTTTATCTTCTCTGCAGCTGCATTGGGATCTGCTTCTATTGCCATAGTCACCCTATATAGGCCTTTCACTCTCAACAATATCTCCATCTCTGCTTTCCATTCAAATAAGTTGAAGGGAGTCAAGATGATCTTCTGAGATCGATCCATAGCTCAGAAATTGTCCCGGCTGTCAGTAGAAGGATCCCAGTCACTGATGTCGAACCTGTAAAACAAATTTGAAGGAGATAAATCGATCTACAATGGCTCTGATACCATGTGGAAATTAACCCCAGTGATAGATTACTTTTACTCACAACAATTATCAATTGTACATGCAAAATCACTCACATAAGAGACTGAATATGGAGCTGAACACTAAACTATATTAACTCAGTGTACAATAGCCAACCCTATAACATAATAGGTTTTTGCATTAAATAATTACATAAGGGATTTGAATGCTTGAGGATGCAATTCAAATCTAGTCAAAAGCAGGCTTACTAAAATTAAGCAAATACCCCATAGGTGCATAAAGTAGTTTCCAAATCAGCTAAGGATCTCATGAATTGGCAAAATAAATTAGGCAAGATAAAAGGTGATGGAATGACAACTCATACATGCTTTTCATAGGAGAAAAGAGTGGAGGATGTGGAGGACAAAAAACTAGTTAACCTCACCTAGTCAAACTTTCCCAATTGCCTTAAAGCACTGAAAAAGCAGACAATAAAGCAGAAAAAGCAGAAGGGCGCCTAGGAGTCCAAGAATGAAGCATAATTGATTCCTTGAGGTTTACCAAGTGCTACATGAGTCAAAATAGGCAAGTTTGACCACTCTGGATAGGTAAATGACAACTTGCATAGGGGGGGACACATGAACTAGGCAAATAAGACAAAAATAATTAAATTAATGTCTAATGTAGCTAACTATGGGTTGATTATTCTAACATATATTAAATTCCACATTGCAATAATTCCCTTGGTTTTGTGGTATCATGTACAAATATGATATTTTATGAAGGTGTTTTACAAAAATACTGAGCATTATGTTCAACATGTTCATTTGGAACAATGGAAGGATGAATAGTATAGAAAATGCAAGGACACCTTTCCAAATGGCACCATATTATCGGTGGTGGATTTTGCTGAAAACTACACCTTGCATCCACGAAATGAGATTCAATATCAATATTACCATTTGGACCAGGTCACATATAGGCATGGGCTAGAGAGAAGCAATGATAGAATGATGACAAGTTCCACGACCTACATAATGATGACAAGTTCCACGACCTACATAATGTGCAGCATTGCTTCAAAATTTTCTATGATCAATTGAAGGTGAGATATATATCAATGGATCAACATTGGAAATAGATAGATGTTTGTGCAGGATAGTTAAAAAATGCATGTGTATTTCAATGGTTGAGTATTTTTAACAATACATACAATGTGTTGCATATTTGGAACAAATTTGAGACTGGGCATGGGAAAGGCGACCATGATGGGGTTGTTGCATGCATAAAAAATACACTATAAAGGGAGGACATGAGGTTTACAACAACCCCTCATATCTGAGATGTAGAATCTATATTTTTGTGGTGCTCTACAATAATGTTAAATCAAACCAAAGAGTAATTTTCATTGTTAGGGATAAGACATGTCGTACAAAATTTCTAGAAAGTGGTTGATATATATCGATGACATTCGTATAGTTGCAGCATGGTACAAGAAACACATGCATTTCATTCTATCCAAATCTCAAACAACCCTCTATTTGAAATATGAACACATAAACTTTCATGCTTTTGTGGACCCTATAGAAATGTTGAATGGGATGATTGTGAATCAAAGGAATGGGTTGATGAATGGGATCATGTATCACTTGCAGTAGACTCAGGTGAAATTGTTAAAACAATTGAATTAGAGGAATTCCATTCATCAATTTCAATCGACTATGATCATATTGTTGATGTATTTGTAACTTCAGAATGTATTCACTTGTATATCTTATGTATTGTACCCCGATGTTCCTATCGGGAAGTATCAGTAATGTAATCGAGTCATGTCATACCCTGATGTTCCTATTGGGAAAATCAATAATGTAAACAAGTCATGTAAAGTCATAGAGGGTAACCCTCCTTATTGATCAAGGGCTAAAGGCCCTGCAATTGTGGGGCACTAGAGTTATTAGACTCTCCTAGAGAAGTAGGCCCTGGTGAGCTTTTGTCAAGTCAAGAATTAGTATAAATAGAGAGTGAGCCTCTCTATTTACCACACAATCACTCACACTCAGTTGTAGTGCATAACTAAGAGAGAGAAAAAGTTGGGACAAGAGAGAGAGAGAGACAACTGTTGTCAGGAGATCATCTTTGTATCTTTGGGTTTTACTTCTGGTGCTCACTCTATCTTCTGGTGCTCATTCTATCTTTGAGGAAGTTGCAGGGTTTTCTCCTTTATGGTTTCCCCGAGGAAAATATTTGTGTTCATTGTATCTTGTGATTTATTTTTGTGCTTGTTATTCTCTCAGTAAAGATACTAAGATCATATTATTGAAATAGATAAAAATCTAACATGGTATTAGAGCTAACCTGAGAAGAAGACACTATGCAGCTACGGAAGCTATGGCTTCTTACTTTTTGCATCTCTCTCCAAAATCCATTAGAAAAAGGAGTCTAGGCTTAACCTCCATTGAAGGGTGCATCTTTCTATTGAAGCAGAATCTGATTCTGAGCACTTTCAGTTTTTGACCTACCACTACATTGGGAAATTAGGGCTTTTCACTGAAGATGAATTTTTGAGTGAGCCAAGGCTAGGATTTCTCTCCTACTCAAAATAGAAGTTAGAGACAAAAATCAAGGTTTTTGGTTGGGTAGAACTCCGGGAAAGTCAAACCCTAATTTTCCCTAAAACCAGAAAACCAACACTACAGAAGATCAACTCTAGATCCAGTTTTTAGCTTCTCAAATTGGTAAGATCTAAATCTTTTGTATTTCCATTTGAGGTTCTTAGTTAAGATTTCTCATCATGCCAAGCTTGATGAAAATATTGAGGGACCTAATAAATTCCAATCTTGGAAGTATATGATCTCCCTGGTCCTGGAAGAAAATGAGTTGAACTCTTACATCAATGAAGAGGTTCCAGTTCCAGAGGGAGATGAGGCTAAGGCCTCACACAAAAATAAATTGGTCATGGCTAAGAGCATTATTACTGATTCAATCAAGGATCACCTCATACCACAGGTGTCCTCCCTAAAGACACCTAAAGCAATGTTTGATGCCCTGACCAAGCTGTTTGAAGGAAAGAACATAAATCGAAAGATGACTTTGAGGAACCAATTGAAGAATGTGAATATCCATAATGCGAAGACCATACCGTCATACTTTACAAGGGTCTCCTAGATCAAAGAACAACTTGAAGTAGTGGATGAAGAATTGGAGAATGCAGAGATTATGATGACCACCTTGAATGATCTCCCTAGGTCATGGGACTCCTTCATTCAAGGGATTTGTGCTAGAAGAAAGCTAGTCACCTTTAGTAGACTATGGGAAGAATTCTCACAAGAAGAAGCTCAAATAGTAATAGTATCATGAGAAGAAAAGATGGGAAGTGAATATAAATCTCTCACAGTACACTCCAAGAAAATCAAAAGGGACTATCATCATCCCAAAGGTAAGCATTCTAACCAGAATGATAACTCTAGAAGACCTACCAAAGATCTATCTAATTTGAGATGCTATAGATGTGATGAAAAAGGACACTTTGCCAAAGATTGTCCTAGAAACAAAGGTGTCTCTCAAAAGAATAAGAAATACAAGAGAAGACATCATGCTCATGCTGTAGAGGATGATGAACCTTCCAAGAAAAGAATCAAACAAGAAAGTGAATATTCTTCAAGTGATGAAGAATATGTTTTGATTTCTCCCTCATGGGAACTGTCACACATGGGAGCAAGGATTGGCTTATCGATAGTGGGGATTCTAAGCATATGATGGGATTCAAATAATCATTTGTGAAATTATCATAACATGAGTCAACCCCCAAGATGAAACTTGGGGATGACTACCAATATCCAATAAAAGGTACATTACAGGAAATTTCAACTCAAAATGGGCCTCCTAAAATGAATTAATAAAATAATAGTTAAAATAATAAAATAATATTTATTAATTTTAGAGGAAGAAAAGAAAAAAACTACTTTTTTGTTTGTATTTTTGACATATATCCCTGTGTTTTTACTCAAATTTCGATCGAGAGAGCTCGTTAGATGCGGAATTAAATTCCGCATCCAATGAGTACCCACTCGGCATACTTTTGACTGACCCCGCTACCCCAAAAACAAGAAATACCTAAAAAAATGAAATGATGATGTCATCATTTCATTTTTTCAGGTATTTCTTGTTTTTGGGGTAGCGGGGTCTGTCAAAAGTATGCCGAGTGGGTACTCGTTGGTTGTGGAATTTAATTCCGCATCCAACAAGCTCTCCCGACTGAAATTTGAGTAAAAACACAGGGAGATATGTCAAAAATACAAACAAAAAAAGTAGTTTTTTTTATGATACCTATCCCCAAATTTATATTAAAAAAGTGTTTAAGACTATACGGTATTTCAAATTTAAAGCAATTTCATTGGCTAACACATGATGACATGGAATTTGAATAAAAGTTAAAAGGCCCATTTTGAGTTGAAATTTCCTCTAATGGTGGTGAATCCTCCTACAAGTTAGATTCTGGAAAATATATGAAGATGAAGGATGTCTTGTTTGTACCAGGACTAAAGAAGAACCTTCTCTCCACCTCTGCATTGGATGCAAAAGGCATGAGGGTTGCATTTGTAGATGTCCAAGTTCTTATGTGGCCAAAGGGAAAGACCATAGATGATGCAGTTGTGATTCAGGAGCAAGAGGGAGGATTATACAATCTAAAGGGCCAAACAAAACAAGCCTTGGTCCATGACTCAGTAGAGCCAAATGAAATTTGGCACATAAGGATTGCACATGTGCAATATAGAGCACTACCACTTGCAAGAAAATCTATTGAAGGTTCTCCAAAAATTCAAGCAAAACATGACGGTGTCTGCAAAGGATGCGCGAAAGGAAAGAACACAAAGAAGACATTTCCAAGTAGCAAGAGCAAGGCAAAAGGAATCTTGGAAATCATCCACTCCGATGTATGCGGTCTGATGTCATCCAGTTCATTGAGTGGGTATGTATACTATGTTTCTTTCATTTATTATTTTTCTAGGAAGACATGGATATATTTCTTGAAGAACAAAGATGAAGTATTCAGTAAGTTCAAGGAATTCAAGGCCTTGATCGAGAATCACACAGAAAAGAAGATCAAAGCCTTTCGATCAGACAGTGGAGGAGAATTCAGATCAAATGAATTCAAAGAGTTATGCATATATTCAGAGATTAATAGGGAGTTAACCACTCCATATAATCCACAACAAAATGGGGTCATAGAAATGAAGAATAGAATAATCATGGAAGCTGCAAGAGCAATGCTTCATGACCAATATCTTCCCATGAATCTATGGGAAGAAGCTGCCAGGACAATCATGTATGTATAGAACCATAATCCACACAGAGTACTCGAGAACAAGACACCCAGAGAATTACTGTCTGGCAAGAAACCAGAGGTCAGCCATCTCATAATATTCGGCTATCCTTCTGGAAAGAAGGGTATATTTGTGAGATATAGTGAAAGCTCAAAAGCTTACAGAATATACTTCCCAGGATTCAAGAAGATCAAAATCAGTAGAGATGTAACATTTGAAAAAGATTTAGCTTACAACAAATCGAGAAAGAGACATGTTGAAGAACCTGAAGAAACAAAAGTACCCAGAATTTAAGATACAATTATGAACGATGCAACTCAAGAAGAAGATCGAGAAATAGAAGAAACCCAGGAACCTATAGATCAACCCCAGGAGAAGAATCCTCACAAGAGGAAACCTGAATGGGTACGAGAGGATATCTAAGGTGAAGAAAGATATGGGGCTCCAGAAGAAATGCACATAGAAAGGAAGAGAACTAGATCCTACTCCAGATATGCAGCCCTATTATGTGACATCTTTGGTGAAGAACGTTCCAACTATGAAGAAGCGGTAGAGAAGAAACAATGGAAGGATGCTATGATCGAGGAGTACCAGTCGATCATGAAGAATGATGTCTAGGATGTTGTTCCAAGACCAGAGGGGAAGCTTGTTGTGGCTTCCAAGTTGATCTATAAGATCAAGCATGCTACAAATGGTAGCATAGAAAAATATAAGCCAAGATTTGTGGCTCTTGGCTTCTCCCATAAAGAACGAATAGATTATGAAGAAACCGTTGCACCTATAGCCAGATACACTTCCATTAGATCAGTACTTTCTCTGGCTGTAGTAATGAAATGGAAGACACACTAGATGGATGTCAAGACTGCTTTCTTAAACAATGTAGTAGAAGAGGAATTGTATGTGGAGTAGCCACTTAGTTTTGAGACACATAACAAGGAGACTCATGTATGTAAATTGAAGAAATCCATGTATGGTTTGAAACAAGCACCCATGACATGGTATGGTAGAATTCACAGCTTCCTGACTAGTTTGGGCTTTATCAAGAGTAAAGTGGATTCCAACCTTTACTACAAGGTTGAAGAAGGGAAGCCAGTGATACTCCTATTGTATGTAGATGATCTATTTGTAATAGGTGAGGATTGCTTGATTGCTAATATGAAGAGGAAGCTTGCTGCCAAGTTCGAGATGAAGGACTTAGGATGATGCTATTTTCTAGGCATGGAGGAGTCGCATAATGCATATGGAATCTCCCTTGGACAAGGGAAGTATGCAGTAGAGATCCTGAAGAGGTTCAGGATGATGGACTGCAAGCCCATGACCACACCTATGGCATAAAACTTGAAGCTATTGAGTGAAGCTTCATCAGATTCGGTTGATGCTACGATGTATCGTCAGATGATTTTTTCCTTGATGTACCTGATGAACACGAGACCAAACATTTTCATTGTTGTGAAGACATTGAGCCAGTACCTAACAGATCCAAGACATGTTCACTTGATTGGTACAAAGCATATTCTAAGGTACCTAAAGGGTACAGTTGATTATGGGCTCAAGTATGAGGCGAATCAGAAGATTAACCTAGAGGTTTATGTGGATTCGGATTGGGATGGCAGTTCCATTGATAGGAAGAGAACTTATGGTTCTTGCTTCATAATGGGATCAGGTGTGATCTCTTGGTTTAGCAGGAAAAATTATTGCGTGGCATTGAGTACAGCCAAAGCAAAGTATGTTGTAGCTTGTTCGGCTAGTTGTGAGGCGGTGTGGCTAAGGAAGCTACTATCTAATCTCTAGTTGGATGTTACTTGTATATATTGTGACAACAAGAGTTGTGTGAAGTTGTCAGAGAGCCCAACGTTCCATGACAAGTCAAGTCATATTGAGATCAAATATTCCCTATATCAGGGATATGGTGCAGAGAGGAGCAGTGTAGCTCCTGTATGTTGCGATGGACAAGCAGCTAGCTAATGTGTTGACCAAACCATTAGGTAGAGTGAAGTTTTAGTACTTCAAGGAGAATCTTGGTGTTCTCCAACTCGAGGTTCCTTCCCAGAGGAAGTGATGAGGTTGTGAACCCTTCTAACATGGTGATAGGATTGGTTCCTTCCATGATCAGATGTAAGTGCAGATCCATTTTGATATGATTGCGGGATGTGTTCCCACATGATTAGATGTAAGTACAGAGCCATTCTGATATGATTGTGGGTTGTGTTCCCACATGATCATATGCAGAGCCATTCTGATATGATTGCAGGATGTGTTCCCACATGATCAGATGTAAGTGCAGAGCCCTTCTGACAGGGTTGCAGGATGTGTTCCTCCCATGGTCAGATGTGAGTCCTGAGCCTTTCTAATGTAAGTCCTATTGGGAGAATCAATAATGTAAACAAGTCATGTAAAGTCATAGAGGGTAACCCTCCTTATTGATCAAGGTTTAAAGTCCCCGCAGTTGTGCGGCACTAGGGTTATTATGTTGGAGTCATTTACCCACCATGCACACTTGATTTGGTCAATTTGACCTTGTTAAACCACTATAGTAAGTTTTATTGACTTAATTGGAATCATAGGAGCACTATATGACATTAGCATGAGCACACCCATGCCTACCTTCAGTCAAGGAGGCCAACTAAGCCTTCTCCTTTATTCGGGGAGGCTAACTGGAGCACTCTAGGGGTGATCTGTGTCATAAATGCACCTAATTGCTAACTAATGGTTACAATCAGTTAATATGAGTGGTGAAGGAGCCTCATATCATTATATTGATTGTTTTATTAATATTTAATGAACTGGAGTCAATAGGGGTGCCTCTAACCACCTCTGATGGCCAGTTTGACTTCAGTTAACCTCATCGGGGTTCATTGGAGTTATTGATGAACTAGCACTTGTTGGTTGGCATGCAATGACATGTGTCTAAGCTACTTTTAGTTAGAATTAGTCATTCATTGCACTCTGACTTCAGTTAGGACTCAAGTGAGTCAATCACAACTTGGATACTGGTAAATCCATTCCCATCCACATGGGAGATGACTCCACAATCATATCTGAAGGACAAGGTACTGTAGATCTTGAGCATGGTTATTTTTCCAATGTTCTGTATGTACCATATCTTGCATCAAACCTCCTAAGTGTTTATCAAATGACACATACAAGAGTTCCCAAGAGAGTCTCCTTTATCCCGTATGATGTAGAGATCACAGAAATTGCATTCGGAAAACTTGTAGTAAAAGGCCTTGCAAACCATCATGCAAAATCCTACGAGTTCTCCCATTTTGTGGTGGATGCAAAGCCCATTGAATTGCTGACTCATGGAAATGAAGTCAGTAGACTATGGCATGAGAGGTTCAGCCACCTGAACTTCAAATAATTGTAGCAATTATAGAATAATTCTATGGTTGAAGGCCTCCCGGTCTTCAAAGCTACCACTGGAATTTGCAAGGGTTGTGTTGTTGGAAAGCACCCTGAGCATAAGTTTGATAGGGGGAAGGAAAGCCAAGCATTATGCATATTGGGACTGATAAATTATGATATCAGCTGTCCCATGCTTATCACATCCATGAATGGATCAAGGTATGTTCTTACTTTCATTGATGACTTTTTGAGATACACATGGGTCTTTTTTATCAAAAAGAAGTCAAAAGTCTTGGAAACATTCACTAAATTGAAGGCCTTGATTGAGAATGTTTCTGGAAAAAAGATCAAGATTTTGAGATCTGATAATGGTGGGGAGTATGTCAGTAATGATTTAATGCACATATGTTCTCAAATTGGTATTCATATCCAGCATTCAGTCCCCTACACTCCCTAGCAGAATGGTGTAGCGGAGAGGAAGAATCGGTCTCTCAAGGAGATGACCACCTGTATGTTGGAATCAAAGAAGTTGGCTACAAATTTGTGGGAGGAAGCCATGCATGCTACAGCATATATTTAGAATAGAGTGCCACACTCATACATGAAAGGGAAGACCCCTTTCGAATCATATTTTGGACACAAGCCGGATGTGTCGAATCTAAGGGTGTTTGGGTCCACTACATGGCCCTGAATTTTGCTTGATAAAAGGAGGGATTTGAAACCGCAAAGCATCGAATATCTGTTTATAGAATATCCTAATGAATCTAAAGGTTTCAATATTCTAGATATCAAAACAAAAAATATCATCATTGAAGGGAGTGTCAAGTTCGATGAGCCTCTTCAGGAGGTAGAACTAGTGAAGGAGAAAACTGCTGAATTTACTTCCTATTCTACTGAATATTTGGATGATGTAATTGGGGGTGATGACCATAATTTGGATCCTATGATTTCTGATATCAGTGTATAGAAAAAATCAGATGCTAAATCAGAACCTGAAGTACAAAATCATCTCCCAACTTGGGCTTGACAGACACTCTCCTCCACAGGAGATAACATTGGAAATTTGGATGATCCAAGGAGAACTCGGTCTGATTTCCAAAGAGCAAGCATTGCGCTCTCTTGTCTTGATTATTTTCTGTCTGAATATTGTTATTTGATGATAATTTCAGACCCTAAGTCTTACTACCATGCTCAGAAGGATCCGATATGGAAAGTTGCCATGGATGAAGAGATGAATTATCTTCAGAAAAACACTACTTGGGAGCTAGTTTCTCTTCCTCCGGGGAGGAAATTGGTTCAATGCAAGTGGGTGTTTCAGATTAAGGTTGCTTCAGATGGAAGAACTTGAAAATATAAGGCAAGGCTGGTAGCAAAAGGTTTCTCCTAGGTCCAAGGTGTGGACTACCATGAGACTTTTGCACCGATTGCAAAAATGGACTCCATCTGCCTAGTTTTGGCAATTTCAGCATCTAAGCACTGGGAAGTGCATCATATGGATGTTAAATATGCCTTTATACATGGATATATTCATGAGGAGATATACATGAATCAGCCTTAGGGATACATTTTTTATCCATCTTTGGTTTGCAAGCTAAAGAAGTCATTATACGGGTTAAAACAGGCCCCAAGAGAGTGGTATTCCAAGATGGATGCCTTCCTTCTCTTGCAAAAATTTCAAAGGTGTAAATCAGATCCAAATGTGTATATACAGCAGTCTAATGGTCATTTGATTATTATTGTTTTAAATTTTTATGACTTACTGATTACAGGTGGCACAATTACTTCTATTTCAGTCATCAAAACTGCTCTCCACAATGCATTTGAAATGAGTAATTCGGGGCTCTTAAATCAATTTCTTGGGCTTGAAATTGAGAAAACTTTTGATGAGATAATGGTCACTGAATTCAAATACATATCAAACCTATTAGTCAGGTTTTACATGGCTGAACGTAATGCTGCTCCATTCCCTTTCCTTCCAGGGATCAGCCTTGAAGAAGGAAAAAGAACACCTCCCATGGACTGCACTATTTATCGACATATGATAGGTAGCTTACTCTACTTAAATCATTCTCAGCGTGATATCTATTATTCCATGAATTCCATGTCAAGATACATGTAACAACCTAATGATCTTCATTGTAAGGAAGCCAAGAGGATCCTCCAGTATATTCAGGGAACCAAGACCTACGGCATTCACTATGCTGCAGAATCCGAGCTAGAGCTGGTTGGTTACACATATTCCGATTGGGTGGGTGATTCTATTGATCAGAAGTCTACTTCTAGATATGTATTCATGTTTGATGGTGGCCCCATTTTCTGGTCTAGAAAAAATCAGGCCGCCATATCATTGTCTGCAGTAGAAGCCGAGTACCGAGGAGTGGTGAATGCTTGCATCCAAGCTATTTGGTTGCAAGGAATTATTTCAGAGTTTGATCTTAGTATTACTTTATGCACTATCCTCTTTTGTGACAATCAAAGTTCTATTAATATATCCACAGATCTAGTTACCAGGAAAAGGACCAAGCATGTAGAGATACACATGCACTACATCAAAGAGTTAGTGCATGACAGGACCATCATTCTGCAATACTGCTAGACTAATGAGCATATTGCAGACATCTTCACCAAGATATTTTCAGAAAATAAGTTCACTTACATCTGTTCATTGTTGGGGGTGAGTCCATCAAGGTGATTAGATTACTTTCAGTGTTCAGGTTGAGGGGGGGGTTTTCCCACTGGGTTTTCCCTCTTTTCCTCACTTAGATTTATTTCTAATCATTGTTTGAGTTTCATTATTGTATAGGGTGACCTATGGACTTAGTTGTTGGGGCCCTATGATTTCATGCACTTTATGTTTCTACTCCTTTGAGTATAGCCTAAGGGGGGCTGTTGGAGACATTTACCCACCATGCACACATGATTTGGTCAATTTTACCTTGTTAAACCACTATCCTAAGTTTTATTGACTTAATTGGCATCATAGGAACACTTTATGACATCATCATGAGCACACCCACGCCTAACTTTAGTCAAGGAGGCCAACTAAGCCTTCTCCTTTATTTGGGGAGGCTAACTGGAGCACTCTGGGGGTGATCTAAGTGTCATAAATGTACCTAATTGCTAAATAATGGTTTCAATCAGTTAAGCTAAGTGGTGAAGGTGCCTCCTTTCATTATATTGATTATTTTATTAATATTTAATGAACTAGAGTCAACAGGGGCGCCTCCAACTCTGATGGCCAGTTTGACTTCAATTAACCACATTGGGGTTCATTGGAGTTATTGATGCGCTACCACTTGTTGGTTGGCATGCAGTGACATGTGTCTGAGCTAATTTTAGTTAGACTCAGTCATTCATTGCACTTAGGCATCAGTTAGGACTCAAGTGAGTCGATCAAAACTTGATCAGTTGGTTAACTAGTGTGTTTATTGTGGCTTATAATCAGTTAAGCTACATACATTCATTCAATTCGAATGACCTCCTTGGGAATTCAAATTCTCTTGGAATTCATGCATCTTGCATGATCATTTTATTGTATTATTCATTATTCATTGATTATACAGAGCTGCTACTTCCATTGCAGCACCATTTTGCCAATTTTATGCATATTTGTCTGTATTCTTTGTGAGACTGTGTTTTCAGTTCCTAGACCACTATGACAAATTAATATATTAGGCTATCCTAGAGAATTTGGCCCTGGTGAGTTATTGTCAAGTTGGGAATTAGTATAAATAGAGAGTGAGCCTCTCTATTTATCACATAGTCACTCACACTCAATTGTAGCACATACCTGAGAGAGAGAAGAAGCTAGGACAAGAGAGAGAGAGACAACTGCTGTCAGGAGATCATCTTTCTATATTTGGGTTTTACTTTTGGTGCTCATTCTATCTCTGAGGAAGTTGTGGGGTTTTCTACTTTATAGTTTTCCTGAGGAAAATATTTGTGTTCATTGTCTCTTGTGATTGATTGTTGTGCTTGTTATTCTCTCAGTAAAGATCCTAAGAGCATATTGTTGAAATAGATAAAAATCTAACTCATATATGTGATATTGTACATCCAAGTAGATACTTCTACAATGATATCTCAATTTTGTGCTTATTTTATTATTTAACCATGTTCTCAGTACCCTACATGTTTCAATTTGATCATTCAATGCAAGGCACATCTACATAGTCGTCACTAAGAAATACAATGAATGGGGAACAAATTATTGGTTGGCATGATGCATCAAAGAGAATCAAACCCTTGCAGCATCATTAACTGATAGTGAAGGAATTGAATTTCTTATTGCCTCGATGGTTGTTTAAGGTGAATATCTCACACTAGATGGAAATGAAATAAAGACCAGTGGGTATGTATACATGGATTACAAACTAGGTTCATGAGTGTATCACTTTACAAAAAATTTCATTGGTACAAATATCTAGCTGCAAGAAATGTGTACAAAGAGGTCAAACAATGTACATAGTTTATTTCATGTGGTATAGATCCATCATGTGTCACCATCACCACCATATCTAGCTGCAAGAAAAAAATTTCATCATGTGTCACCATCACCACCATATGTACCAAAAATTTTCATTGGTACAAATATCTAGCTGTAAGCAATGTGTATAAAGAGGTCAAACAATGTACATAGTTTATTTCATGTGGTATAGATCCATCATGTGTCACCATCACCACCATGCTTCACCATCACCATGTGCATTATCACTATCACATATGTGCCTCATCATCCTCATCCTCACTATATTTGAATTAATGGATAGGTTTTCTTTGTTTTTTTCTCTCATCTAAGTCACCATCATCCTCTCTCATGTGTGCTCTAGAATTCTAGTATAATCTAGAAACCTAATATATATCTAGAGACCTAATGTATTCATGGATACCTAATATATCCCTGGAGACCTAATCTATGTCTTATACCTTAGTCTGACCCTAGAGAAATAATATAGTCATATAGATTCCTAAAGTATCCATGTATACCTAGTCTATCCCTCGAAATCCTCATGTAGACGTGGAACCCTAGAGACTTGATCTAGAATCCTATTCTAATCTAGAAACATAATCTAGCACTAGAGACAACCAATCTATCCTTGGAAATCCTAATGTAGACCTGAGACCCTAAATATTAAATCTAGAATCCCAGTCTAATATAGAAACATAATCTAGCACTATATATATAATCTATCCCTAGAGACCTAATCTAGTCACATAGAACCTAATCTAGTCGTAAAGAATAAGATTTTATTACATGGATATGATAATGAGGTGTTACTAACCTAGATGGTACATAATAAAATACAATATTTCATAGAACTAGCCACTTCTTCTTTCATACTAGGCACATATACATGCCTTCGTATAGTTATCTACATTCTTCACAACACCAAAATTGTCATTAACATTGGGAGTGGTTCCACTTATTTACAGTTTGAATCAATGCACTAGTCAAACAAAATACATTATTGAACATTTAGGTACAAACCTTACTTCATATGAAATGTGTTCTCTCAAGTACTCAATCCACACTCTTTATTCTTCATCCTTATTTGATACTAAAATACCATGGTAACCAAATGGCAAAGTACTTGGTCCTATAAAACCCTTCTTCATTACTTCTTGTAAGTGTTTGTAACATAGACATTAATGTATTCATCAGTCAAATTCCATGAATCCTACCACAAAATCCTTAGGTTGGCATTACCACCTTTTTCATGCTTAGATACACATCCCCTCCATTGTGGACTTGTTCACACTCGCCACAGTTGCTTTGGAGTGTTCGATTGAAAATTAACCCCTTAACCCCTGTTAGAATAATCAACCCATAGTTAGCTACCTTAGACATTAATTATCTCCATTTTTGTCTTATTTTCCTAGTTTCCATATTCCACTCTATGCAATTTGTACTCCACATGTCTTAGATGGTAAAACTTGCTAAAACTAAGTCATGGAGAGCTTGGGAAACCTCTTGGGATCATTTATTCTTTATTCATAGCCTCCCTAGCGCATATATGCTTTTTCTACTTTATTGCTTGCTTTTACTGAGTTTTAAGGCAATTGGGAAAGTTTGACTAGGTGAAGTTAACTTGTTTTTTGTCCCCATAATCCTCCACTCTTTTCTCCTAATAAAATCATGTATGAGTTGTCCTTCCATCACCTATTAGCTTGCCTAATTTATTTTGCCAATTCGTGAGCTCCTAGACAGATTTGGAAGCTGCTTTATGCACTGATGGGGGATTTGCTTAGATTTAGTAAGCCTGCTTTTGACCAATTCGAATGGAATCCCAATTCATTCGAATATCTCATGTAATTATTTATTGTGGCAGCCTATGACTTCACAAGGTTGGCTATTGTACACTTATTCAATACAAATTAGTGTTTTGCTCCATATTCAGTCTCCTTTGTGTGTAATTTGCATGTGTAATTGGAAATTTTTGTTAGTGTAATTGTTCTAACACCTGGGTTAAATTTCCACATGGTATCAGAGACTTTGTAGATCGATTTCTCTCCTTCCATATTTTTATTGCAGGTTTGGAATCATTGACTGGGAGCATTCTGCTGACTGAAAGGACAATTTATGAGCTATGGATCAATCTCAGAAGATCATCTTAACTCCATTTAATTTCTTTGAATGGGAAACAGAGATGGAGATACTGTTGAGAGTGAAAGGCCTCTACAGAGTGAATATGGCAACAAAATCAGAGCCCAATGTAGTTCCAGAGAAAATTAAATGGCACAACAGGAGGGATGAGGGCTATGGTCTCCTATGTCTAAGCATATCCAGATGGATTGACATCACCAAATGAAGTATGGGAGAAGTTTTTTGAGATTTTTGGTAAATAATATGAGGTGAGAGGACATCAAATCGATAATGAATTGATCTCCTTGAGTCTCGGTAGCTTCAAATCCCCACAACTCTACTTTTCCAAGTTTAAAGCCTCTGTTTTGTAGCTAAAACAGTGTGGAATTGAAAAGAAGGAGAAGCAACTGGTTTTGTCCATACTCTCAAAGCTTGGCCCTAACAATTCAGTGTGTGTTTCAACCTTCCATTCCACCAAGTTGATAGCTCAAGCTTGGAAGATGCCTACACTTGCAGAGTTCATGGAATCTCTCACACAAGAACAAGATAAACTGGTGATGATGAGCACCATCAAACCTTCCAAAGACCAAGATCTGGTTGTTGGAGATTCAAGGGTGGATTCAAAAGGAAATAATAAATATAAGAAGCCACCTGAGCAAAAGAGAGACAAGAACAAGTTTCCAGAGGAGCCCCAAGGTTCCAAGAAGAACCCCCAGAAGAAGAAGAACAAAGGAGAAATGAGTAAGTTCACATACTGCAGTAAGGGTAATCATCCTGAAAGCTCTTGCATGAAGAATCAAATTGACATGTTGACCCAACTCCTAGAGAAGAATGGCATCTCCCTTCCTAATAGCTCAAAGAAGAGGGAAGGAGGATCAAATTTAGAAGACAGAGAGAGTTCATGCATTGGTTGCTGGCACATCAAGCTCACCTAGTTTCATCATTTATTTTGGAGCTTCAAGACATATGGTTTCAAACAAGGAGGCATTCACCTCACTTGACATGTCGAAAGGTCCACCAATAGTACTGGGAGATGACTCTCTCACTGAAAGTTTGGGCAAAGGGAGGATTGATCTTGGCCATGGTAAGTTCAGCAATGTATTGTATGTTCCAGGTCTTGCATCTAACCTCTTATCAGTGTATCAGATGACCCACACAAGGTCTCCAAAGAAGGTCATATTCTCCCCTGATGAAGTTGAGATCACAGAGATCTCAAGTGGTAAATTCATTGCAAAAGAAGTTGCAAATCACACTTCGAAGGTATACATGTTCTCACATTTTTTACCCTACTCAAACCCCTCTGCTCTTTTGATTCATGCTAATGAGGCAAGCAAGATTTGGCATGAAATATTTGGCCATGTTAACTATAAGTATCTTTATGATCTTAGTGAAAATTAAATGGTCATAGGGTTACCAAAGATTAAGTTTTCCAAAGGAGTCTGTCAAGGTTGCATCTTAGGAAAACACCTAGAGCATAAATTTGAGAAAGCTAGTCATGAGAGAATCTCTGCACCTATTGAGTTGATCCTCAATGATGTTGCTGGCCCATTTCCTCATATGTCAATGAGTTAGGACAAATATTCATTGACATTCATAGATGACTTTTATAGGTACTGCTGGGTTTACTTCCTGAAGCATAAGTCTAAATTTTTTGGCCTCTTCAAAGTTTTTAAGGCTTTGGTTGAAAACCAATCTGGGAGGAAACTCAAGGTCCTCAGATCTGAAAATGGTGGTGAGTATGTCAAGTCTGAGTTCATTCAATATTGTGCAGATGTAGGTATTCAGATGCAACATTCTATCCCTTACACACCACAACAAAATGGTGTTGCTGAGAGGAAGAACAGATCACTGAAAGAGATGGCAACCTACATGATGGAGGCTAAGAATTTTCTACCAAAGTTTTGGGCCAAAGCTATAAAATATGAAGCATATATCCAGAATAGGGTGCCTCATAAACAACTTGATGGTATGACTCCTTTCGAATCATGGAGTGGGCACAAGCCAGATGTGACCCATTTCAGGATTTTTGGCTCAAGGGCTTGGGCTAGAATTCCAACATAAAAGAGGAAGGATTTGCAGCCCCAAATCCAAGAGTGTCTATTTGTTGGGTACTCTAAAGATTCAAAAGGGTACAATCTGATCAATTTTAGCACAAACAAATCCTTCATTGAAAGGAGTGTTCAGTTTCAAGAAGAGCCTTTAGCAGCAGTTGAAGTTGGAGAGTCTTCTTCACCACCAAAACCACTGAATGTAAGTGAAGAGATAAATGAGTTTGCTGATTCTGATCTGTCTAATAATGATGATTTAATTTCAGATCCTAACATTCCTACAAGACAAAAATGGGAAGAAAATACCATTCATGCAGCTGGGGAACTAGCTGGAAATCCTAGTGACCCTAGGAGGACTAGATCTCAATTTGAGAGTGCCCTGTGTATGAAAGACCCTTTGTTTGCAGATAAATTCTATCTAATGGTTGAATTATACCCATAGAAATATGAATATGCAGCACATGATCCAAGATGGAAAACAGCCATGAAAGAAGAATTCAGCTCACTCCAGAAGAACAACACTTGGGAGCTGGTTGATCTTCCCCCAGGGAGGAAGCTAGTTCAATGTAAGTGGGTTTTCAAAACTAATTTTGCTGCTGATGGTTCAACTTTGAAATATAATGCAAGATTGGTAGCCAAGAGCTACTCATAGGTACATGGAATAGACTACAATGAGACCTTTGCACTAGTGGCAAGGATGCACTCCATCAGGCTAGCCTTAGCCATTGTAGCTTCAAAGCAGTGGGAGGTACATCACATGGATGTGAAGTGTACTTTCCTGAATGGAGATATTAATGAAAATATTTGCATGCAGCAGCATCAAGGCTTTGTTACTAATCCATCTCTTGTGTGCAGGCTGAATAAATCATTGTATGGGCTTAAGCAAGCCCCTAGGGCTTGGTATGCCAAGATTGATGGTTTTTTGCTGTCATTGAGTTTTGTTTGATGAAAGTCTGATACTAATGTTTATTTGAAGCTGATTCATGGTTCTTTTATGATTATTTTCTTGTATGTAGATGACCTTCTCATTACAGAAATCTCAAAGGATGAAATTTCCTCCTTGAAGGATGCAATGAACCATGCATTTTCTATGACTGATTTGGGGTTATTGAGCCAATTATTGTGTCTCGAGATTGCTCAAACCAAAAATGGAATAAAATTACATCAGTCCAAGTATGCTTTGGATTTTCTGAACAAGTTCAACATGAAATATTGCAAGCCAAGCAAGACTTCCTTCCTTTCAGGAGTTAAGCTTGAAGAAGCAGGTTCTTCTCCTATGGTAAATAATACGCTGTATAGGCAACGGATTGGGTGTTTGTTGTACCTTACACATAATCGACCTGATATTTCTTATGCAGTAAGTGTGGCTTCAATATACATGGATCAGCCTCATGAGATCCATTGGAGAGCATCCAAAAGGATCCTTAACTTTGTTCATGGAACAAGGACTCATGGGATATTCTACAAAGCTAAATCTGATCTTGATTTAATTGGGTTTACTGATAGTGATTGGGAAGGTGACAATGCAGATCAAAATTCAACATTAGGATATGTGTTCATGCTTGCTAAAGGACCAATCAGCTGGTCAAGCAAGAAATAGAGCACCATTTCACTCTCATCTATAGACGCAGAGTACAGAGGAGTTGTAAATGCAACAATTCAATGTTTATGGTTGCAGGGGTTACTTGGTGAGTGTGGCTTCGAATCAGAGTAATCAAATACTATCTATTGTGATAATCAGAGTACCATTTGAATTTACAATGATCCTATTTATAGATAGAGAACCAAACACATTGAGATCCATATGCACTACATCAGACAGCTTGTGCATGATGGCACCATTCACCTACTCTTCTGTTCATCTTCAAAACAAGTAGCAGACATCTTCACCAAATTTTTTTGTGAGAAGACATTCAGCAATCTCAAATCACTACTAGGGATTGCTGATCATGCTGTGAATCTTGATTGATGACAATATTTTAAAATTTTGTTTTACTGTCCATGTTTAAGGGCGGATTTTTCCCACTGGGTTTTTGCCTCTTTGCTTGGTTAAATGGACATGTAGTATGTAAAGGGTGATAAGGCTTGTTTCTATTCCCTATTATTTTCTGATATTTTACTCCTAATTCAGGATTAAGGGGGGGTGTTATAATAATCAACCCATAGTTAGCTACCTTAGACATTAATTATCTCCATGTTTGTCTTATTTGCATAGTTTCCATATTCCACTCTATGCAAGTTGTCCTCCGCATGTCCTAGATGGTCAAACTTGCTAAAACTAAGTCATGGAGCACTTGGGAAACCTCTTGGAATCATTTCTACTTTGTTCCTAGCCTCCATAGTGCATATCTGCTTTTTCTGCTTTATTGCCTCCTTTTACTGAGTTTTAAGGCAATTGGGAAAGTTTGACTAGGTGAAGTTAACTTGTCTTTTGTCCCCATAATCCTCCACTCTTTTCTCCTAATAAAAGCATGTATGATTTGTCCTTCCATCACCTATTAGCTTTCCTAATTGATTTTTACAATTCGTGAGCTCCTAGACATATTTGGAAGCTGCTTTATGCACCTATGGGGGGTTTGCTTAGATTTAGTAAGCCTGCTTTTGACCAATTCAAATGGCATCCCAATGCATTCGAATATCTCATGTAATTATTTATTGTGGCAGCCTATGACTTCACAAGGTTGTATATTGTACACTTATTCAATACAGATTAGTGTTCTACTCCATATTCAGTCTCCTTTGTGTGTAATTGGCAATTTTTGTGAGTGTAATTGTTCTAACACCTGGGTTCAATCTCCACAACCCCTTTGTGTAAAATTTTCATGGTCTCAATAGAGAAAAACACTAGTTTTGGAGATAGTGAAACATGACCATTTGGAGCACGATAGGGGGTGGGGGGGAGGGACAACTAGAATCTGGAATCCCAAATCCATTGAAATCGAGGGTTTGGCAGTAGGAGTCATGGTTTTGGTGCTATGTATCATTTTTATTGGTACCCTGTGGAACCCAAACCAGGCATCATAGTCGATTTCTATCATCTCTTGTGCATGCATCTTGCCATTATGGAATTATTCACATTGGCCATGATATCCTGGGATCATTAGATTGAAAATTGACCCCCTTTTGTGAAATTGGCATGGTCTTCACTGAGAAACACCCTAGTTTCAGAGATGGTGCAATAGGACTATTTCTAGGAAATTGGGGAAGGGAAAGGAGGGACCCCTGACTAAAACTTGAAATTCTAAATCCAACAAAATGAATGGATTTGTGACCGAAGTCATGGTTTTTTCTCTATGTCTCATTTTTTTAGGAACCTTGAGGCCATCCAAGGACACTTCGAGAGTTTTCTACGAGTGCATAGAACCCAAACCAGACATTGTATCTAGGTTTCGTTAGCTCCCATGTATGCATCTAGCCATTGTGGAATTTTTCATGTTCGCCATAGTTTCCTAGGAGTGTTCAATTGGAAATTGGCATGGCCTTCACTATGAAAAACCCTATCTCTAGATATGGTGCTACAAGTCTATTTTCAGGAAATTCGGGCATGATAAGGCCCCCCCAGCTAAAACTTGAGAACTTGAATCCATCGAAATCGATGGATTTGTGAACGAATTCATGATTTTGACTCTACAGACCATTTTTCCTGACACCCAAAGGACATTCAGGGACACTTCAAGAGTTTACTACATGTGCAAATAACCCAAACTGGGTATCATAGCTACATTTCAATGGAGCCCATGTAGGCATCTCACCATTGTGGACTTGTTCATGTTATCCATGGTTTCTTTGTAGAATTCAATTGGAGATTGACCCCCTTGTGTAAAATTGGCAAGCCCTTTGCTGAGAAAAACCCTAGTTCCAGAGATAGTCCAATAAGACAGTTTTTGGGAAATTGGGGCACGATAACATGCCCATGTTGAAACCTGACATCATTAATCCATCGAAATTGACAACTTTGTGACCAGATTCACAATTTTTTTTCTATGGCCTATTTTGTTTGCCACCTTGAGGCCATTCAGGGACACTTCAAGAGTTTGTTACGTGTGCATGGAACCCAAACCAGGAATTAGAGTCAGGTTTTTTTATCTCGCACGCAAGCATCTAACGATTATCTACTTTTTCACATTGGCCACAGTCACCCAGGAGCATTCAATTGAAAATTGACCCCCTTGTGCAAAATTGGCATGGCCTTTACTTGTTAGTTTTTCTTAAGATCTAATTAGATTATCTAGGATCTTTATCTGAAATAATAACAAGTACAACATGATGCATAAGATGTAAAAGATAAATATGACACAAATATTATCACCGGGGAAATCATAAAGGAGAAAACCCCGCAAACTTCTTCAAAATAGTAAGATTATCAAAAACAGTAATAAGAAATGTTCAGCAGCTATTTTATCTCTTCCTCTAACTGTCGTTCTCTCTCATGCACTTCAGAGAGTGTGTGAGGTTTGTATAAATGAGAGAGAGAACCTACCTATTTATACCCTTTCATTTCACTTACCAAATATAACATTTGATCCTACATGTCATCTCACATGGGGCCCACTTCTCCTAGAGAGACTACAATTACATATTACATGATGTTACACTGGGGACTATTAACCCGACTTACAACAGAGGTTGTACCACAAGGTTTAGAAACAATTTAGACATCCTATAAAGGGGTAACACACATCCTCAATGGGGATACAAGAACATACAATGATAATATACATCAGAATATCTTCTGAAGTTACAAATACATCAACAATCCCTGTTAAATAGGAAGGTATTATCTCTCTACACAGTCTTCAACACATTTGGTCAGGTCTTCATTGCATCATCGTCATCGTCATGGATTCATAGAGTCTTCATCATAGTTTCTTCCATAATATTCTTATAATTTGATCATTGTCCCATACTATCTCTCATCATAAGTTTCTACAGTGCCAACCCTTTTTCATGCTAGTTGTAGGTCTATCCCTCTACCAGGTATTCATCATATATCAAGTAAGCCTTCACGTATAATATGTCTAGGATATTATTCATGTTTCCATGACAATATAATGCGTATTCTAACTTCATCTCGTCGTATCCAGATCATCTCTTTTGTCCTGCACAAGACAAAACACCAAACAACCAAAGCATCTATGGTCGACCTGGGTTCTATTAAAATAAACGCCTAGGTGCAACTCTTGTGCTTCATGACCTTATCATCTCATCATGGGAACTTCATACATCTCATATATATGGTAGGAATAATTTTGACCCAACAACCTGGTATAGAAATACCTTTGTACGTTCTTCTAGTCAACCTTAAGGAAATACATTTGAACAACCTGCCTCCAAGATATTTTCCGTTCAAATAACCTTCGGGACATATTACGTCCGAGTAACCTACGTACCACAAAAAGGATCAGTATTTAAAATTAGAAAACCCATGGGACATATTACATTCGAATAACCTATGTAACATGACAGGTCTCAGTATTTACATTCAGATAACCCATCTCATTTCCCATGTGAGATAATATGATTTGTATTAGGATTGATTACATCCAAGGATAAATTGCAAGCTTTTTCAGGATGTTATATCCAAGGATAACCTATAGGACTGATTACGTCTAAGAAACCTGCGAAATTCATTGGGATGTTACACTCAGACAACCTGCCTTTATAGCAATGCTAGAACACATCACTCCCTCTTTTGAGGTATCTCGATCTATATCACACCAAGTCTTTCTATGAAGTACTTGAAATTCACTCTCACAAGATGCTTGGTCAACACATCAACTATCTGCTCTTATGTTGCCACATACTGGATCTTCATTGCTCCTCTCTGTACCATATCCTTGATATAGTGGAACTTGATCTCAATGTGCTTTTACTTGTCATGGAACACTAGGTTTTCCGTCATCTTCATGCAGCTATGATTGTAGCAGAAGATGCAAGTCACATCCAACTCGAGATCAAATATGTCATTTAGTAGATTTCGCAGCCACACTTCCTCGCAACTAGTAGAGAAAATGCCAACATACTATGCCACGACTGTACTCAGTGCCACACATGATTTCTTCCTACTGAACCAGGATAGCATGCCAGATCCCAAGCTGAAGAAGCAACCTGAGGTGCTCTTTCTGTCCATGGAACTACCTTCCCAATCTGAATCAACATAACCATGTAGGTTCATCTTCTGATTCACATCATATTTGAGCCCATAATCCACTGTTACCTTTTAGGTACCTTAGAACATGCTTTACTACTATTAGGTGAACCTGTCTTGGATTTGTTAGGAGCTGGATCAAGGTGTTCACCACAAAGCATATGTCTTCTATCGTATTCATTAAATACATCAATGAGACAATCATCTAACGATACATCATGGCATCAACCTTCTCGGATGAAGCATCGCTTAGAAGCTTCAAGTTAGATGCCATAGGTGTGGCCATAGCCTTGCATTCCAACATTCCAAATATCTTTAGAATATCCATTGCATACTTCCATTCCCCAAGGAAGATTCCATCTTCACTCTCCCACACCTACATTCCTAATAAGTCGTGAATAATACCTAGGTATTTTATCTCGAACTTAGTAGCAAGTCTCCTTCTTATATATGTAATGATTTCCTCATTTCCTGTTAGAAACAAGTCATCGACATATAGCAGGAGTCACTGGTCTTCTATCTTCCACATTTAATTAGAGGTTGGAATCTACTTTACTCTTGTCAAAGCACAAGCTCATAAAGAATCTATCCATCCTACCGTACCATGTCCTCGGTGCTTTTTTCAAACCATACAAGGCCTTATTCAATTTTCACACATGGGTATTCCTATCATGTGTCTCAAATCCCAGTGGTTGTTCCATGTACACTTCCTCTTCGACTACACCATTCAAGAAAGTTTTCTTGACATCCATCTGGTGTCCTTTCCATTTCATAACTACTTCCAAAGCAAGTATGGTCCTTATGGATGTGTACCTCGCCATAGGTTCAAATGTCTCTTCATAGTCTATGCCTTCTTTCTATGAGAAGCCTCGTGCTATGAATATTTCCTTGTGTTTCTTGATACTTCCATCTACAAAATGCTTGATCTTGTAGTTCCACTTTGATGTCCTGACAGACTTCTTCTTTGGCCTCGGAACAACCTCCTAGAAATTATTGTTCATGATCGATTGATATTCCTCGATCATTGCATCCTTCCATTATTTATTTTTTGTATCCTCTTCATAGGTGGAATCCTGGGTCTTTATCAATGATTTCACATAGTAAGGCCACATAGATATTGTAGGGATTTTCCCTTTCTCTCTCTCTCTCTCTATGTATTCCTTCTAGAGCTCCATACCTTTCAACTTCCTATAAAATATCCCATTCCCATGATGGTTTCCTCTTGTGGGATTCCTTCTCAAGGAATGTCTATAATGTCTCTTGTGGTTCTATGATGTCATGATCTTCAGGGTCTTTTGGAATTGCTTCTCCAATTTCCATGTCTCGGATTCTCGTCTCTTTAGGTTCCTCAACTACTTGGATAGGAGTCCTCCTGGATCTGAAGTATGCTGACTCTTCATTAAAGGTTAAATATATACTCATGTCGACCTTCTTGAATCATGGGAAGTATATTTGGTAGGCCTTTGATGTATCACTGTATCCTACAAATACACCCTTCCTCCCAGAAGGATCGAGCTTGGTCCTTTTCTCCTTTGGGACACGTATGTACATTGGGAAACCAAATATTCTCAAATGGCTCACTTTGGGTTTCACTCCTAAGAAATCCTCTTCAGAAGTCTTGTTTTCAAGTACTTGATGAGGAGTGCAGTTATATACATACACAAATGTTTGTGTTTCCTCTGCCCAAAGGTGCATAGGAAGATCCTGGTCAAGAAACATTGCTTTCATTGTTCCCATTATGGTTTAGTTCTTTCTTTCCACGCCCCCATTTTGCTAAGAATTGTATGGATTTCTCAACTCCCTCTTAATCCCAGATTCTCTGTAGAGTTCCTTGAATTATTAGGAAGTGAACTCACCACCATTATCTGACTGTAGAGTCTTAATCTTCCTATCTTTCTAGTTTTTGACCAAGGATTTATATTCCTTGAGCTTACTGAAAACTTCACTTTTCTATTTCAAGAAATATATCTCAGTTTTACATGAGAATTCATCTATAAAGGAAACATAGTACACATACCCACTTATTGAGCTATAATACATGGGTCCACATACATCCCAGTGTACTATCTCCAATATTCCTTTATCCTTGCTCTCATTGCTAGGAAATGTCTTCTTCGCATTATTTCCTTTTTCACATCCTTTGAAAATTCCCTCATGCTTTTCTTGGATCTCTGGAAATCCCAAAAATTCTTTGCTTTCCATCAATAGTTCTCTATAGTTCACATGTGCAATCCTTATATGCCACAGTTCATTTGTTTCAATTGACTAATGAACCAATGCTTTTTCAGGTTGTCCCTTCAACTTGTACAAGCCTCTATATTCTTCTCCAATTACTGTTGCATCCTCTATTGTCTTTCCTTTGGGCCACATCAAAACTTGGCCATTGACAAATGCAACCCTCATTCCTTTTGCATATAGTGTAGATATGGAGAGAATATTATTCTTCAATCATGGAACATATAGAACATCCTTCATCTTTAAGTATTTCCTGGAGTCAAGGCTTGTATGAATCCATGCCACTCCCTTTTATGGGGTATTGATAATCATCCCCAAGTTTCACCTTGTGAGGTGACTCATGTTCAGACATATTGATGAATGATTCCTTGTATCCCGTCATGTGTTTGGAAGCTCCACTATCCACGAGCCAATCATAGCTTGTGTGTGATAGTGCCAATAAGTGTTGATATTAGCACATACTCTTCATTCGAATCATTCTTCTCTCATTTGAATATTTTTTTTGTTGGTTCATCATCTTTGACAATATGAGCATGGTGTCTCCTTTTTCTGGATGGGACAATCTCTTGCCAAATGTCCCTTTTTATCACAAGTATAACATCGAACATTTCAAATATCTATTTTTGTCTTCTTTAGTTTCTTATATTTCTTCTTGTTGTGATGAAAGTTCTCCTTCTTTTCCTTCTTCTTGAAATTATTCCTAGTGTAGACTACAAGAGCTTCATCATCAGTTGCTCCCATCTTTTCTTCTCTTGTCACAAGTATAGATTCTACTTATGCACATTCCTATCGAAGTATTCTAAAAGATATCAGCTTCCTTCTTGCACAAATAACTTGAATGAATGAGTCCCATGATCTAGGGAGACCATTCAAGGTAGTCATCACAATTTATCCTTCTTCGACATTTTCTTCAACTGCTTCAAGATATTCTTTGATTTGAGAAACCTTAGTGAAGTAAGATTGTATAGTCTTGGAGTTATGTATCTTCACATTCTTCAGTTGGTTCCTCAAAGTCATTTCCTATTGATGTCCTTTCCTTCGAACATCTTTATCAAAGAATCATATACTTCCTTCGGTGTCTTGAATGTAGACACATGGGGGATGAGGTGATCCTTAATAGAATCTGTAATGATTCTCATATCCTTATAAATTATTCTCTTGTGAGAAGCCTTAGCCTCATCTCCCTCTGGCTCTGGAACATCTCCAGTAATAAACTGATCTAAGTCATTTTCTTCAAGGATCAGAGACATCATGTACTTCCATGCTTGGAAGTTATCAGCCCCTCCAAGCTTGTCCTCAAGTTGAGTATGGTGAGTCATATTTTCAAAATGATAACTTAAATGGAAATAGTAAATATTTGTATCTTGCCAATTTGATGTGTTTGACCATGTTCTAGAGTAGGCTAACCTAGGGTTTGTCAGAGAAAGCCTAATTTTCCAAACTTGGAGTTTGGGAATTTTTTGGATAGATAGATTTGCCTCCTTGAGGTGATTTTCACAGCTAGGCTACTTTCTGAAAAATGATGTGGGAACCTTTTGATACTTGAGGCCCTAGTTCCTCCCAGCAGTAGTTACAGCTAAAAATTGAAACTTCTTTGATTCAGAAACTGCTACCACCAAAAGATACGCCCTAGTGAGGTGAGTTAGCCTATCCTTGTTTGCTTGATGATCTGTGGAGAGAACCCCTTCAACTAGGAATCCCTAGTTCCCGTAGCTGCACAATGCCTTCTTTTAGAGAGGCTCTGATACCATGTTATTTTTCTTAATATTTGATTAGATTATATAGGATCTTTATCTAAAAGAATAACAAGTACAACAAGATTCATAAGATGTAAAAGATACACATGGCACAAATATTTTCACCGGGGAAACCATAAACGAGAAAAACCCACAAACTTCTTCAGAATAGTAAGATGATCAAAATCAATAATAAGAAATGTTCAGGAGCTATCTTTCTCTCTTCCTCTGACTGTCTTTCTCTCTCATGCACCTTAGAGAGTGTGTGAGGTGTGTATAAATGAGGGAGAGTTCCTCCCTATTTATACCATTTCAAGTCATTGACCAAATATAATATTCGATCCTACATGTCATCTCACATGGGGCCCACTTCTCTTAGAGAGACTACAATTACATATTACATGATGTTACACTAGGGATTATTGCCCTGACTTACAACGGATGTTGTATGTAATACCCCGGTTTTGACCCCATTTGCATTAATGTATATGATGTATGTATTGTAAATAATCATGGTGCGGAGCTAAAGGCCAAGGCCCCACCATTGATTTAGATATGTTATGTTTTGGATTTGAAATTGTCACCGATGGTATATCGAGACATATGGCATATATTAAATTGTGGCATCATGTAAACATGCACTTTAATTAAATAACCTAGCCATCTATGTTCGTGGAAACTAAATTGAGAAGGGGCATGATTCTCATAAGGATAAGGGGGGGGATGTCAAACCTTGAGCCATGAGGGAAAAGCCATGTGTCACCACCCTATTTCATTTGCTCACCTTCCCTTCTCTTATCCAACTACCACCATTAAAAGTTCTGCTGTTAGTTGGGGCAGTTATGGCTAGGGAGTGGAGTGTGGTAGGACTTTCAGTCCTTGCCCACATGCACACTCCACCAGCAGGTTGACCCTCACGTTAGCAAGGAAACCACCACCACAATCACTCCAGGAAGACTCTCCAATCTCTCCACTATTCCATTCTCTCCATTGTTTGTTCATCCTCACGCATAGGCAGGAGTTGTTCATTTCTCATGCAGGGAAAAACGTCTAGTGTCTCACGTAGAGGAATTAATTTTCTGTTTGGTCTCACGCAGCTAGGAGAGGGAGCCATTTCGACTGTCATTCACATTTTCCACAGAGAGGTATCTGGTGTGTTTCCATCTGTATATTGGGATCTGGTGTAAATTTCTCTCACGCACAGGTTGGGAGGCTGATTTTCCTTTTCCATTGCGATCTGTGTAAGTCTTCCTGGTGGCTTCATTGTTGAAAACAGACTGTTGTTTCCCCATGTTGCTGGTTGTGTCTGTTTTACATTTTGGGACTACCGTAGGTTGTTTCAAAGTTGTTTTGGCCATGATAGGGCCAAGAATGGCTCAGGAATTGTTTTCCCAATCCAAGCTGTGAATCGCTTGTTTGACTACGTGTATTTAGTGGTTGGTCTTCGGACTATGTTGGAAGCCAAGATGGGGGCTTGGGTTGCTTGATAAACCTGGTGTGTTTGGAAACCACACAGACAAAGCTAGAGGGCTATCTTTCTTCTCCATAACCCTTGAATAGCACTGGAAGGGAAGTCAGTTCCTGAGGGACTATGTAGCAGAGAAGGGACTGATTCCTTGTGTTGGGTGTGTGTGGGTGTCTTAGAAGTCAGGCTAGTTCTAGTGTAGGTGTTCCTAGCTCTGTGATGGGCTCATCAGCTTAGCATTTATCCTTTCCAAGCTCCTTGATGGATTGATAAAATTGACCATGTTGGCTTGGATGGCTTTTTGATGGCCTGATAAACCCAACTGTGTTGGCTTGGCTGTGTTTTGTGTATCCTTGGCTATGTGTAATCCTGCTTGTTCCTTATTCCTTGGGGAATCATGCCCAGCTCAGGGGTGGCAGCATTGCTGAGAGATTTAGGAGCATGCTAGCCTATGGTTGGGTGGAACGTTGTAGCGACATAGCTGGTTGCGGGACGAGTCCTTTATGAGATAAGTAATCTTGACCATTTCATCTCCGTATTTATATTTATTGTTTAAATGAGCATGATGAACATGTTGAATGCTTGTATGAACACGTGTTTCCTTCCGATCCATGATAAATAATCATGTATGCATGTTCTAGTTCAAAGAATTTTGTTTCAACATTTTATGTACATACATGTTCATGGGGTGGTTTCTCAGATGGTTAATGCCATGGTGGCATCCTCTTCGTCGGTCGGTGGGTCAGGGATGTTACAGTGTGGTATCATAGCTTGTAGGTTGCAGCATGGGCCTCTATGGGCCATGAAGAAATAGTTAGCAGAGGCATGTTGCCTTCTTCCCAGAAGAAATCGGTGAATCACTGGAAAATTCACAAAATTTCTCTAAGTGTTTGAACTGTCGGTTCATTGGAAAATTTAGTGGGAAGGAATTCCGATGCAACGGAGAGCTAGATGGAAGCACACTCGACGGAGGATAGTTGGAAGAAAAATTGCGGGAAATTTTTCTAAGTTTTCGTTGGCCGTCGGTAGAACTTAGTGGATGTGGGAGCCACAGTTTCAGCAAAGGTCAGCTGAAGACCGCCGAAACGCTGGCTCGATGTAGTGGAAGAAACTCCTGATATCTACTTTTGGCATCAACAAAATTTAGTTGTTCGAACTGCTGAGGCCGTCGGTGAATAATAGTTGTTGGGTTCACCAACACATAACGCTTAATGGTTTCGACCACCGATAGATGTTATGTTCTGCGAAAAGAAGAAGAGAAAAGTTTTCAAAAATAAAAGTAAAAAATTGTCTAAGTGTTGAGACCATTGGTGATCGGCGGAAGTTAGTGGTTTGGACCACCGATGCATCGAAAGAAGATTAGTTGAATGGACCAACGAAGAACTTGGAAGGATTTATTTGTTTGCATGTCCGTCATTGCAGTTTTTTAGTGGACTATCCTCCTAACGAACATTTTTTTTGACCGCCAATGCCGTAGTGACTAGGGGTTCTAACCGTTGACAGGATTATGTTTGGGGAAAACATAGAGAGTTCACTGGCTGCTGTTGCGGCTGCCCATGGAACTAGCCGCTCAATGAGTAGAGGGTTCGATCACCGATGTGATAGTGCTTAGTGGATCTGATCGTCGATGAACAACAGAGGAAGTTAGTTGTGCTGACCACCGAAACATCTAAATGTTAGTTAGGATGAGACCCGATCCTGTACAAGGAAATTTTGAGTTTTTTGTGGGATTTCCCAGCAGATTTTGATTGTTTTTCAGAGGGATTTTCAATGATTTTTCAGTAGATTTTTAGGGCTGAGAAGAAGAAAGTGGTAGTGACCTTATGCACTAGATTGTCCAAAATTAAAGAATTACAAGCCCCCTTGACCCTCGTTGCCCCCCTCAGATAGACGTTCTTTGATGAAGAAAATCTTATGTTGGGAAAATTTGTTATTGCATCGAGAGGCGCTCTACAGCCCAGTATGGAGGAGATCTTGTAACGTTACATAACGTTACATAACATTGTAACGTTACGTAACGTTACATAGATGTCGGCTATAAAAAACAAAACTTTTAATTATCTTCCAAAATAAATGTCGGCCACAAAAACAATCTAATATGGGTAAGATGTTGTAATGTTCCTACCTAACAAAATAATAAAAAATTTAATTATCTGCCATAAAAAAATGTCAGTGAGAAAAACAACACAATATAGGGGAGATGTTGTAATGTTTATACTTAACAAAATAATAAAAATAAAAAATTGAATTATCCGAAGAAAAAAAGTTGGTCATGCACATGGTTTTAAAACCATGTGCAAGGCCTCTTAAAAAGCCATGGTTTTATTGTACATGGTTTAGGAGGGCCTTACAAATGGTTTTAAAGCCATGTGCAAGGCCTCCTAAACAACCCATGGTTTTGTTGTACATGGTTTAGGAGGTAGTTGCAAATGGTTTTAATACCATGTGCAAAGCCTCCTAAACAACCCATGATTTTAGGAGGGCCTTGCACCATTGGTTTTAAAACTATGTATGGGGGAGATATTTTAATGTTTTTTCCTAACAAAATAAAAAATATTATATGCAGCCATAAATAGTATTAAATATTAATAATAAAAATATTATTTGTGGACCTTAAATAAAAAAAATGTGTCGTTTGGTCTGAATCACATTAAAGCGGATAGTTGAGTACAATACTTAAGAAGAGGTTTGGTCTGAATCACATTAAAGCTGATAGTTGAGTGCAATACTTAAGAAGAGGTCTGCACCTCCAAAGATTTGATCCCTCTCGGTGCTTGATAGAGCCTAGGATTTGGATCTATGCTGGTTTTATGATTATTCCAGGAGAAGGTAAGTAATTATAATTTATATCAATGTTATGCATCTAACAGTTGTGTTACTAACACATTTGTAGAATCATAGAAACCTTCAAGAGCAGTATATAGTGCATTTTGGTAAGCAAGTTGCGGTTCAGTTATGAGAACCCATGATGGATATGATGCTCGGGAATCCTATGAGCGTGCGTGAGATGCCATGGGATAAAATGTATGTAATGGAAATGATGACATTGAGTCTAATGGAAGGAGATTCCAAGAGACACCGTCAAATGTTGCAGCTACCATGAGAAGCTTGATCAAAGCCCAGGAAGAGCAGCATCAATTGAATGCTACTATGTTGCAGAGTTTAACAGACTTGCAAAGAAAGATAGACTCTGGATGAGGTACAACAATACTAGAAGGTAGTAAGAGTAGTACTAGGAGAAGGAGAAGGACTTCTAGTGGATCATCCGACTTTGAAGAATCCAACGGGGATTCCAGTTCTTCTTCTCATAAAAGAAAAACAAAGAGACACTATAGGGATTGCTCTCAGGATGAATTTAAGAAGGCTAAACCTCCTACATTTGATGGTGAGGTAAAGACTGGACAAGAAGTTGAAGCTTGGCTTCTTGGGATAAATAAGTACTTTTAGGTTCAGGATTATTCGGGAAACATGAAGGCAAGGGTTTCCATATTCAATCTGAATGGAAGGGCATCCATTTGGTGGGAACACTTCAAGTAAGTAAAGAGGATCAGCAGAAGGAAACTTAAGTGGAAACAGTTCAAGAAGTATTTCAAGTAGAAATACCTCTTTGACAGGTATTATGATGACAAGATTAAGGAGTTCCATGAGCTGAGATTAGGACAGCAGACCATGGAAGAATATGCAAATAAGTTTTTGGAGCTGTTGAGGTATGTTTGGTACATTAGAGATGAAAAAGTGAAGGTCCAGCATTTTCTGAGTGGATTACCTCAATCTTACAAAGATAGAATTGAGTTTTATGAACCTAGAACTCTTGAAGAAGCAATAAGGAAGGCTAAGTATTGCTATGAGCAAAGAAAAGGTAAGCTGGATTACCATAAGGCATGGAAGGACAAGAAGAATGAGAAGTTTGACCAAAGAAATAAAGGTTTCAAACCTTCTAACTTTAGGAATTAGTAGAAGCAACCATCCCAAGCTCCGAGTAAGCTAGTTGGAGTGACAGGAGAAAATCCTAAGGACCCACAACAGAATAGGGGACCACTTTAATGTTGGAGATGTGGAGGACCCCACATGCTCAGAACTTGTCCACTCAAGAATGAGAATGCAAAACTGGCTTATAACATTCAAGAAGCAGAAATAGTGGGTTAAGTAGCAAGGGTAGTCCCTAGAATTTATGTAGCACTAGAGGACCGCCAGGAAGATCACCAGTCAACTATGGTTGAAGTAGCAGGTAAGATTGTTGAGCAATCTATTTCTATTTTGATTGAACCTGGTTCTACTCACAGTTACATTACTCCTAGAGTAGTGGAGATTTTTGTTTTTAATAAGGTAAAGCATAGGGATTCTTGGTTAGTCCAGCTAGCCACTGGAACTAAGAGAAAGGTCAGTGAAGTGGTAAAAAAATGTCCATTGGTCATGAATGGATTGCTCACTTGTGTAGATCTGAATGTTCTACCACTTGGTTCCTATGATGTTCTCATTGGAATGGATTGGTTAGAAGCTCACAAGGTGAAGCTTGACTATTACAATAAGACTTTCGAATGCATGAATGAAGAAGGGAACCTAGTAGCTGTGAAAGATATTCCAAAGGTGATTCCAGTATGGCAGGTTTCAACAATGCAGTTAAAGAAGTTCTGTAGGAAGGGTTTCCAGTTGTATGCAACTCAGATTTAGGAAGCAACAGATGATGAAACTCCTAGGTTGGAGGACTATCAAGTGTTACAGGAATTCAGGGATGTGTTTCCTGATGAGATTCCAGGGCTTCCTCCAAAGCGGGACATTGATTTCACTATTGAACTTGTGCCAGGAGCAACACCAGTGTCCAAGGAACCCTACAGGATCAGTACACCAGAGATGTTATAGTTGAAGATGCAATTGTAAGAGTTGTTGGAAAAGAAGTATATATGGCCGAGTGTGTCTCCTTGGGGAGCACCAGTTCTGTTTGTAAAGAAGAAAGATGGTACACTCAGGTTGTGTATTGATTACAAACAATTGAACAAGGTTACGGTGAAGAATAAATATCCTTTGCATAGGATTGATGACCTCTTTGATCAAATGAGAGGAGCAAAGGTATTTTCCAAGATTGACTTGAGGTCAGGTTACCATCAGGTGAGAATCAAGGATGAAGACATTCATAAGACAACCTTCAAGACAAGGTATGGATATTATGAGTTTGTAGTGGTACCATTTGGTCTCACAAATTCTCCAGCTACATTTATGTTCCTTATGAATAGTGTCTTCAACAGATATTTGGACAAGTTTGTTCTTGTTTTCCTTGATGAAATTCTTGTTTATTCTAAGAATGAGGAAGAGCATGAAGAGCATTTGAGATTGACATTGAAATTGCTCAGGGAGCATCAACTGTATGCAAAACTGAGCAAGTGTGACTTCTATAGAGATAAAGTTCAGTATTTGGGTCACATTATCTCAGAGGAGGGTATATTTTTGGACCCTGAAAAGATTGAAGCCATTATGAATTGGCCTACTCCTAGAAATGTGACAGATGTACGATCTTTCATTGGACTTGCAGGATACTGCTAGAGGTTCATTGAGGGATTCTCCAAAGTTGCACATGCCATCATTTCTTTGCAAAAGAAGTGGATGAAGTTTGAATGGACATCGAGGTGTGAAGAAAGCTTCCAGTAGTTGAAGAATATTCTCACCAGTGCACCAGTATTGAAAGTTGCAGAACTAGAGAAATATTTTGTGTTGTGTACCGATGCATGTGGACAAGGGCTTGGAGGATTCCTTATGCAGGACAACCACGTGATATGTTATGAGTCAAGAAAGTTGAAGGAGTATGAGAAGAACTATTCCACTCATGATATAGAGCTTGCAGCCATAGTACATGCCCTCAAGATGTGGAGGCATTACTTGATGGGTAGAAGATTTGAGCTCAAAATAGACCATTATGGTCTGAAGTATCTATTTGATCAGCCTACTTTGAATGCTAGGCAAGCAAGATGGCTGGAATTTTTATGTGAGTTTGATTTTGAAATCAAGCACATAAAAGAAAAGGAGAATAAAGTAGCTGATGCACTTAGTAGGAAGGTGCAAGAAATTCATGTGGCATCTCTTAGTATTTGCCAATCAGATTTGAGGTAGCAGATTGTTAGTCATGCTGCTAGAGATGAATTGTATGAGCAGGTAAAAGACAAATTGCAACAGCAAAGTCTTGAGAATAGGTATGGGGGATATAAATTGGAAGAAGATGGACTTCTTACTTATAAAGGTAGAATTTATATTCCAAATGTAGCATATTTGAGGAGAGTTGTCATGGATGAAATCCATCAAGCTTCCGTATTCTGGTCACCCAGGATATCAGAAGACAATTGCTAGAGGTAGAAGGCAATACTTTTTTCTAGGAATAAAAAGGGATATGGTTGAGTACATTTCAAGGTGTATGAAATGTCAATAGGTAAAGGTTGAGCATCAACACCTTGCAGGTTTGTTGCAGCCTTTGCCAGTTCCATAATGGAAATGGGAAATTATTTCCATGGATTTTATTACAGGATTGCCGATGACTTGGAGACAACATGATTCCATCATGGTTGTGGTAAACAAGTTGACTAAGGCAACACATTTTATGTCATCGAAGTCTATGCATAAGATGGATGACATTGCAAAGATATTCATGAAGGAGATATTCAAATTGCATGGATTGTCGAAGGCAATAGTCTCTGATAGAGATGTCAAGTTCACTTTCAACTTTTGGAAGGGGTTATTTGCATATTTGGAATTAAAGCTAAAATTTAGCACTGCATACCATCCTCAGACAGATGGGCAGACAGAGAGATTTAATCAGGTTCTTGAAGACATGCTTCGCATGTACGTGATGGACAAACCAATCAAGTGGGAAGATTACTTACACTTGGTAGAGTTTGCTTACAACAATGGACATCAGGAATCCTTGGGGATGAGTCCATATGAATCTTTGTATGGAAAAAGGTGTAGGACACAAGTGACTTGGGATAACCTAGTGAATAGGATTGTGGTTGGACCAGAATTTCTCAAGGAAATGGAGCAAGAGGTTGTAAAGATAAGGCAGAATCTGAAAGCAGCACAGGACAGACAGAAAAGCTATGCAGACAAGCATAGGGTGAACAGGGAGTTCAGTGTTGGGGATCATGTTTACCTCAGAGTGAGGGCAAAGAAGAGTTCCTTGAAGCTTGGAAGTTGTGCCAAGCTATCACTAAGATATTGTGGGCCATTTGAAGTGCTTGAAAGAATAGGGCCAGTTGCATATAGACTTTCATTGCCTGCTAGCACTAGAGCTCATTATGTTTTTCATGTTTCTTTGCTTAAGAGATATGTATATGATCCTAACCATGTGATAAATTGGGATGTGATTCAGGTGGAACCCGAGGGAGATTTCCAAAAAAATCCAATGCGCATCCTCAACAAGAAGGTCACAATGCTCTAGAACCGAGCCATAGGGTAGGTAAAGGTGCAATGGGAGCACTATGGACCTGAAGAGGCTACATGGGAGCTAGAGGATGCCATGTGATTGGCACATCCATTTTTGTTCAATTCTGCAGAACACTGAGGCGGTACCAGTGTAGCATTTTGTTCAAATTTTGTAAAGCACTGAGGATAGTGCTATTGAAGGGGGAGAGGAATGTAACACCCCGGTTTTGGCCTCATTTGCATTAATGTATATGATGTATGTATTGTAAATAATCATGGTGTGGAGCTAAAGGGAAAGGCCCCACCATTGATTTGGATATGTTATGTTTCAGATTTGGAATTGTCACCGATGGTATATCGAGACATACAACATATATTAAATTGTGGCATCATGTAAACATGCACTTTAATTAAATAACCCAACCATCTATGTTCGCGGCAACCAAAATTAAGAAGGGGCATGATTCTCATAAGGATAATGGGGGGGATGTCAAACCTTGAGCCATGAGGGAAAATCCATGTGTCACCACCTTGTTTGATTTGCTCACCTTCCCTTGTCTTATCCAACTACCACCATTAAAAGTTCTACTGTTAGTTGGGGCAGTTATGGCTATGGAGTGGAGTGTGGCAGGACTGTCAGTATTTTCCCACACGCACACTCCACTAGCAGGTTGACCCTCACGTTGGCAAGGAAACCACCACCACCGTCACTCTAGGAAGACTCTCCACTCTCTCCACTACGCTATTATCTCCATTGTTTGTTCATCCTCAGGCATAGGCAGGAGTTGTTCATTTCTCATGCAGGGAAAAACGTTCTATGTCTCACGTAGAGGAATTATTTTTCTGTTTGGTCTCATGTAGCCAAGAGAGGGAGCCGTTGCGACTGTCATTCACGTTTTCCATAGAGAGGTATCTGGTGTGTTTCGATCCGTATATTGGGATCTGGTGTAAATTTCTCTCAAGCGCAGGTTGGGAGGCTGATTTTCCTTTCCCATTGCGATCTGTGTAAGTCTTCCCGATGACTTCATTGTTGAGAATGGACTATTGTTTCCCCATGTTGCTAGTTGTGTCTGTTTTACATTTTGGGACTGCCGTAGGTTTTTTTGGAGTCATGTTGGCCACGATAGGGCCAAGAACGGCTCAGGAATTGTTTTCCCTATCCAAGCTGTGAATTGCTTATTTGGCTACGTGTATGCAGTGGTTGGTCTTCGGACTGTGTTGGAAGCTGGGATGGGGGCTTGGGTTGCTTGATAGACCTAGTGTGTTTGGAGATCACATGAACAGAGCTAGAGGGTTGGATTTCTTCTCCACAACCCCTGAATAGCACTGGAAGGGAAGTCAGGGCCTGAGGGACTGTGTAGCAGAGAAGGGACTGATTCCTTGCATTGTATGTGTATGGGTGTCTTAGAAGTCAGGCTAGTTCTGGTGTGGGTGTTCCTAGCTCTATGATGGGCTCACCAGCTTAGCATTTATCCTTTCCCAGCTCCTTGATGGCCTGATAAACCTGACCATGTTGGCTTGGCTGTCTTGCTGATGGCCTGATAAACCCAACTGTGTTGGCTTGGCTGTGTTTTGTTTATCCTTGGCTATGTGTAAGCCTGCTTGTTCTTTATTCCTTAGGGAATCATCCCCAGCTTAGGGGTGACAGCATTGCTGAGAGATTTAGGAGCATGCTAGCCTATGGTTGGGTGGAATGTTGCAGCAACGTAGCTGGTTGTGGGACGATTCCTTTATGAGATAAGTAATCTTGACCATTTCATCTCTGTATTTATATTTATTGTTTAAATGAGCATGATGAACATGTTGAATGCTTGTATGAATGCATGTTTGCTTCCGTTGTATGATAAATAATCATGTATGCATGTTCTAGTTCAAATCATTTTGTTTCAGCATTTTATGTACATACATGTACATGGGGCGGTTTCCATGATGGTTAATGCCATGGTGGCGTCCTCTTCGCCGGTCGGAGGGTTGGGGATGTTACATTGTACCTCAAGGTCTTGACACAATTTAGACATACTATAAAGGGGTAACACACATCCCCAATGGGGGTACAACAACATACAATGATAATATACATCAGAATATGTTCTAAAGTTACAAATACATCAACATCACTGCACAAAACCCTAGTTTGATAGATGTAGCAATAGGACCTATTTGAAGAAATTGGGGCATAGAATCCCCCCCAGTTTAAACCTGACATCCCAAATCCATCAGGACTGACTGATTTGTGACCGCGGTCCTGATTTTGGCTCTATGGTCTATTTTTTGTGGCACCTTGGGGTCAATCAAGGATGCTTCAATATTTTTCTACAGGTGCATGAAACCCAATATGGGAATCGTAGTTGAGTTTTGTCACATCCCAAGCATGTATATGGACATTTTGTACTTGTTCATGCTAGCCACCGTCACCCTAGAATGTTCGATTGGAAATTAACTCCCTTGTGGAAAATTGGCATGGCTTTCACTGACCAAAACCCTAGTTCTAAAGATGGTACAATATCACTGTTTCCAAAAAATTGGGGCACAATGACCCCCGCAGTTGAAACTCGACATCTTGAATCCATTGGAATTTTTCGCTTCATGACTGGAGTCATGGTTTTGGCTCTATGTCCCTTTTTTCCTAGCACCTGAAGGCCATTTAAGGAAACCTTGAATAGTTTGTTACGGGTGCAAGAAACCCAAATGAGGAATCCTACCTAGTTTCCATCAGCTCCCATGCATACATCTAGCCATTGTAGACTTGTTCATGATGCCACAGTCTCTTGAGAGCGCTCGATTGGAAATTGACACCCTTGTGCAAAATTGGCATGGCCTTCACTTAGAAAAAACCCTAGTTCCAAAGATGGTGCAATAGGACCATTTTTGGGAAATTTGGGCATGGAATCTTCCCCTCCCCAAATGAAACATGACATCCTGAATCCATTGAAGTTGATGGCTACGTGAGATTCATGGTTTTGATTCTATGGACCATTTTTCCTAGCACCCTAGGGCCATTCACAGACACTTCGAGAGTTTTCTATGGGTTCAAAAAATAAACTATGTTAACGATATATATTATGCATTTAATGTTTCATGTCATAATGCAATATCAAGGGAACGTTTGGTGTGATTCAATAGAAATTGTCTAGTTTTGGAAACCTAATCATTTCCTTCACATAAACATTCTTGTATCATATATTTTAAGACATTGGAAATCCGTGTTTTGATAACAGGTTGCAAATCATTATACCATAGATTGATATCATTCCATCCTTCATAACTTGAGAAACATTTAAGAATTTACCTAAGGTGTTGTTGCTTTAATAATTTTTTGTGGCTACTTTGGAAATTAAAACAATGCATGTCATGTTGTTGGGATAGTTTACTGCCACTACAAATTAGGGTTTCTATGACTGGTTTGAAGAAGCTATGGATTCTACAACAGAAATGAGATCAGTTTGGGTTTAAATACAAGTTAGACTACAAGTTAGGGTTCAGATACAAGCTAAGGTTTGTATCGGCTAGGGATTTTACAAGCTAGGTGTTCTACAAGTATTAAATTGGAGTGTTTTGAGCCAAGGTTGGTGGGTTAGAGTAGGTTATGTGGTTTAAGTTAATGTAGACTAGGTTACCTCAAGAGAGTATAGGATATCAACATTTAGTGTCTAGGCATGGTAGGGTGGATAAGATAGTGGGTGGTAGAGGGTAGTGTAGATTCAGGTAGGGTAGGTTAAGTTAGGGATGGATAAGCTAGTTTATTGTCACTACAAATTAGGGTTTCTAGGGCTATAGTTTGTATAAGTTAGGGATTCTACAAGGTCAACAATATGATTTGGGGTTTATATATAAGTTAAAATACAAGCTAGTGTTTTCAAGTAAGGCTTTGTGCATTCTAGGGTTTAGATACAAGCTACGGCTTTTAAGGGAAAGCGATTCTACAAACTAAGGTTTCTACAAGATAGGGCTTCTACAAGTATTAAATTGGAGTGGTTTGGGCAAAGGTTTGTGGGTTAGAGTACGTTATCTGGTTTAAGTTAATGTAGACTACATTATCTCAATATTTTCTAGGCTATAAAAATTTAGTTCATGTTACCACCTAAGTTGTACTAATTAGTGGTTTTTTATCAAGCGAGCTTAGTGAACTGGGAAAAGTATGATTTTTTTGGACTTCAGAAGACCTTCAGAATTGCTTCTAGGAAGTGCTTGTTGTACTATATCACATGTTCATACCCCATAGGGGAGTTGTAATAAAATGTTTTAGCATGATAGTGTCTATAAAAGACTTGGTCTCTTAGACTTTATTTGTCAATCCGATTAGCCCAGAGTGCTTTCTCTCTTGGTTATTATTGGTTGTTGAATAAACGACTAATAATTTCTGAGTTTTTCACTCAATACCTCCAAAGTTGTGGTGGTCGGCTTAGCATTTAGGCCTATTGAGGTTATTAGAGTCTATGTGTCAATGTATAAACATGCTAGGCATTATGTTCGAGTCATATGAACATGTCTAAGTCCCCCTAGGTTTTAATTTTTTTTAATTTTTAAGTTTTTTTAAGTTTTAATTTTTCCAAAACTTAGGCTATTTTTTTATAGTCAAAATGGAAAAATTGGTTTTATAATAAAAGTGGGCTCAGAAGTCAGTTTTATTCATGGGGGTGCTCATTTTCTAACTCAAAGCACCCAGTAAACCCACAAACAAACTTTTCCTAAGTTTTGAGTGATTTTTCCATCACTTAGGTCAAAAATCCAAAAAAATCAAATATTAATTAATTTAATTAAAAATTAGTTAAATAATGGAGCAAATCCAAATTCCTAAATCAGTGGATTTTGCTTCGATTTGACTGAAGTCAGTCTCATCGGCCTCAAATTGACTAGAGATGACCATTCCATGACAAAAGGATTTTATCTAGGCCAAATAGGGAGTGCACCACATCATGCAATCTTGGGAATTGCACCCCTTTCTCTCTCCTCCACATGTGTGGGCCCATCTGGATGTGATTTGTCTGATGTTTCAGTTAACCGGTTGATGTGTCAGTTCGATCGACTCTCCAATTTCCAGTTACACTCAGTTAGACTGAGATCAGACTCAAGTAAACTCAAATCAAGCTCAGCTTGACTCCACATGCAGCTGTAGTCTCTCTCTCCTTGGGAATTGCGCCCCCTTTGGGCTAGGGTTCCAAATTTTGTTATAAATAAAGCTCAGTTTCCTCCTTTCCAATCTAGTTAGAGTTGGATTGAGGAGCTATTTCCATTGTAATACTGCTATATTTTTATTGCAAATAAAGAATATTTGTAGGCTATACCATGTAGTGCATGTGTTTGTGTGGATTCCCAACGTCATGCTGCTAATGTGGTAACTGCAATTTATTTCCAATTTATGTGTTGCTTTTGTTTTCTGGCTTCAAGGATTCAGTTGAATCAAGTAAGGGTGTAAACTAGGAAAGTAATACTACTTGCTCTTGTTTATCCATATTATGTATGCTCAAGAATTTTAGTTAAATGCTTAAATAAGATTATTTTTGCATGGTCTTTCATTTTTGTTGCTTTATACATCTATATCTAGATCTCACGAGGTGTTGTGCAGGCTTGCATTATTTATTTGTAGTTTCTTGATTGGAAAAAGGTGTGGATCAAGATTGATGCCATTCTTTATCCAATAAGATCAAGAATTTGGCCCTCAACGCTCCACAAAAGGGCCTCCTTTCAACTTGTTCCATTCAAGCAACGAGCCGACCTTCTCTCCTCTTCTTCTCTTTTCTTTAAAAAATTAAATCTTCTTGGTTACCTTGTTTATGCATGAGATTCTAATTTATCATACACAAAATATCTCATTAGATCTCATACATAAGAATTTAAAAATATAGATCTCTATCTTTCAAAAGTTTTCCATAAGCATCATAGATCTAGCATAAAGAAATTGTCCTTTTTGCATTGCATTTAAAAGAAAATTTGTAGTTTGCATGCATTAGATTTCTATTTTATGTTATAAAAGATAAATCCAGCAATCAGTGCACATAATATTGGCTTCCCTAAAGGCAATCCAATATCCCAAGGAAAGCTTGCTTTCCTTGGTTCCTTTTTCACCGTTTTATTAACTAGTTTTAACTTAGCTTTTTTTTTTGGTTAAAAGTAGGCTGACCCAAAGGTACTTTCAAAGTGATTTTGGGAACATTTCGATTTAATAATATTGCTGTTTTTTATCAGGTATAACAGAAAAGAGGAGGATTTTTTGTTCGAAAGTGGCTTTTGGGCCATCTGAATCCCCCTAGGGGACTCCCTTTTTTACTGTAATCTTTAATTTTTGCACTTTGTAAGGTCTTGGTTTCATTCTGTACAAGAATCAAGAGGAATCATATCATTTTTCTGGTATTGTAACCATTTATAGTAAAAAATGTTTCCGAATAGGCTCTTTCGATCCCATTGTCCATCCCCCCTAGGGGGATTCACGTCCTTTTTTCTGTTTTTGCATTTTCTTATTTTTTCACTCTAGATTAGTTTCATTTATGCAGAATAATATACTTTTATTACTTTAATCATATATTCCATATTACAAAGTCAAAGTAACTTTAATACTTACCCCACGACTTCCCGATTGACCCGAAAGGGGAAAGAGATGTGTGGTAGGACTAATTAGAAAGCCCGTGGTTTGTTTCTTTTTGTTACTTCATCATTAATTTATGCAAGCAATATTTATAAAATCAACCCCTTCCTTTATTCCCCAATTTAGGTCCACTTGGAGCGAAAGAGGTTCCTGGAGGGTTTTCTTTCTAATCAAAACACATCGTTTAAAATTTACTAAAAATTACAAAGACTCCAGTGTGTATGCTCTATGTTTTGGTTGTGGTTCATCCTATCAGTCAATCTGCATCAAAAGCAATGTGAGTGAATATATTAATTAGGTTTCACCTTCCCCAATTAACCACCATCAGGAGAAAATCCAACGCCTCGATCAAACCATAAACAGTGGCAAAATACCCAAAGGAAGTGGGAACTCCTGGACAATGACCTCGGGACACCAATCTCTATTACACCCTAGCGGGTGTATTATGAACAAAGTCTCAGAGACTCCATTCATCCCACACATTCCTTGCAGGTAGCCATGGAGGTTTTATTTTTTAGACATACTCCAAGTACCCCTTGGGGAAATATGGAGTCCTCTTTTGCCTAATTTAATCCATTCATTTTTCAAATTAACTTAAAAGGTACCAAGATACATTTGTAAAACATTCACTCCAAGCACATGCAAGTACATTTGATTATTTTGTGACTCCATTTTAAGGCACTAGTTATTTGTTTAATTCTTTCAATATATATATTGTGTGTTAGCATTGTGCTTACTTGTGCTCATTTTTCATCTTGACATCTATGGTTATTAATGGTTAATTTCAAACTCCTAAGAAACTTATTCAATTCAATACCATTATACTAAAGTAATTTTCCTTAGTAACTTAATAGGGTCTACCCCCCTTGGCTTCATTAGGAGTTGAGCCTAAACGGAGGAGTCAAGAATAAGGTGACAGCCTTTACTCAAGACTTGCCCCCTAGGACACACTGAGTGGATTGAATATTTTTGCCACATTCCCCCCCCAGGTGTGTGAAAGGAGACAACGCTTTTTGGTGCCATTGCCTAGGATAAATATTTTTATTCTCAAGTATGACTTAGCTTAACTTTTTTCTATACAACTAAAAAGATTTAAAAAAAAAATTGATTGATCTTGTCTTTAAAAAATATAAAAATTAAAACTTGATCCATCTGGAAACTCCACTGTCTAACATCCCTCCAATAACTTCTACCTAAAAAAACCACCATCAATTATTCAATCCTCTTCCTGATCCCACAAGGTTTCTTAGAGAAATATTGAATAGGCAGGCTTCTTGTAGAAACCTTGAAGATTTACAAGACCAATCCCTCTCAGATATCCATCACATATTTGTAGAGAGTCATATTCACCAATCTCAAGAAATGACGGAATTCTTAAAACCCCTTGAATTTTCTCATATAGCAGGTGCTCCCCATATTTCAGCAAAATAATGCCATCACTGCCAAGTCTCACCTTCGAAATTTTGAAAAGCACCTGGTCAGTTACTGCAATGATGCTTCCCATGACCATGATGATGTCAAAATGAATCTCTTTGCTTTATCCTTAGAAGATGATGCTGGAAAATGGTACTTTGACCTAGATGATTTTTCATATAAAACTCTTAGTGAATTCCAAGATGGTTTTAGGAAGAAACGGGGAGAAAAGAAAGAACCAAGATATCTGCTTGTTGCCCTTCATAGAATAAAGAAGATGGAGAATGAAACCATGGATGAATTTAACACTAAATTCAAGTGTGTGGTTGCAGACCTTCCTAGAGACATCAAGACAAAAGATGCCTCTATCCTCATATCCTACATTGAAGATTTCATTGATGACTTAAGGTACCAGTTGAGAGAAAAGAGCCGGCCAATCTAAAAACTTCCTAGGAATTGGCCTAGAAAATAGAAAAGAATATGCAATCTTCAAGAAAGTCCAACATTCTAGGTTACACTAGGGGAAACACTTCCTACAACAAAGAGACCAAGGGTAAAGCTGTTGAATCTGAACAAAAGGGAACTTCTAAATATCCCATGGAAAAGGTGGCAGACATGATAAAAAACTTGGTTACTAGTCAAAACCAACAAATGGCCAATCATGCTGCACAATTGAATCACATGCAGAATAGAATAGTGACAATGGAAAGAAATAATGGACCTAGGAACTTTCAGCCCAAGAAAAATCAGATGTATCTCAAAAGAAATCCCCTAATCAAGAACCTAGGATCCCAAACCGGTTAGACTCAGCTAACATGGTAGAGGAAATGATTCAATGGTGTAGACCTTGTCAACAATTCCACCGGGAAAGCACTTGTTATGTTGCAAATGAAGTCATGGAACATGGGATTCCTGAGGTCAATAGTCAGGAAACAACTTCAAGCGATCCTAATCATGTAAACATGGTAGGACAAACCTACCCTTTGTCAAACCAACATTGGCAGTAGGCCACATATTACAGTTATGAGAAGGACCTCCTTTCCAACTTCTATGGTGAAATGCCTACTCCAAAAAGAATTCAGGAAATGAAGAAGGCTAGATTCATGGGTGCAGTTTTTCAAATAAAGGAGAAGTATTCACCAGCTAAATAGTACAAACCTAAGGACCAAGATATTCTAGAGTTCTCACATCCTCTTCTTTGATCAGAATATTAGTCAGAGCATGTGTCCCTAGATGGAGCCAGATGTTACCACCTAAGTTGTACTTAGTGGTTTTTTATCAAGTGAGCCTGATGAACTAGACAAAGATGATTTGTTCGGACTTCAGAAGACCTTCAGAATTGCTTCTAGGAAGTGCTTGTTATACTATATCACATGTTCATACCCCATAGGGTAGTTGTCATAACATGCTCTAGCATGATAGTGTCTATAAAAGACTCAGTGTCTTGCCCTTTATTTGTCAATTCGATCAGCCCAGAGTGTTTTTTCCCTTGGTTATTATTGGTTGTTGAATAAACGAATGATAATCTTTAAGTTTTTCACTCAACACCTCCAAAGTTGGGGTGGTCGGCTTGGAATTTAGGCCTATTGAGGTTATTAGAGTCTATGTGTCAATGTATAAACATGCTAGGCATTATGGTCGAGTCATATGAACATGTCTAAGTCCCCCTAAGTTTTAATTTTTCCACAAATTAGGCTATTTTTTTATAGTCTAAATGGAAAAAATGGTTTTGTAATAAAAGTGGGCTCAGAAGTCAGTTTCAATCATGGGGGTGCTCATTTTCTAACTCAGAGCACCCGATAAACCCATAAACCCATTTTTCCTAAGTTTTGAGTGATTTGTCCATCACTTAGGTCAAAAATCCAAAAAAATCAAATATTAAATAAATAATGGAGCAAATCCAAATTCCTAAATCAGTGGATTTTGCTTCGATTTGACTGGAGTCAGTCTCACTGGCTTTAGATTGACTAGAGCTGACCATTCCTTGATAGAAGGAGTTGATTTGGGCTGAAAAGGGTGTGCACCACACCATGAAATCATGAGATTCATACACAAAATATATCATAGATATCATACATAAGCATTTAAAAATCTAGATCTCTGTTTTTCAGAAGTTTTCCATAAGCATCATAGATCTAGCATAAAGAAATCGTCTTTTTTGCATTGCATTTAAAAGAAAAATTGTAGTTTGCATGCATTAGATTTATGTTTTCTGTTATAAAAGATAAATCCAAAAATAAGTGCACATCACATTGTCTTCCCTAAATGAAAAACAAGGTCCCAACGAAAGCTTGCTTTCCTTGGTTCCTTTTTCACCGTTTTATTAACTAGTTTTAACTTAGTTTTTTTTTGGTTAAAAGTAGGCTGACCAAAAGCTACTTTGAAAGTGATTTTGGGAACATTTCAATTTAATAATATTGCTGGTTTTTATCAGGTATAACATAAAAGAGGAGTAGATTCTATTCAAAAGTGGCTTTTGGGCCATCAGAATTCCCCTAGGGGTCTCCCTTTTTTACTGTAATATTTAATTTTTGCACTTTGTAAGGTCTTGGTTTCATTATGTATAAGAACCAAGAGGAATCATATCAGTTTTATGGTATTGTAACTACTTATAATACAAAATATTTCCAAATAGTCTCTTTCAAGCCCATTCCCCATCCCCCCTAGGGGGATTCACATCCTTTTTTCTGTTTTTTTGTTTTCTTATTTTTTTGCTCTAGATTAGTTTCATTTATGCAGAATAATATAATTTTATTAATTTTATCATATATTTCATATTACAAAGTCAAATTAACTTTAATACTTACCCCACGACTTCCCGATTGACCCGAAACAGGAAAGAGATGCGTGGTACGACTAATTAGAAAACCCGTGGTTTGTTTCTTTTTGTTGCTTCGTCATTAATTTCTGCAAGCAATCTTTCTAAAATCAACCCCCTCCTTGATTCCGTGATTGAGGTCCACTTGGACCGAAAGAGGTTCCTGGAGGGTTTTCTTTATAATCAAAACATATCATTTAAAATTTACTAAAAATTACAAAGACTCCAGTGTGTATGCTCTATGTTTTGTGTTTTGGCTGCGGTTCATCCAATCAGTCAAGCTGCATCAAAAGCAATGTGAGTGACTAGATTAATTAGGTTTCACCTTCCCCAATTAACCACCATTAGGAAAAAATACAATGCATCGATCAAACCGTAAACGGTGGCAAAATACCCAAAGGAAGTGGGAACTCCTGGACAGTGACCTCAGAGCGTTGATCTCTGTTACACCCTAGTGGGTGTATTATGAACACAGTCTCAGAGACTCCATTCAGCCCACACATTCCTTGTGGGTAGCCGTGAAGGTTTTATTTTTTGGACATACTCCAAGTACCCCTCGGGTATATCTGGAGTCCCCTTTCACCTAATTTAATCCACTCATTTTTCACAATAACTTAAAACGTACAAAGAGACATTTGCAAAACATTCACTCCAAGCACATGCAAGTACATTTGATTATTTTGTGACTCCATTTTAAGGCACTGGTTATTTATTTAATTATTTCGATATATATATTGTGTGTCAGCATTGTGCTTACTTGTGCTCATTTTTCATCTTGTCATCTATGGTTATTAATTGTTAATTTCAAACTCCTAAGAAACTTATTCAATTCAATACCATCATAATAAATTAATTTTCCTTAGTAACTTAATAGGGTCTACCCCCTTGTCTTCATTAGGAGTTGAGCCTAAATGGAGGAGTCAAGAACAAGGTGACAGCCTTGACTCGATACTTGTCCCCAAGGACATACCAAGTGGCTTAAATATTTCTTCCACATCCCCCCACTAGGTGTGTGAAAGGAGGCAACAGTGCCTAGGCATGGTACAGTGTACAAGATAGTGGAGGATGGAGGATAGTGTAGTCTCATATAGGGTAGGCCAAGCTAGGGATGGATAAGCTAGTTTATTGTCAATGCAAATTATGGTTTCTAGGGATAGGGTTTGCACAATCTAGGGAATCTATAAAGTCAGCGATACATGTTAGGGTTTAAATACAAGTTATACTACAAGGTAAGGTTTTCAGTATAGGTTTTGTGCAAGCTAGGGTTTAGATACAAGCTAAGGTTTGTACAAGCTAGGGATTCTATAAGATAGGTTTTCTACAAGTATTAAATTGGACTAGTTTGGGCCAAGGATGGTGGGTTAGAATAGGTTATGTGGTTTAAGCTAATGTAGAATACATTATCTCAACATAGTATAGGCTATAATGTTTGGTGTTTAGGCATGTTAGGGTAGATAATATAGTGGAGAGTGGAGGGTAGTGTAGGTTCAAGTATGCTAGGATAAGCTAGGGATGTATAAGCTAGTTTATTGTCACTACAAATTAGTGTTTCTAGGGATAAGGGTTGTATACTCTAGGGATTCCATAAGGTAAACGATACAAGTCAGGCTTTAGATACAAGTTAGATTATAAGATAAGGTTTTCAACCTACGGTTTATGCAAGCTAGGGTTTAGATACAAGATAACATTTGTACGGGATATAGATTCTATATGCTAGGGTTTCTACAAGTATTAAATTGGTGTGTTTTGGACCAAGGTTTGTGGGTTAGAGAAGGTTATGTGGTTTAAGTTAATGTAGACTACTTTATCTCAAGATAGTATAGGTTATAAACGTTTAGTGTCTAAGCATGTTAGGGTGGCTAAAATAGTGGAGTGTGGAGGATAGCGTAGGTTTGGGTAGGGTAGGATAAGCTAGGGATGGATAAGCCAGTTTATTGTTGCTATAAATTAGGGATTCTAGGAATAGGGTTTGAAGAATATAGGGATTCTACAATGTCAATGATACAAGTTAGGGTTTAGATATTAGGTAGATGACAATCTAGGGTTTATGAAAGCTAGGGTTTATATACAAGCTAATATTTGTACTGGATAGGGATTCTATAAGCTAGGGATTCTACAAATATTAAATTAGAGTGGTTTGGGCCAAGGTTGGTGGGTTAGAGTAGGTTAAGTGGTTTAAGTTAATGTAGACTATATTATCTAAAGATAGTCTAGGCTATAAACATTTAGTGTCTGGGCATGGTAGGGTGGAGAATATACTGGAGGGTATAGGGTAGTGTAGGTTCGGGTAGGGTAGGCTAATCTAGAGATGGATAAGCAAGTTTATTGTCACTACAAATTAGGGTTTCTAGGGATAAGGCTTGTAGAAGCTAGGGATCCTAAAAGGTCAACAATATGAGTTAGGGTTTAGATACAAGTTACACTACAAGCTAGGGTTTTCAAGATAGGTTTTGTGCAAGCTAGAATTTAGATACAAGCTAAGGTTTGTATGGGCTAGGGCTTCTACAAGCTAGGGATTTTGCAAGTATTAAATTGGAGTAGTTTGGGCCAAGGTTGGTGGGTTAGAGTAGTGTTATAGCGGATTTCACCACACTAGGTGAATCACACATTGTATGGCCTTCCCCTGTCCCGCTGCAGACTCATTAGCCCCTATGGACCAATTGTTGTCTTTTGATGTATCATCGACCATCCCTAAAAACATTAGAAAAATGATATACGTGGCATTTTCCCCAATAACCGCGTACATACGTGGATATTCCCTCTATAGTCGTGTACATCGGGATGTGTACATAATCCAAAATCCTTTGGAGCGTTCCTTGACTTGGATCTGACTCATATGACTCCTGGCCTTCCATATGCCTTGAGATCGCATGGATTCAACCTTTCAGTATCACTTTGAAAAGCTATATAAGGAACCATTGAGACATTGAAAGCATAAGAGAGAATTGAGAGTATCGAAACTATAGTCCATTGTTGCCAGAACTTATGCTTGAGTCTGCATCCCTTTGTCCCTTGGAGCACTATTGTGTTCTTCCCAAGATTTCCCTTTGCTAGTAAGCTTGCTATCGAAGTGATGGAGGATTGAGGTGGTGGAGGCCCAAGTGGGGGATTCAGTTTCTCCAGTTCGCAGATGTGCCGTCAGAGGTTGTCACTTGTAATCTCTGATTCATATTAATAGAAATATCTTTTACTGT